>VXBP01007161.1:89962-383474 GCA_013400115.1 Rhinopomastus cyanomelas | reverse complement strand
CCCCCCCCCCCCCCCCTTTCACCATTTCCTTCTCTCCTTAGCCGAAATTAAAAAGAGAGGGATACTGCACACAGGGAACAGTGCAGGGAAGGGACATGAAAAAGATAGACAATAGAGCAGAGAAGAATCCTAGGTGTGGGGGAGAGGCAGGACACCAGCAATGAAAATAACAAACATAGCCACCTTCCCCTGTTGTCCAGTTAGGGACCCCTGCTCATCAAACAGCACAAGGAATACAGCCTTGAACAGCAATCCCAGGGGAGCAGAGAGACTGATTTTTTATTCAAAACACTTTAAGTTTGAGCCAAATCCTGCTTTTGTGACTTTTGTAGAAACAAATAAAATTGTATTCAAGAAAAAGCAACCAGAATAGACATTTTCCAATCAGCTACAATCAGCATCTGTGATTATAGTAATTTAAATGTCATTATTTCATGCTATTAATAACACTGGCACTTCAGATAAAACACAAAGTGACTAATGCAAGACAACGTAAGCAATAACTCTGGTCCCAGCACTTACCCCTGACTCAGAGCTTATTGTGCCAGTCCAGGCAATCCATTGGTATTCCATACCCGCCACCTGAAACAGACCTTCAGGAGACCTGTATACAAGACGCATCTTTTTAAAGCTTTTTCTCTCTCTGCATGCTGATTAAAACCCTTCCTGATGAATAGACTTCCATGAGTCTAGCTATACTTGTGAATTTCAGAGCTGACATATTCCTTTAACTTTGTGGTAGCATGAACAGATTCATATACAATTAAAACAAAAACTCACACCCCTGTCTCTCTTTATCTCCATGCACATTTCACTGAAACAGGGATGGCAGGATCCTACACTTAATCCTACACTATCCTCTCAGCAGTTGCTTTTAAAAAAGTTATTAGCTTCACAATAGCACAGACACTAAAGCACTTTGGAAATGTACGATATCCTCAAGGAATAACTGAAATTATGTCAATAATGAAGACTTATTTTTAATGACCAATCTGCATTACGTGAAGTGAAAGATTCAGTCTGTGGGAATACTTCAGTTCTTCCTTAAGGATGTTCCTCCTTAAGCACATGGGATACTGGCACACCATGTCCCGGAAGAGTGTGGCTGGAGGAACTTGTCCTAATTGGTTCCGGGGCAGTCAGCAAAACCTGTTACCTCAAGCTAAATTCCTTGCATAGTTTCTCACACAAGCATACAGGGGAATCAGGCATGCGTGCTCTGGAGACCAATCACTTAATGCCACAAATGCCTTGAGCGCCAGTCCTGAGTTTGTTTATTACTTCTCACACAAGGGATCCCTGGCCCCCCACTGCTACATCAGTCCTTCATTTGAATTGTTGATGCTCAAGAAATACTTCACTTATTGCTTTCTTTTTCCTCAACTGTTGTCACTAGCCAGGGTATTTAAGGCATTTGTGAACAAGCATCAGCTGTTCTTCACACCTCATTGGGAACAACAGCTCATAACCAAGGTTTGTGGAATAAATGCTACGTGACAGCAGCTGCTGGAAAGACCACTCTCACTGAGTGTATTTATTCAGCGCTTCACTTTCCCCTGCCCTCTTAAGTGGGAGTTGCAATATTTCTTTATCGTAGTTATACAAAACTAGTGCTTCAGGAGCACAAGTACTGTGAAGTCCATTACTGAAATACAAGGAAGTGCTTTTTAAAAGAATAAAAATCACCTGAATTAACATATTCAAATTACACCTTGACATTCATGCTCCCAGCGTGCAGAGTCAGAGCAGTAATTGTCATTCCACCTGCAGCTCCCTGTACCCTGCAAGGCTGCTCAGTATCACCAGTCAGTCTGGGCACAAAGTACCACAGCATCATAGAATCATTAGGGATTGGAAGGGACCTTGAGAGATCATCTAGTCCAATCCCCCTGCAACAGCAGGATCACGTAGACCATGTCACACAGGTTGGAATTACGCAACTCAGCTGCGGTGAGAATCAAATGAAAGGCAAATTCCCTCGTCTATGGGAGGGTATACAAGAAGGAATGGAGCAGAAATGTGTGTTGTGTCTAAGGACTCGTTTCCAGCCACAATACAGAAATTTTGTACAAACAGATGTATTTCTTGCATATATAGATGTATGCTAAAGCAAAACCGACAAAGCCCCAAAAACCAGATAAGAAACAAAGTCCAAACCCCAAGAGAGCAGAAACATGGGCATAAAAAACAAAGCTTCAAGGACCATCAGTTAGGACACATCTGTTGACATGAATGGATCTACGTTCAAGATCTGGCTCCAAGGGACATTTCCACTGGTGTGTGATATAACACTGTGTTTGACAAAGTACATATGCATACTTAGCTTGATGGTTATTTAATTCAAGCCTCAGGAAGAACTAAAAAAAAAAAAGCCCCAAACCAAGACATAACATTTCCTCTAGGGACTAACAGAAAGATATGATCAACACTTTTAATTTCTGTAACGCAATTGCATGGCACATGAGTAACTGCTTGAGCTTCAACCCACTGCAGCAGCAGTTCCTGGGCACAACAGTATCATCTTCAACAACAAAAATTAGCAGATTTCTTATGTCAGCAACACAGCCGTGCACTGCCAGCAAATATATCTCCAAGATAGCCTTTTAGGCTCTGAAGATATTAAACTGTCATGAATGGAGTCTGAAGATTTGTTGCTGTTCATTTTGATTAACATGATCTACAGCGATCAAACCAAGACTCTCCCATAGCACGGCAAGTTACAGCTGAGAGCAGCAACGTCCTCACCATTTTGGAATCATAATATACGTTGGGGTCCTCAAAAGGGTCTGCCCCTTTCACCACCCAGGGCTCAGCCCCTGTCCTTGCTCATAGAAGCTACAGAAGGACCAAGAGCTGTGGGCACACAAACCAGCAGCACCTTTAAATGCAATATGAAAATTACTTCAGTGAGGTCATATTTCTCAGCATGACAATGTCAGAATTTAACTGTTTGCCAGAAATCTTTTGTTTATTCAAAAACTCTTATGGGACCAAGGGTCTTGAACATGTCAAATGCTGAGCATATGTCTTGATTCCTCTAGAACTGTGATCTGTGTTAGTTGGCTACCCCCTATCTTAGTCCAGCCCCACAACTGACCACATAACCATACATTGGAGCAACAGCCTCAACTGAGCCACCCTTATCTATTGTCTAGATGATACACATATATACTTAATGATAAAAGGGATACCAAAATATGCAGCCCCATTCAGGTTGGACTATCTTGAGAACAGCAACACCTAATTACTAATAAAAATGTAGGTACTGTTGAAAATAAAGGTTCAAGGCTTCTGAAATGAAGGTCCCTTTGGAGTTCAAAATTCATCTAAGATGATCACATTTCAGAAATAGAATACTTAAACACATGCACTATTATTGCACCAACACAAACTCCCAAGATAGGAGATTTCATCCTAAAGGACTCGTTTAAAATCATAGAATCATAAGGGATTGGAAGGGACCTCAAAAGATCATCTAGTCTAATCCAAGTGACATGGCAGGATCACCCTGACCAAGTCACACAGGAACACATCCAGGCAGGTTTTAAATGCCTCCAGAGAAGGAGACTCCACAACTCCCCTGGGCAGCCTGTTCCAGTGCTCTGTCACCCTCACTGTGAAGAAGTTCCTTCTCATATTGATGTGGAACCTCCTATGTTCCAGTTTAAAATGACCAAGTCCTTTCTACAAGTATTTTGTTAAAGTGTTGTTTATATAAATTCAATGAGAAGGGAAAAATAAGACTTCCAGACTCTCAAAAGTATCGAGCAAAAGAGGAAAAAGGAAACAAATGAGACTCAGGGGCTTTTATTTCCAATTTTGCTTAATCTGCATTAAATAAGTTTGGTTTTGAAATGAAAGACATTCCTTCCTTAAAAATATTGAACAGCTGTAATCACATATTTGATTGAAATTGCTCCCGCAGAATCTGCAGCCAGGAGCTGAAAAGTTCTTGTGTTTTTGTTTGAAGAAAGACTTAAGCACAGAAAAGCTCCTCTGCTTTGTTTAAGTACACTCGTTAGTCTAATAAAATAGTAAGTAGGTAGTTCTGATGTCTGACACTCAGTATCTTTTACATAAAGACTATATTAAATGAAAGTGTACAGTGGTTGCACACAGAAAACAAGTAGAAAAGGAGAAAACTATTTTTACCTGAGTATTTTTTCCTGCTTGGTAACATGGACTCCATTTTCCCAGTTACTCTTCTTCTCTACTTTCATTTAGTAATAACAGTAGGAGAGAGTTACTGAAAACACGACCCACACGGCCTGTTGAAAGTGTTAGATGAACCATCCTAGGGCACTGCCTCTACCTGTCTCTCAGCTATGGGGAAAGCCACACTTAGCTTTGAGGAGATGCCACAATATTTAGACAGTCAACACGAATTTCACCACATACCCTGTGCTTATTCTCTTATGTCATATTCTTAGAGCACTTTGAAAACTCTTTGCTAAGTTCTCACTTTGAATGCTTCAGTTAGAAAGAAAACAGTGTAAGGAAAGAAAGCTTCACGCTGGCACAAACACGTTTGCACCAGCTACATCAGCAAAACATTTAGGCATAGGGCAGACAGGGAACTGGGTCAACTGAGTGAGTGGACATGGAGGCTGGTGCTTTGAAAATCCTGCTGGCAGTGTCTCAGGAAGCAAGAGCTGGTGATGAAAGGCAGCGTAATTATTGGCAGTGAGTTGTACTAAGATAACAGCATAAAACAGTTAACATTCCCCAGAAGAAATAGAAGTGTTAAACTAGCAGCCAGGTAAATACAAGATAATGAAAGAAAGCAGTGTGATTTCCCCAGGTTCAAATAAAGCAAACGAGTACTTGTAGCATTGACCTTATTAATGTGAAAACAAAACTGAAACATCAGTCTTTTACTCCCATTCTCACATTTTGCTGTAGCGAATTGCAAGGTCCAGATATGTATTTTCCTCTTTCCTCGAGAACTGATTGGTTCGAGGTCCCTTGCAATCCCCAATCATTTCTGTGACTTTTTGACACCATGTTGAAATTTTTTACCAGAACATCCAGTCATTCATTCTTGGCATTGATTATTTTTCATTAGGGTTAGCATGTGTATACTGCTTCATATAAATTAATGCATAACACTGAGAACAGGGGAATTAAATGCATGAAGACTTACTGTTGAAAATGTCAGCTCAGTTGCTTCATGGAAACTTTTTCAGCCTTATTGCCGCAGAACAACATTCTGCGTCTGCCCTAGGACGTTTTTCACCATGTGGGATCTCTTATTAAATAAAATAAAATGAAATATTTTAAATAAAAACATGACCTTAAAAGTTAAACTAATCAACTGAGTGAGCAAGACGTCTTGCATGCTAATCTCTGATATGCCAAGCCACAAATATGGCAAGGAGACTAAACAGTCTTTTAACATCTTATCCCTTCTAAAGAGAGCTATGTAGGCTTCATGCTATTACCTGACACTATGGGTTTTGTTTCAACCTCTATTAACAGAAGCAGCAAAGAACCTCATTACTCAAATGAATTAGACTTCAGTAAATGCATTCACAAGGACAGCACAACATACAGCAAGAGCATCACAGCGTGACACAGCAGAAAACAACAGAACACAATTATTTACCCCAGTACTGACAGCGCCTCAGGTCCAGAAGCACATGGATACCGATTCTGTTTAAATCTCTAGATACTGAGGACCTTGACAACTTTAAATATCCCACCCATTTTATCTTAGAAGGGCCAAAGTACTTCAAAACCATTTTTTTAGAGTCTTTGTATAGTGCTAGCATTTTGCCCTCAGCCAATGCACACCTCTGCTTTGATCAATACTATATGGCTCTTCATCAGAGATCCCACTATCAGCTGGGCTAATGATAATTCAAGAGGCCTGTGCACAACTAATTAAGCATCCTGAAAATCCTGAACCAGGAGCTAGGTTTTGCTGGCTTTCTGCATAGTGAGTTCAGATTGCAAGCTAACATTGCTTAACTGTCTAATGAAGGACAGGTAACAAAAAGTCACAGTTTATTTAGTACAAGAAGAAGAATAACTTCTTCAATAAGCTATGTTATTGCAAATAATTTAGTTTACTGTGTGGATTGAAGCATCTCTGCCCAAGGACAGTTATTTCTGCCTGTGCTTTGATTGTTTTGGCTTCTTGGTTAATGCCTTCAGGTTGAGAGGAACCAAAAGCTGCAACAGAGGTGTAGTACATTGTAAAGGGTCAGGGACAAGATTTCAAGTAGTGAACTTCCAGATCGGTGCAATTAATTGTGGGAATAATTAAATGATCCTTCATTTCTAGTACTTTCAGTCTCAGTAACATGCATTGTGAAGCAGGTAGAAACTGACAGGAAGAGGTGCTATACAAGTGAGGCATTTCTTTGAAGTCTCAGTTCTGCAAAGAGCATGATACTAGCACCCTTACCAAATACTTGTATCCTTTTAAATTGGCTACTTCTGTTTAAAATAGAGGTGTCCTTTTTCTGATGCAAAAAAAGAATTTGTCCCATGTGGATAATGTTCAAAATCCTGAAGAATTTGGCCTCATGTTACTTATTTTACTGATGAATCTGAAGCAAAAAGAGCTTGAATTGCTTGTTCAGCACACACTCCTTGGAAGAGTTCAACAGAGAAACACAGATTCCAATACCCATAGTACACACAGAACTGCACACACTACAGCTGGCCCTCCTACATCCTCTGAATGGCTCAAAGCTGCATACAAGCCAGCCCTTTACTGGAGTGCACTACTGCCCAGGTAGCACTTCTTTCACAGGGCACAAGAGCTGTTAAGATCTGGATATTTCTTTGAGTATGTGTTGCATGATACGAAACTTGTTTCATAGCAGGGCATGACTTTCTCTGCTAAAATACAGTCACTGAGCTGCTTCAAATTGATGATGAGGTGTTGGAGAATTACAAATCAGCTTTCTATTAAAAACCATAGAGATTATCTGTTAAGGATAACAAACGGGTACTGCCATCAGTATTCAGATTTTGCGCTATATTATTGTAACTGATTAAAGCTATTTGCCCCAGTGTCTTATCTGTGACCAGTACTACCATTTCCCTTTTACAACACTTCCCCTTTGAAGCCCTGTGGGCTTAAGAAGAAACTCACATTAAAGGGAAGTCTACTTCAGCTTTAAGTACCCCTTGCACCCTGGGCACAGCTCAGTTTTTCTATTTCCTTTACTTGCCCAGGGTCAAACACCTGACCCTCCTATACTGCTCTGACCCACCTCCAAGGTAGGGTAGGCCTTGCCTTTATCTACCCATGCCTTGAGGACAAGATACCATGGGCATAACCCTGATAAACTACTCTGATGAGATGACGTCTATGAAAAGACTGAAGAATGCAATAATAAAATAATTAGGATTATCAGGCTAATTACCACACACATTTTCTAATCATTGTTTTCTGTGGGATGAATATTTAAACTTGTCAAGAGAAGTGGAGGGAAAAAAGTTACCTACACAGTAACATTTAGTTATTACAACCATAGAAGCATTTTGGTTGGAAGAGACCTTTGAGATCATAAAGCCCAACTGTTAACCCAGCATTGCTAAGTGTCACTAATTCACGTTCCTCAGCCCCACATCTACAACTCTTCTCGATACCTCCAAGGACAGCATTGAAAATACCACCCACCACTTCATTGGGCAACGTGTTTAGTGCTTCACAAACAGTTTTTTCCTAATATCCAGTCTATACCTTCTGTGGCACAACTTAAGACCATTTTCTCTCATCCTATCACTTCTTACTAGGAAGATGAGACTGACTCCCAGCTCGCTACAACCTACGTTCAAGTAGCTGTAAAGAGAAAGGTCTCCCTTCAAACTCTTTACTCCAGGCTCAACAATCCCAGTTCCCTCAGCTGTTTCTCAAAGGACTTGTGCTCCAGGCTCATCACCAATCTTGTTGCCTTTCATTGGACCCACTCCAGCACCTCAATGTCATTCATGTAGTGAAGGGCTGAAAATTGAACATGATACCTGAGGTACAGTCTCAGCAGTGCCGAGTACAGCAGGGCAATCACTCACCTAGTTCTGTTGGCCACAATAATTTTTATAAACATCAGGATGCTGTTGGACTTCTTGATCACCTAGGCACACTACTGGCTCATATTCAGCCATCTGATGACAAACATCACAAATTTTTTTCTGTAGGGCAGCTTTTCAGCCACACCTTCCTAAGCCTGTAGCATTACATGGGATTGTTGTGACCTAAATGCAGGACCTAACACTTGGCACTACTGAAACCCAGATAAATATCCTCAGCCCATTGATGCAGTCTGTCAAGGTCCCGCATAACAGCTTTACTGTCCTTTAGCACCTCAACACTCCCTCTCAACTTGGTGTTGTCTGCAAACTTAATGAGAGTACACTCAATCCCTCATCAAGATCACTGATAAAGATGTTGAACAGGAGCAGCTGCAACACTGAGCCCTGGGGGACATCACACAGGACTGGCTTCCAGCTGGATTTAGCTCCACAGACCACAACTCTTCAGGCCCAGCCTGAAGAGACAGCATTCCACCCCGCATAGTACGTGCCCGTCCAAGCCAGCTTACTCATGAGGATGTTGTGGGGGATAGTGTCAAAGGCCTTACTGAAGTCCAGATAGAATACATCAACAGGCTTTCCCTCATCCACTAAGCTGGTCACCTTATCATAGAACAAGATCAGGTTTCAAGCAGGATCTACCTCTCGTGAACCCATGCTGACTGGGCCTGATCGCCTGGTTGATCTTTGGAGCTCCATGATGGCTCTTGAGATGATCTGTTCCATAACTTTCCCTGGAACCGAGGTGAGACTGACAGGCCTGTAGTTGCCAGGATCCTCTTTCCAGCCCTTCCTGAAGATAGGCAACAACATGTTGAGATAATCCCTACCCCTCCTCTTACTGTTAATGTACTTATAAAACCTTTTTTTATAATCCTTCACCACAGTGGCTAATTTAATTCTAGTTGACCTTTGGCCTTCCTAATTTTCTCCCTACATAACTTCACTGTGTATTTGTAATCTTCAAAAGTTGCCTGCCCCCACTTCCAGAGATGATAAACTCTTCTTTTACTCCTGAGTTCCAGCCAAAGCTCTCTGTTCAGCCAGGCTGGTCTCCTACCCTGTCGTCCTGTCTTATGTGACTTGGTGATGGATACCCTTTAAAAATAATTCTTTAAAGTATGCCCAGCCTTCCTGGGCTCCCATGTCCTCCAGAACTGTCTCCCAAAGGACTCTTAACCATGTTGTGAAAGAGACCAAAGTCTGCCCTCTGGAAGTCCAATGTGGTCCCCCTGCTGTTCCCCCTCCTTGCTTCACCAAGAATTGAGAACTGTAATATTTCATGATTGCTTTGTCCAAGAAGGCCTCTAACCATTACATCCCCAACAAGCCCTCCTCTGTTAACAAATAGTAGGTCAAGGGTCACTTCTCCTTGTTGGCTCCCTAACCATCTGTGTCAGGAAGTTATCTCTCACACAGCTGAGTCCTCCTGGACTGTTCCCTCACTGCTGTATTGTATTTCCAGCATATGTCCAGAAATTGAAATGCCCCGTGAGAACAAGGGGTAGAGATTGAGAGACCTCACTCAACTGTCTGTAAAGTATCTTATCTGTCTCTTCATCCTAGTTGGGTGGTCTGTAGCAGACTCCCACTATGACATTTGTCTTATTAGCCTTCCCTTTGATTTTAACCCATAAGCTCTCAAACCTGTCATTACCATCATTAATTTCTAAGAACTCATAATTCTTCCTAACATACAGGGCCACCCCACCACCTCTCCTACCTTGTCTGTCTCTTTTGAAAAGCTGGTAACCATCAATTGCAGTACTCCAATTTTGTGACTCATCCCAACACTTTTCTGCGACGGCAACTATATCACAGCTTTCCATGTGCACAATGGCCTCCAGTTCATCTTGTTTGTTGCCCAAGTTTGATTTAATAACTCAGCTTTTTCCTTATCTTGGTCACCATCTTTCTTCTTACATTGAATAAAGCATGGAGATTCTCCTTGGTCCTCCTTGGGTTGTTACTGTATTTATAGAAACATTTTTTATTTTCTATTGTAGCAGTAGCCAGATTCAGTTCTAACCAGGCTCTGGCCCAACTAATTCAAAAATGTGAGCCAATTAATACAAAGGCTCAGAAATTCCATACAGGAAAAATGGCAATATACAAGTACCAAACTATAATACCATTCAAGTACAGTTCAAAACCTTTTCAAAAGCACAAAATATTAACAAACATGTCACCATGTCAATAAGCCTTTCCTGGTTTTAAGGTTCATATTCACAGACTTCTTTCTGTCCAACAGAAAGGTTAATATTTTTTTTTTTCAATCTAAGTGCTATTATCATCAATTCAGAGAAATCCAGGAGTTAGAACTTCAAAAATCACCAACTAAAAGTGTGACAGTTGGCAGCACTGTAATCAAAAAAGCTTTTGAAGCTATTACATGTCCATTTAAATTTTCCCCTTTTTTACTGAGCAAGTGTGATGATACTGGCTCACGGAGAACAAGATTGCAACAGGTTCCACATAACACAGTTTTGAACTGCAGTCGCACTCACAGTTCAACTGAAGTAAGTTTAAAAACAGTATTGAAAAGCTGAAGTTACCCCAGGATGTAAAGTCAAGTTCACATGTGTCTGCTGAAGATCTGGACTCTAAGCCATCACTGTAGAGTACAGACTGTAGAGGAAACATTCAAAGCCTTAAAAAAAACAAACCCCACATTGAACAGTAAATTAACTACAATAACAGAAAATCCAAGAACAGAGGACTAGTGAGTCATCCATTTCATCTCTTCTTATCATCAGCTACACTGCAGCTTATTAGAAGAACATGTAAATACAGGAATAGTAAATCAGTACTTACTTTACCTAATAAATAATCTGTCTTTACAAATTATGAAGATAAAGCTAGAGTAATACCAGTGCAGAAATGATCAAAATATACTGAAGGAACACTGCCTGCCAGAATGTGCATTGTAAAACACCCATATTTCTTCTTCTTTCACTTCATACACTGGCAAAAAGGGAAAACTGTACAATGCACATTGCTAACTACAGCCTTCCAGAATGACAGCTATTTACAACAGTAAGTAATCCAGACAAGTAGGAGTTAAGCAATATACATGTTATTTAAACTGCACACTTCATGCTTTCTCACTGTTCTACTGAATTTTAAATAACATGCTCTTCACTCATTGATGCTTTGAATGAAAGTTGTCCTCACGAGCCTGTATTTGCAACAGCAGCCTTTTTGGAGTTAAGAAAGTTCTTTTTCTTTTTCCTTGGAGAGTTACGCGATGAAAGCATTGGCTCACTTGTCTCACGGAACAGAAAGATCTTCTCCCCTGTGTCTAATAGCTCCATGGCTTCAGAAGTGGAACTTTTCAAAGGAACCAGTGGATCAGAACGTTCCATAGGATGTGTCGGTGAACATCCAAGGTGAATGAATGATGCTTTTTCCAAGAGGGCAAGTTGCCTCTTCTTTATCAGGCTACATTAAAGAAAAAAGTGGAAGCAAAAAGTGAGAACTTGGTAAAAAACCTCATAACTTCATATATCATATCGTGACACAGAAGTGGTGGCTTTGGAAGTTGTATTTCAACAGACAGAATCGCAATTTCCATTTCAATCACAAATAATTTACATATACTTGATGAGACACAAAATTGTATATGGGAGGATAACCTTATAATAAATAACTGCAGGGAAGACATAGCGGAAAAATGTATGAATTTTGTGGATATGTAGAGAAAAATATTTTTAGGCACTCACTATTATTTCTCTGTAAATTTATATGTAAATATGTTTTAGGAAATACAAACAGCAAACAGCACAACAGTGTCAGAAGATGCATAATTATGAACTTATCTTCTGACTATGAGTAAACTTTGGAAACATAAACAATGACTTAAAAAAACAGTAATTATGTTTTGTCCTGTTTTCTCCTTACCTGTTTCTTCTCTTGTTTAGAGAAGGTATCTTTTTCAAACTTCTGTTTATCAGATCTTGCATCACTTTGTTCTCTAGTCCTTGCCACAATTCTTGGTTCTTCCTGAGGAAGCAGGAAAGACAAAAATTCCCAGCAGCAAATCCCCAGATATACACACTCTCCTCCTCTTTCTGATTTTAGCTACCAAGCCCGTGCTAGTAATACCATGAATACAGCTACGAAGAGTGTTAGAGTAATTTCTCTGCCCTGCCACAAACCATTAAAGTCAGCTACCGTCATATCTCAGAGCAGGGCTGTTCGAACTACATGATCTTTAAGGTCCCTTCCAATTTAAACAATTATTTTAATAAATTTCAGTTAAAGTCAACACATAGAAAATGATCAGAACATGATTCATAGATCTGTAAAAGAACTATTCAATTAATAAAGTAATAACATTTACTAATTCTTTATCTACCTGGTTTCAACAGTTAAAGCATTTCAGAAATAAGGTAGCATTTTCAAAATATTTTTACTGTACAATAATATTTCTGAAGAAAACATTCACGTGCTGTCAGCTTGCTTATCAAGCAAATGTACACACAGGCGAAGCAAAAATCTTCTCTTGCAATAGTTTACCCTAAAATGCCACACTTACCTTTTCTTACAGCTGCCAGAGTAATCTGTATTACTGTCACTTTCAACATTATCATCTGAATATTTACTGATGGAATTGAGGACAGAAAGAACATCACTCTGCGAGCTGGTGGGCAGCAACAAGTTCAGGATCCTGTGCAATATCCTCATTGGTAGCTTAGTCAGTTTAGCTAGATAACCTGCCAGTCGGAGCTCCTAGATAAATAATGAGAGAAAATAAATTTAGCACTGAAAACAAAACCAGGAAATGTTTCTATTTTAATTTTAATGACTATTTTAATTTATTGATTCATTACAGGAACAAAATTATCACTGAAAATCATATTAGTGGAGAGAGTTTTGGTGTCAAGTGGTCATGTTCAGTGCTTTCACCCACACTAGTCCACATATGTTACAGTTGTCCATTTCATTCTGGATGTTAGTAATGTAAAAGTTAAAGAACCAGTTGAAATTAGCATATGTGCTTAAGGCACATATGTAACTGTACTCTAGCATGTAAGGTTTAGTAATCTTATGGCTTGTACCAGAATCAATCAATCCTCTCAAGATAGCAACGAAGCAATATGGCATTCCTTGGTCTGTAAAATTAGAGGGAAAAAATAGATTCTGAAGCCTAATGTCAACATTTACATGTTGCCATGGTTGAGCACTTCATTGTTCAGCTTCCCTTATGAGCAGATTCTGTAATAAGCTCATCAAACAGTTTGTAACATTTGTTAAGAGGAGAAGCAAGCATCTGTTTTTGTTTTGGTGTTGGCTTTTTTCCCAAACAACTTTTCTGGCCCAAAGGTGAGTGATACAGTGTACTCAGTGTTCAAATAGATTAAGTTCAAATTCAGTTGGTCCCTAGACAGTCACCCAGACCCATTTTATGCTCTCCTCCCAACACCAAAACCCCATCGCTGTTTTCTATTCTACTGTCAAAACTACTGTGTCCCCAGGGTTGTCTCTGCAGATTTCTCATGCATATTAATATGAAAAGTCTACAACATATTGAGGATTACATGGAAAGAATATAGCAAATTAAAGCAAGTATATGCCTCAAAGGATGGCAGAAGAATGTTGTTGTGGCCTATTAAAATTATAGACTTATCTCAGGTAGCCAAAGTTAGCTAAAATGCACCACACATTCAGGATGACTTACGACAACTTAGACCCCTCTGCCCTGTAGACTCCCTTCTAAGCACTGACTGGGGAGATGACTACAAAGCCCACATCACACGAAAAACCCACAGGTGTCCACAGGAAGACAGACGATTTCTTTGTCTACTGTGGATTCAAAGTGCCACAGCAAACATTTGAACTCGGCTACTTTGTTTTGCCACTCAGTCACTCTCTTCCCTTCCAGAACACAGCTGTTCTAGCATTCATCTTAACAGGTCACACATCTTAAGATCATGCCTTCTTGAAAGAGTTTAGATGCTGTGGCCTTATCAGAGACAACCAAACTCAAGAGTAGCAGAAAAATATGAAAAAATACATAAAAAACAATCCCTCAAAAAGAAATCACACAAAAAGATAATATTAATGGCAATATTTTTTTACAAAAACCCAACCCAAAACTAAAGGAAAATACAGCCTGGACTTAAAAGTAAGAGGTGGTAGTGATGGTCATGTCCTCCTCAGCAAACATCTTCAAAATTTACCCTCTGCAAGATACACCAAAATAAGACTTTTGGTGTTTATATTGCACCCAGAAGACAGGATGCTCTTAGAAAGTTAATTCCCACTCTGATTTATTTCATCAGCACAAAGTGAGATCCATTCCAGAAGAGCACCTTAGCCATCAGGCTGCCAGTCTCTTCATGGAAGGACACTGCTCTGAATGGAGATGAGTGTCCCTACAAGAGACAGAGACTGAAGTGGTTACCACAGTCTTGTGAGCTTTAGGTATTCTTTATGTACATTCCTTATCCAAATCAGACTGAGGATCTGAAAACATATGGCTTCTTCCAGAGGAATCTCTTAATACAGGTATAATACGTGGGAGTCTCACTCCAATTCTTGACTTAAAATAGATTAAAATATCCTTTCATAACTCATGGGAGGACAGAGTTCAGAAAACTGAGCAGAAACAAGCTGAGATCTAAGAAAACCTGAGAGGCCCTGCAACCACTCCTATCTCCAAAAGGCAAGATCCTTGGATTCAAAAACTGCAACACACTTTCTTTTCCAAGACCGAGGTCTGCAGACCAAATCTGGGGACAACAGTGATTCCTTTTCAATGCACTGTACTGACAGACAGCCAACAGGTAGTAAATTACCTTTTTGGAAATGATATGAGAAATTATACTAGAAAATTTATCTAGGAGGCCTTCTACCATGTGTATTGTAACACGGTCAGTGCAAATCCTAACACCGATTAAAAACTAAACAAAACTCTTGCCTCATTACATGAAAATCAGACTGAAAACCTGCCTGCAAACCAGAAACTCAGGCAATTTAGTTGTCTTCACAGAATGAAACACAACAGGACAACCCTGGAAAGGATTTGTAAGTGAACAAAAAGAAGTATAACTCAGTAAAATTCAAAAGGCTGAAAGTAGGCCAGAATAACTGGTGAATGACAATACAGGTTACAAACATCAGAACTGCTAGTGAGTATTAGAAGAACTAGGTCCAAATGCATCTGCAATTGTTCCCACAAAAGCAAGAAAACCTGGTTTCTGGATACAGCTGTAATTGGAACTTTGAAGCTTTGTTCAATTTCATACCTGATCATAAATTGCCAAAAATGCATCCATTTCTATATTTTCCAGGAGATCTTCAAGCACTGCACAATTCCACTGCTCATCTCTCAAGCTGAAGTGAAAGATATAATCAACATTGTAATCTTTCCCAGGTGCAATGACTGTATTGTATGAAACAGGATCTGAAAGTCATCCAGTCAGGAAACATATCTTTCTGTCAGACAAGTTGGGTGAGCAGCATAACTTCTAAAACCAGCCTACTTCTCGCTGCTTCCCTGAACCAGCAAGCAAACATCAGAATCTAAGGCTGTGCTCTTGCACACAAGACAAAATCAGAATTGCTCCAGAGCAACATTAATCAATCTGTCCCCATCTCCCTCTTTAAATTTCATCACCCCACTTAATGACAAGGTGTGGATCTTCTTGATGCTGGAATATAATAATAGTAAACAGTTAACTTCCTCACTACTGATGATATTTTTGTTTGTGGACCAAGTCATGGAGCCATTGTTATGTCATTTGGGAAAAGTACGGTATTCGTTTCATCTTCTCCTATTTGCTGCTAAAGAGTATCATTATTTTTCCACTGTTCTCGTCAATAAATTGTGATTGCCATGCAACACATCAGAACTATATTTAACTACTATTATTTCATGCTTCCTATTTCAATTTTCACTTGGACCTTCAGTTATGCCCTGAACACGTCACAAAAAAGTACTGCTCCAACACAAATGTACAGTCCCTCCTCAACAAAGCAGAACATGTAGCCTACTACTTGTCTGTGATACCTTATGGTCTGTAAGCACTGCAGTAACTTAGTAAAACATGAAACAAAGCAGTTACCTTTGCTGGTGCAGATTTATTAATTGCCTACATTTATTCATAGCCTGTTTTAGCAGAACTGTCACTTGTCTATCTGCATTCATTTCCACAGCCTCACTTGAAAGTTCCAATCCATCTGGAGTCCACCTCTGTCTACTCATTAGATGTTGCTGGTGAGCTGATTCCTTATGCAACATCTCATACTCCAGCTTCCTGTCGAGTTCTTCAGTTTCCTAGAGGTTGAAAACATGTAATAATAAAAAGTCGTCATTTAACTTGGAAGACTGTAATTTGGAGGGAAGGAAAAAGACAGTATCAGAATGACTGATATTATTCTATTCATTTCTCATTCAACCCAGCCACCTGCAGTTATTACTGTTCCCAATTCATTGCATGGCTTCAGTAAACATGACATGCATGCAATGAATATCAGAACAATGCCGAAAAACATGAGTACATTTTCATTGTCTTCAAAGGTCAGCGCTCTCTGAAACTTTCCAGTGTCAAAAACACCCAGGAAGGACACTACCAGCATGGCTAAAATGCAAAGGAATGGAACCATTAGAATACTCCCTTAAGCTGCATAAAGCCACTGAAACAGCTTAGACTGACTAATTTTATTTATACTGAACCAGCAGCTAATATCTAAGAAGTGTGAAGATAAAAGGCATTAATTCACTTTTAGTGTGATAAAATTGGGGTTAAAACACAATAGTCTAAAAAGCAAAAGGTAAACCCCAAAGTCTTTGGCAAACAGGATCCCTCATGCCAATTTTACAATTCAGCCTCATGCTAAATTTTACTGTGTTCCTCTACCTCATCAGCTGCTTTCAGAATGCACATTCACTGGAGAACAGTGTCTCTATGTAAGTGTGTGCTCAGTAAGCAGTAAGATTTGACATCAGAGCATTGGTCCAGTCTCCTAACATCAAAAGAAGTGTTGACTTATCCCTAAGGGAGATGGAGAGAATTCACAGATAACCAGACATACTTATTTACTGCTTGGCAAAACAATCAGATGCCCTCTGAATTATGAAGCCCTGTGTAAGCTGATATATTTGTTCTGGAGTAACAGGCGTTAAAATTTACCAGTTAGTAGGACAAAGGAGCTTGAGAAAAAACACAGCAAAAGAAACAGTCCCTGTAAACCAAGCCTAACAGGCAATTTACACAATACCTAAAACATTTTTCCCCCAAAATAGGGCTCAACTCAGTTCTTGCACATTGGATAAAGAATACAGTGTTAACTACTCTAGGTATCTCTTCCACCTCTCCTTCAATTATTTTCTTTCACCTGTTCAATGGCAGAGCCCTCTCACTGCATAAAAGACAGTAATTACAAATTAAATTATATTTAATACCCTGTCCAAATACAACTTTCACTATTTTGTACAGATCTAACACAATTTTAAATAAAACTTCCCAGTTTTACTGGAATTCTAACTGCCATTCTAAGAAATCTATGAGGATGAGAGCATTAAAAAGTTTTAACAGCAATAGCTGTCTAATGATGCCCTCTAGCATAGAGGTTTTCTCTTAAAAACCCATTTTGTTTGTTCCACTCCAGTGCTCTCCCACGCCTCACTCAGATGGCTACAAAGAGCAGATGTAAAGAAAAAAAATCCTCATGAATACAGAGCAATGAAGTATTAAAAAGGATTAGAAACCTGGAACATATAAAATGTGTAATAGGTACAATGAAGGGAGAGGCTCTCTCACAGATTGTGCTGTGTAAACTGTAAGTGTGCTCAGAGGGAGAGAGGCAGGAGGCTGCCTTTAAAATCTCTAAGAACTTGATGAGAGAACCATAAGGTGTGGGTTTTACTGATTTTACAGCACTGTAGCTTTAAGGACTTTTTAACACACTGATAACAATTTACACACTACCCCATTCATGACTCACATTCAGTTTCCAATTGCCTTCCTTGTGATCAATAAAATGGTAATATTAATTAGCAACCAAAATACTCTTCTTGCTGGTCAAGTGGGAATATGTAAATTTGATGAGGTTCAACAAGGTCAAGTGAATGGTTCTACTTCTGGGTCAGGAAAATCCCCAGCATCAATACAGCTTGGAAAATGAAGGGATTTGAGAGCAGCCCAGCTTAATGAAAAGTGGGACATGAGCCAGCAATGTGTACTCGCAGCCCAGAAGGTAAATCATATCCTGGGCTGCATCAAAAGAAGTGTGGCCAGCAGGTCACTCTGGTGAGACCCCACCTGGAGGACTATGTCCAGCTCTGGAGTTCTCAGCACAAGAAGAGCATAGACTTGTTCAAGAGAGGAGGGCTAGAGTATGGCCACAAAAAATCATCAGAGGGATGGAGTCCCTCTCTATGCAGAAAGGCTGGGACAGTTGCTGCTGTTCACCCTGGAGAAGACTAACTTTTCCAGGTAAAGGAGACCTATAAGAACAATGGGAGTAGTCTTTTTACCAGGTCCAGCTGCAACAGAACAAGGGGTAATGGTTTTAAGTTTAGACTAGTTAGGAAGAAATGCTTTTAAACTGAAGGTGGTGAAACACTGCAACAGGTTGCCCAGGGAGGAGGTGGAGGCCTCATCTCTGGAGACATTCAAGAACAGGTTGGACAGGGCTCTGAGCAACCTGTTCTAGTTGAAAATGACCCTGCTTGCTGCAGGGGTGTTGGAGTAGATGACCTTTAAAGGCCACTTACAGCTCAAAGCATTCTATGATAATCATAGAATGATTAAAGGCCGGATCACCAGGAGCTGTAAAGGAGTACAGTGAAATCAAAGTCAAACAAGCTACTGGAATAGTTGCTGTATCCTAGCAGGAATTGTTCTCTTTCACCATTTCATTACTTACAGGATTATGTGCTTCTAAAATCTGAATGCATTCCAATTTTGACTGGGTTTTTGACCTGGTCAGTTCTTCAAAGAGCAAAGCTTCTACACTTGTGATAGCAGTATACAGCTCCAACGTTTTGGATCTTTTAACAGTCTTTCGAAAGGCAGAAGAAGCAATATACTCTCCAAGTTTATTTTCCAGGTCATGCAGCTGACCCTCTTTCTCAAGCAGCAACTCGTACTTGACCTAAAAAATACAAAACCAGAAAAGATAAGATTAACAGAAAACCTTTTATGCATGCTCACAATTTTATTACTCCATAATTAACAAGCAGGACTGAAGCAGCAAACAAACCAATTATCTTACAATGCAGCACATTGTTTTACAAAGTGTTTTTAGCATTACATTCCAAGCTTTGACTGTGTTTACGCTATTAACAAAAATACTACTGTAAAGTCAAATCGTTCAGAAATCAGGTTTTATTTTAAGGTAGTCATAATTTTGATTTTTATTGTCATTGTATTAAATATATAGATCTACCAAGCTTTCAGATCCCTAAGATGATCAATACGTAACATGATGCCCACGAAATTTCTCTGAAAATTTTATCGATAAGAGACCTGCTAAGTGTGTGTATCATACAAATGGTATTATCCAACAGACAGAGATAAATTTAAAATGTGACTGGGAACCACATATGCTAATGATATTCTCTAAAGTCTTCATTACGTCACCTAGGATGTCCTTGCATTCAAGAGACAGAAGGTTACCTTCAGGCAGTATCTCCAACTAGAAGTGATTAAGCCAACTACAACATACAAAATCACCCTACAGACACAAAATAGAAGCAAGATTCATTTTCTTGATATCTTCAACAGATATCACTCTTAAAAGACAGACCTTGTCTTTCAACAAATAAAGCTGTTACAGTTGAACATGAGAGGCAGAAATATCCAGTGAAAAGCAAAAGAGAGAACCAAACCCGTGAGTTTATGGACTAAGAGCTGAGCTGCCTTCCAAGGCTTCAAAAAACAAAGCCAACAGCCTTTACCTTAGACTCAGAAATATCGATTACTTGTTTCTGTTTCAGTTTTCATCAGGAAAAAAATTCAATATTAATAATGACAAGTAATGCCAGAACACCTTTCAAAATGTTAGCAATATTGAGTTTAATTAAAAGTAGAAAAATGAAGATAGATGATAACAACTATTCTTGTCTCAAAACACAAAAGTGTTTCTTTACAATTTTCATAACACCTATTCAAGGAGTAGAAAAATTAAAATTCCAGCAGACCTACTTGACTACAAGTAAACAGGACCATTTTCATATGCTTGGTAGTCCATGTGATGCTCCCTATTCTACACAGAGAATAACTAACAGAAATAATTACAAGACCACTAGCTTGAATGAGTTATGACAACATACACTAAGTCCTTCTATTCTCCCAGCTTTTATTTGCACGTCTAAGACACTGATTGCCTGAATACACACATTTTTATGATGTCTCATACAGGGGAAAATAAATGCTTGAGGAATGCTTTGTTTTATATGACAAGGCTGCCTTTGTGGTTTACAAACATGTACTGCTTGTTAAAAAAAAACTGTAAGCATGTTTAAAAAGCTAGATAAATTACACCAAAATGTTTTGGTAGGTGTGTACACACAACAACTGCATTTAAAGTTTTCCTCTTTCTTTACATGGGGCTAAGATTTTAAATGAATTACATGTATATGAAATCTAGGGGTGGATGAATGAATAACGAATAGATGAGTTTTAACAAAAACAAATGTAGAGTCCTTCACTTGGGAAGGAATAATGGGATGCATCAATACAGGTTGGGTAGCAACCAGCTACAGAGCACCCCTGGAGAGAGGGATCTTGGAGTTTTTGTGGATAACAAATTTAAAATGGATCAGAAATGTGCCCTTGCGGTCAAGAAAGCAAATAGGGTGTTGGGATGTATCAAGAGGAGTGTGTCTAGCAGATCAAGAGAATTTATTCTACTCTTTTATTATGCTTTAGTGAGGTTGTACCTAGAATACTGCATCCACTTCTGGTCTTCCCAATTCAAGAGGGATAGAGAATTGAAAGAGTTCAACGCAGAGCTACAAAGATGATTTGGGGTCTGGAACAACTGCCTTATGAAGAGATTGAGAAACTCGGGACTTTTTTAATTTGGACTAAAGAAGGGTACGAGGGGATTTAATCACATGAGTGCTGGGTGTCAAGATAAAAGGAATACTCTCATTTCAATTGCATCAGACAGAACAATGGATGCAAGCTTGAACATAGGAAGTTTCACCTCCATATGAGGGAAAACTTATTTACAGTAAGAGTTACTAAATATTCAAACACATTGCCGAGGGAGGTTGTGGAGTCCACCTGTCTGGAGATGTTTCAGATATGTGCTTGTGTAGTTTGATTTAGACTTTTAGGTGGTTATGCTTTTCAGTAGTTTGTATCCTACTTGAGCAGGAGGGTTGGACCTGATGGCCTTTGAAGGCCCCTTCCAACCCTAATAAACTGTGTAAAGTGTGTAAATGAATGATCATGTAGAGTAAGACTTAACCTATTTAAGTGAACAATGAGTAAGGACAGAAACGTAGTTTGACAACTCAAGTTCACTTATAAGGAGATATAAGAATGTATGTTTTAATTGCAGCTGAATTAAAAGGCAAAAGAGATTACATTGATTATTGAAATACATACACATTTGTCAACCACTTCAAATAACAGAAGGTTTACAAGATATACCCAAGCATAGTCCATGAATTATAGGACTTATGGTTAAACTGTAAAACTAGAAACTATTGGCATGTTACTAAGAAAGGGGCCACATACTACACGTGCCCAAATACACAGGAATTACATTCAGTTTCATCATTCAGCATCTGTCTAAAAAAATACAGCAGGCAAACTGCTCTTAACCAACCAAATAATTGCATTACTCAACCAGTACTACTACCTATCCCTAGCCACTCAAGTTACTTTCTGCCTCTTCTCAGCTCCAAAATCACAGCTCTGCAAACAGAAACACATTTGTGAAAATAAAAGCTTGTAAGTAGATTGACTTCAGTGTGACAGAGAAGGTGACTTCAGTAGTAACTGAATATTTGATTACATTAATCAGTATTTGATCACAAAGTATATTATAAACTAGTTATAAACTAATATCCCCTGGCAATTCTTGAAGCTTCTTGTCATACCAGAAGACAGTAAAAAACTGATTAACATTGTACTGCTTGACATAATATTATTAGAGTGCCAGACTGCATTGGTTATAATTAATCAGCTCCCACAGGTTTGAACATTTGTTGCTGAACCCACTGGAAACATACAAACTGCACAACAAATTGCCAACGCTGTAAACGCACTACGATTAGTTCACTGCACGACAAGACTTCTAAATTCCACATTTAGTTCAGACTAATTGCTAACTAGTGTTGTCTCAGCCCTAAATATTGTAAATAAAGGGAGTAATCTGAAAACGTACTTAATTATGTACAACCCAAAGCGATTTCTCATGCAAGCCATTTTATTTGGTTCTTTTAAACTCTGTGGGGAAAACAGACTAAAGAATGTCAGCATTTTTACCACTGTTTTTCTTCTGAAGTAGGTTACTGCTATTTCAAAGAGGAACAGCTATGTCCTTATGCACAAGAAAGCTCAAACCAGCTATGAAACACAAAAGTAGATACAGCCTCCTTGTGAAGTATTTCACAGCAAGGTCAATTATATTCTCAGGTGTACCAAACCTATGCTTCAAACTTCTTGCCATGGCCTCTCAGCTCACTACCTCCTGTCTAAGAGTTGTTCTTCTCTGTCATCTCTGTTTCACCGAATTAAAAAACAAACATCATGCATGTTTTACAAATCCTGCTGCTGTCTTCATAAGCGTTAGCTGGAAACTGTTTTACAGACATCTTGCAATGAGAGAGAACCACCACCATAAAATGCCTGCAGGGGAAAAGCAGCAGTGAAAGCAGAGCTGTATTGCTTCATCTTCCTTTCTTTCCTGGCTTGAATTGATTGTGCAACTTGAGAAAACTGGTTTTGAATGAGACAACAAAAGCATCTGCATTAACACAAAACTTAGAACTGTGAGATTCTAAATGAGGAACAAGGTCAGCCTACAACAACCAACGGACTGAAACTCCAGTTCTGTGATCAGCATAAAGTTTACTGCAGTAATTATGTGAGAATGAACAACTTTTCCTAAACATAGTTTAGCTTCCTTATTGGGAAAAGCCCCAAGCATTTGGCTTTTTATAACTAATGTACAGCCATACAATTAGAACAACAGGTATACCAGATGGTGAACATAAAACCGATACAAGGAGGCTTAGCAAAGCTCATTTCCAGTTTTAAAACATGATTCTAACAAAAGTGTAAGGCACTATTCATACCAAACAAGTATTCAGTACATCTGTAAAAGAAGAATTTGCTCATATGCTGTTGTACTTTCGAGTAACAATAGAAAAAGAAATACATTTTGAAGGTCAGAGCGTTAGGTTTTGAAGCCAAAAGTACAAATGCCTCCATTAAAGGATTAGGACAGTCTTGGACCAAAGTTACTAAATTATTAAAAAGCACTGCATTCTTGCCTAAACATCTGCTCTCACTTTCAAAGATTGTGTGCTGAACTAGAAAAACACTTGCTTTAATCATCTGCAACCACTACTAAACAACATGTTGCTCTCACATAAAAGTGTAATAATTTCTGAATGAACACGTTGCCCCAGTGTTTTTCATTCCTCAGGATACAACTATAAACAGCATAGGAAAGAGCTGTAAAAACAGAATTTTGTTCAAACTAGTATTAACACTGACATTGCAGTAATTTCTTACAGTTATTGTAATGTTCCACTGATGTACAAAAGCAATATGACCATTATTTTACAAGTTGGAAATAGAAGGATAGAAACACTAAGGAATATGAACGTAAACCTCATGGAATATCCTTTGGCAGAGAATCAAAAGTCCTCAAAAATCTCATATTGGCATTGTCCCTACTATTCCTTGCCTTTAATTTTAGACTGGGACTGTGAGATTTTAAAAGATATCCACCAGAATCAAGGCTCCCTTTCAGTAAATACTGTACAAATAAAACCAGTCTCTATTCAGAAGTCTTTGGATCTAAGAACACACTTGTGGGTTTTCAGAAGTGTTAGGAGACGTCCGAGAACTAAATTTTGCTCAATTGAAGTATGCACTAAAGCACTTTCTGGCAACATGCACTTGCAGTCCAAGAAAGTCAAATGTATCCTGGTCTGCATCAAAAGAAATGTGGCAGAGAGGTCGAGGGAAGTGATTCTCCCGCTCAGCTCTGCTCTAGTGATATCTCACCTGGAGTACCACAACCAGTTCTGGAGTTCTCATCACAAGAAAGGCATGGACCTGTTCGAGCATGTCCACAGGAGGGACACAAAAATGATCAGAGTGATGGAACCCCTCTGTTACATAGGCTGAGAAATTTGGGTTGTTCAGTCTGGAGAAGGCTCTAGAGGGACCTTATTGCAGACCTTCTGGACTTATTGGGGCCTTGTAAGAAATTTTAGAACAGATCCTGTTGTGACAGGACAACTGGTAATGGTTTTAAACTAAACAAGGGGAGGTATAAACTAAACATAAGAACATTTTTTACAATGGCAGTTGTGAAACACTAACACGTTGCCCAGGAAGGTGGTGGAGGCCCCACCCCTGGAGACATTCAAGTGCAGGTATGACAGGGTTCTGGAGAACCCGATCTTGTTGGAGATGTCCCTGCTTATTGCAGGGGTTTCTAAAAAGGTCATCATACTTTTGAATCCAAACCATTCTATGATTCCTTGATTCTGTTTTGAAGGCCTTACTAAGAAAATCATAGGAACTAGAAAAATCTTGTAATCAGTCATACATCACAACCTAAAACCACCAGAAGGAAAAAATGCAATACATGAAATTTATTTAGTTTAGTTTACATGACATTTACTAAGTTCTGTAACTAAAGTGTAAATATAACTATGAAGTAAAAGTCTAAACTATTAAGTTTGAAATCCAACATCTTGATAAATGCGGGCAACGATAGTGAGATCCACCATGCCACTACATCAATTATTTAATCTGGGTTTCACTCATACTGATAGCAGTCTGTCATTCTTTAATTACCAAAGATCTAGGGTTGACCTCAGCACAGAAAAAGTCTGCACTTACCTTATTATATTTTTCATCTTTTACTGAATCTTCATAAATTAAAATTTTGTCCTGTAAAGATTTCTTCAGCATATCTATCTTATTTCTATTCCTGGATCCTGGTTTTTTCATTTTACAATGCTGTTATAGAAGATAAGCACAAAATGATTTCTTCGTTAAGAGGTATATGACGATGCCAACACTATTACTCGCTATTATTGGCAGATCCACCAATTAATGAAACACTTGACAAGGATGTCTTTCACTGAGAGAATATTTCTGACACACACAAAGTGGTTGCCTATTGATTCAGAAGATTCCTTTCAGGTATTCAGATAAAGTTGGCAGTTTAATTTTTAATTTCTTTCAAGCAGAATTATATATTCACCCTTTCCATAATAAACTGCTAGGTACATTTGTTTTCAAACAAGCTTTGGAACTGATAATAAGAGAAGATTTTAACTGATATGCTGCCTCCTCAGTACAGTGCAAAATGAACAAAGACTATTAATTTAAGAAGTACATTATTTTCAAGTCACAGTATATCAATTCCAAATGAACCATGATAATATTAAGGGGCACCATTCCATGTAATCAAATTATTCTTGACCTTTCTATTTCTTTACAAGAATATCAACTAAGTATAATGTACTCTTGGGGAAATAATAACACCAGTTCAGCTATAAAGCTTTTCAAAGTCATTTCCCTTTTTAATACTTTAGAAATTAAGGTTTTGAATCAGGCTAGGTTTTAATACGAGTAACCCAATTTAGTTGTACACATTTAGAGTATGTAACTAAACAAAACAAAGCAAAGTTCTACTTTTTATGATGATATCGGATACAATTCTTACTGGAAACACTTTTGTCCTCTTATTTAAGAATTGCAAATAATTTGTGATTTCATTCGTTTTATGTTTTACTGAATAAATGAACACCCCTCACCCCTTTCCTGTATGGACAAGTCAGTGTAGGACACTGCCCTAAAAACTCTCCCTAAATCTTTCCTTGATTTAGTGTCAAATTTAGTACTGTGTAGGAGCTTGTCCCTGATATTCAGAGCCAGGCTAGCACCACTCTAATTTTTGGCATTTCATTTGACTCTCAAACATGCAGCCCCTTTTGATCATGTATCTACTTAACACCTGGAACACATGTAAACAGCAGAGACACACAGGCACATGTGAAGAAAATATTTATCCAACCGCTACCCAATCAACTATCTTTAAGATTCATTGATCCACACAGACAGGACAACTGTCCACCTTGGTCACACATATGGACAGTCCAAACCCACAGTCCATACCTATGGATCCATAGCTGCAGCTGAGCCTAACAAGATGGGTGTACCTGCAGGAACCCCTTGCACATCCCCATACTGTTCCTACATTGTTCCCACCTGTTGACTGGTCACTTGTAAATTCTGGTCGATTTTGAGCAGTTCTGTGTCCCTCCACTCCATTTCAAAAGCCTGAAGCAAGGATCTAGATCTTATCTTGGGCCAAGCCAAGCTGTTGTCCACCTGAGAGAAGCAGCTGTGCAGCTCCTGCCTCATTCTAAGCAATTCTTCTTCTGATAGCGAGAGGGGTAAACTTAGAAGCTGCCTGTTAAAACACAAGAAAGTAATTTGCTGTTCAGTGCTATAGGCAATTTTACATAAAATGTAAGAGACATGCACACAAATCCTTTACATGTAAATGACCATCTTTTTTGACTTCTTCACACACATGAATGATTAATGCTTCCATACGTAGGACTAAGCTACTCAGCATATTCAAAATGTCCTCCAGGATGCTTTAAATTCTGCCATAATTCTTGGGCTGCAGAACTTCATTTTCAAGGGGAAAGAGGTTTTTGATTTATTTTTTTTTAAATCAAACAATTTTTAGCACATTTTCTATGCACAGAATCTTTTATCTCTTCAGACAACACAAACCCTGAATTCAGGGCTGAAATCAAGATAAAAGCTTCTCACAAAGCCTTCCTGTGCTGTTTCCCAGAACACGGCAGTCACAGCTACTGGGCTGGGAGTGGTATAAAAATTACCTCTTTATAAACAACTCCTGTATGTCACCCCTCCCCTCATGATGTCACGAGGGTACCAACCATTGGTTGTAAAAAAGGCTCTTAGCAGCCTGAACAACATGGGATGCATTTTAGCAGCAATTTGAATCACGCAAAGCTCCTGTGTTGTAGAAGGAAGGTTCTCAACAGCCAAGGCTGCGGAACTGATCTTCCGGTCAGAATGAAGTTGGCTTAAAAATAAACTATGCTAAAACCTAAATTTGTCTTGAACTTGTGGCTAACCTTAGACAACATTCATCACCTTATCTTGTGATCGAAACACTTCCTTAAGAGTATTTCATTAAAAAGTCATACCTTTTTTTGCAAAAGTATTAATTCCCTAAAACCATATTTCTGTCTAAAGCATTGTCAGTATACTTTTTAAAAAGTAGCTTTCTTTTAAAAATGTATTATACTTTATGTTCCATTAAGACTGATGCTTTCATTCGTTGTATTACAGGACTATATCACCTCAGCATTTCACTCAAGTATTTCTGAGTTTAGAAATCCTTGTTTCTGTTTACTAATTCAAAGTACAGATAAATCCTAAAACATTGATGCATAAAACTTTCTTCTTAAAAAAAATTACTTCCTGAAGGTAGTATATATTTTTTCATATTGCCTTAGAATTTGAGAAGAAATTTCATTCTATAGATTCATATAGACAGATATAAAAAACAAATACAGCAAATCAGTTTCTTCTTGTCTGTGTTTATAAAGAACTTTAAGCACTAATGATCTTCATAAATAGATGGCACTAACTCATAGTCTCTTTGATAAACAACAAAACAAAAAGCTTTCATTCAAAACAAATATTTGTGAAAACTTGATGTAATATAAGAACATCAGCTTGAGTGCTGGCGTCTGTCACTCAGATATCCAAATCTGAATTGACAGACAGTGGACTGAATGTGAAAAGAACAGTGATAGATTTTAAGGGATCTTAAATAAAGAGTTGTTTGTATGCTGCATTTTAAAAAATGTATTTTCCTGAGGAAAATAAAAACAGCATTTATGTTATGTTCTGCTTTAAAGAAGAGGTTACGAAGGAGAAACCGTACCTGAAGCTTCTCTTTTAAAAATATCTGTTCAATTTGTCACGCTCAGTACATCTGCTTCAGAGGCAGACAATCTAATATAGGCTTGCCTGTTTCAATTGGTTCCCAAAACCTGCTATTTTGACAGAAGAGTACTTTTCATGTTCCCACAAATCTGACAATGCTTGTTATTAAATAGGCATTGTAGGGGAAATCTAGTAGTGTAAGCATTTGGGCAATACCACAACTAGTTAGTCATAAATGTACTTCAAAGCTAAGAAGAAATGCTAATGAATGGTGCAAGTGTCTCAGGAACCTTGCTGCAGAGTCTGAGAGGCACCACGCATGTCAAATCTTGGCTGCCACCACGATCTCTCCCCAAGTAAGATCTCCCGGTGGTAGCGAGGCCACCACTTGCATTCTCTCCTGCCCAGGTCACAGTATAGCAGGCAGCACTGGCCAAAATGTGTGTCTGGGGCCACCAAATTCTTGGAAAAGCCTTGGAAATACTTCTCTGGCTGTGAGATTGGGGCTAAGAGTACTTTGCAAGCAAGCCAGATGGGCCAAGTCTGATATACGCAGCCCAGGAGATGGAGAGCACCACTGTGCTGTGTACTTAAGAAATATGGGGAAATACTGTGGCAGAGCTTCAAACGAGCACCCGATGAGTCAGGCCTGACTTGCGGCTGGAAGCAGTATACAGCAATTGAACAAGCTAATGTCAGGCTGGTTAGGCCTGACCTACTAAATGATTTCTGAAGTTCTGCACCTCTGAGAACAGACTGTGAACAATAATGAAAGATACAGAAGTGAAAAGTGACATGGACTGAACAGAAATTTAAAAAGACTCCACCTTTTTGGTTTGGAAACTGCCATTTCCCAGGACTTCCACTGCAGTGCTAGTAGTACCAGCTCACCCACTGGCACCACAGGGGCTGAACATGTGAAAAATCAATTCCTGAGCACACAACAGGGAAGTTACCACTGGGAATTGTACCAGACAAGTGTGAAAACTCTGAATTCATCTCTATTTGCAAGAATAACCAAGAAATGGGTACAGAGAGATACTTGCATGAATACAGATTGTTCCCAGCTCCGTAATTTTTTTTGTTCCAAAAGGCTTGTTTCTAGTTCTTGGCTCAGTTTCATCCTGGTGAGCTGAAGCAGCTCTTCAGCAGCCGTGTTCTTGTCACACTCTTCCCTCTGAAGTTGTTCATGTTTATCAATCATTTCTTTTTTATGCTCCTCCACCACTTCCAGCAGGAACATCTTTGGCACGCCAAGCTTTACCAGTTCTTGCACAAATACTCCATACTGAACACGTTTAAGCTCTTCAACAGTTTTATCTGTCAGACTAAATAGAAGTTCTTTTAGCTCTTGAGTAGCCTCACTGTCAAGCTTTTCAGTGAGTTCTTCAAATTCAATGGTTTGATCAGTCAGAAGATTCTTCCAGCGGCTCAGGTAGTGATTGACATTAGTAGTTTTGAAGAGATCTCCAAATGACAGTTGTTCCTTCCAATGCTCTTTCTGCTGGTGCATTTGCCAAAAGAAGCAATAAAGTTAGGAGAAGGAACATCTCAAATACCAGCCCTTTACATATGGATGTCATAGCAATGCAAAACTTCGTATTTTTCCAGTGTTTCCACAACTGGTTTTCGGTCTTCTCGATATAATGGCTTTGTGGACATCTAGTAGGCCTGTGATAATTCAGATTACTGTTAAACAGAAGGGCTAAAACAGGCCTGTGATTATTTGGATGCTGCTATACAGATGTGGGATAAACCTGCCTAACAAAGGCTTAATCTTCACTGGCTGAACTCTAATGATCTGTCAGCATTCCAAAAACATTGAAAAAGATTTAAAAAAAAGTTGGTGGATTTAAAAAAAAAATTAAAAGAAAATTACAGGATGCAACAATACGATTGGAAAGCTAAACCAAAGCTATGTATAATTGAGAATAAATGCAACAAATGAAGTTTCTGTCATTATATCTGCTGTCTCTCCCTGTACTGATGCATGTTGAAAAGCAGAAAACACTGAAACATATATTCTGCAAAAAGTAAACTTAGTTTCACCTAACTTTGATCATCTACACAAGTATCACCTAACTCTAGATAGCTTTTTTCCTAAATGCTTTAGAAAGAGAAAGACAGGGGCCTCTGGATAACAACTCTCTTCCACTTAGATCACTGGAAAGTACTCTTTGATATGAGACGATTTGGAGCTCTAAGAGTTAGCTTCAATTTTTAGATGGCTGAGGTTAGCTGACATGATTCCTACCACAAGCAGCCATGGCACCCCTTCTTTTAAACAGTTTTGTTTAGTGACTGAATCTTAACCATGCTGTTGAAGTTATTCAAGCCACACATAGCCAGGAAAACCACAGAAACCCACACAAGTCATAGATCTGTGGTATCTCCCTTACCAGCACCAGAACCTCGGTTGGTTTTGGCCTGTCTGTACATTACAGTGGCTTGTCATAACCCCCCTGGAAATGTTAAGACTAAGCTTCAGAAGTTTCTCTAGTTATTTTACTGTATTTCAGGTTTTTCTAAAACAACTTCCTTAATACAGCATCTGTCTTAATGCATTATTAATACAGCACACTTAATACAGCACAAGGCAGTAGACAGCTAAAAACAATTGGCCCTCATTTTTACCTTTGGTAGTGTTGACCTCTGTCCCAATTCCTTCCATTTTTAAGTCATGGTAAGTCCTGTGAAAATCAATATGCTGAAAATAATTACCTTCTGTAGCATTTCCCGCCTTCGCTTGGTAATGAGTTTCTGGCAAAGCTTCTGCTTTTCTTGTTTTAAATTATGAGTGAATTTCTCTTTAACAGAATTAATCTCAGACTCAGCTCGGTCCAGCAGCACTCCCAAATGACTTTCAGGTAGATGACCTGCTCTGTAATAACAGAGTTTGAAGGCTGTTAGCCCTAATTCTTCAGAGCAAAAGGATATTTTGAGGCAATTAGTACCATAATATGTCTCAATAAAGTAGACACACAGAGTGATCTTTCTGTCTTTAGCAGTGAAACCTGGGGTGAAAGGGACATCAAACAAGCAAGTGTTTAACACAAAAGACAATCTTCAAGATGAGAGGAGAATTAAGGCAGTCTGTGCAGGCAGACTGAAAGCATAGGAAGGAGGGACAGAAGGAGGAAAGAATGGAGGTAAATGCAAAACCAATTACGTATTTGAATATCACATTACTAACTGATGAGACACTTTAAACCTTATATATTATTCATAGTATTTACATTTTTCATTTAATGCCCCTGAAATGCAGTTCTAGATGTCTAACTCCCTCTTATTAGAAACAATTTTCTCTTTAAAGGATGTAAACTAATCAAGTAATAACTACTAGGAACATTTTAAAGATGCAAACCAGTCATATCCATGTGAAGACTTATATTCAGATTTCTTACTACATTCACCTAATTGGAAAAATCTCAAATTAGTAGTTAAATGCAATAATGTAACAGCAAATTTTCAGTCTTAAGCACACAGTGCTTTAACATCAAAGTTGAAGACTGTGGTCTACAGCCAGTTGCTACTATATCTAATTTCAAAGATTAAACAAGAACCCAACCATGCCTGCAACAGTTAGGAAACCCTCCCTCTCCACAAACTCAAAACTAAGTATCTAACATTAGCTGCTATTATATTTACATGAGAAACTCCCCACGTCTTTCTCAGACAACTGAAGGATAAAAGAACATCTTTATTTAGACCAGGTTGTTGGACATCAGTGAGTTATAATTTCTAATACTCAACACAGCAGACTTGCAAAATAGGGGGTTGACAAGGTCAACATGGAACTTTGCATAGAAAGCAATAATTCCCGACCTGAACCAGGATGTTGTTCAAATGCTTTGGTTTATTTTTAAAATCCCCTTTTTTATATTGAAAGCTATCAATGTTAAAGTTTGGTGTTATGTTAAAAAAACCCAACACTCCTGGACTAAATTTACTACCCATACTTTGCAATGTCAGGTCTTGCTCCAGTTTTTGATCAAACCAGGAAAAAGATAAGTGAATAAATGGTAGATTTAGTACAGTGACAAAGTGAGGCAAAAATAGTGTCCTGCTTATTAACATCTTCATTCTGTGTTGCACTAAAGAAACACACCCAAGCTTCCTGCATTTAATTGAAACCTCTGTCCAAAGCAGTGAAAACAGGCTTGCAAAAAAGACACACGTGCTGGAACTCTCCAGCAAAGGAAAGATACCGTAAAAACTATGCAACGTAGAATGACTGCAAGGTCACATATATCTAACTTATTCTTAGGATTAAAAAAAGGGTTGACATTATTACAAGTTAATGATTTATTTAGAGATCTCCTATGCCCACAGTTCAAAGCGAAGGTGATGCAGCATTATAAAAGCATTTATCTTTTTGTACCTGTTTTTTTAGAAATCCCAGATATACAAGATAATAGGCAAAATGCCTACCACCACAGAAGTCTATGAGAGTTTTTGTAGCAACTTACATGAATCAGTATTACAGTAATTCCTGTTTTGTGTAAATACAGTATGAAAACACTAGCAGTATCAGAATTAAAATGTGTCCTGTACACAAATGACTGTGAACTAAAATACAAAATAAAAGGAGAGGAGAAAGATAATGACACAGTACAGAACGTATGACAAACTGCTCGTTCTCAGCATACCAGACACCTAATCACTGAAGAAATGTGCAGGCACGTGTTTAATGTCTTTGACCAAGGAGAACTTTAATGAAGGGCAATACTGCAATAACAACAGGATGTTTACTGGGAGATCCCAAATGCAGAGAGCACCATGGAAGAAATAGAGAAAATGTGTGGTCAACAGCAGCAGCATCATAGATCAGTCAGAGGTAGACCTCAATTTCTCTCTACTGAATGAAAGCTAACAAAATCAGGAAACAACATGAGTGCACTAGATGCAAAAAGTATTAGTCTGTATTTGATGCTGTTGTAAACTACTTAAGTAATGTTGGACCACAGCAAAGGAAGACAATTCTATGAGAACTGGATAAGTCATGGGAACATAATTAAAACCTAAGGGAGATAGATATGAAACATTAGAGTTGCACCAGCCCGAATGTACATGGAGCCTGAAAGATTCTGCTTCAGCTATTTCAGCATTTCACCTGCTGAACTGGCATCTTGCCTGTACCCAGATCAAAACTTAGGTAAATAATTCAGAACAATAAATGCTCTACTCAGCAAACTGTCACTGGCAAAAAGAGTTTTAAGATATTATTAGAAAACTTTAGACAAATGTGATACTGCTGAAGGCTTTCACTTTCCAATACCTACTTTCTGATATCTGTCCAGGAGGACACTGGTTATAGGTCCATGTAAGTTGAGAAGGAAGAGCAAGAGATCAGTATGTTTTGCTTTGAACTCTGATGTCAAAGATAGTCAATCATCTACTTTAAAAACATAATTCACAAGAAATGTTTGAGATTTACACAAATACTTTGGAGAAATAAATAGAGGAGCTTGAGTTACTCTCACCTAGCAAGTCAGCTAGAAACCGAAGATGGAAAGAAACTTCATGTGAACAAACAGATACTGGGAAAAAAAACAATGCATCACACTGTAGCTGCTGCAGTTCAAAAACATCAAGAACTTCATGCCTCTGGAGATAGTCAGAACAACCCATGATACATACTGCCTCAAGCATCATGCTCCTGACCATTTACTCTTTGATGGGAAACATAAAATGCCTAGCTAGACATCCCTGAAATACATCATTACCGATTATGTTCTAAAACTTGCTTTCCTGCCTTTTGGCACTATGGTCCACGGACTTCCAAAGGCACTGAATAGCAACAGCAAGTCCTGACAAATGGATCTTTTTATTTAAATACTATTTTCAGAAAGCCCTAGTTAAAAAGCAGCTGCTGTATTTCATTTAAAATGTTCACAATCCTCTCTAGAATTGGTTTTCTTTTACTTTTTATAACCTTTATTTCTGGCCAGACAGAAAGTTTTTCATGTGATTTTGAAACTGCCTTGCTGTCTGGTAAATTCTAAATGTCCTGTTTAGAGGCCTCTCCCCTCATGACTTATATGCCTGAATACGTTTATCTGTGGCATATCTAATCTACATCTTTTCTTCGTTTCTCTGCTCCATACAAAGAGTTCTGCAATTTAAAATTCCATTTATAACACTAAGTTTCGGGAAAGCTATTAAAGCTGGACACAACAGATTAAAACAGACCTGCATCTATATTCAGAAAATCAGATCCAATGCTGAAGTAAAAAATAAGAGGATATAATGGGACAGAGTCTAGTTGGAGGCCTGTATCTAGTGCAGTTCCCCAAGGGTCAGCGCTGAGACCAGTCCTGTTCAATCTATTCATTAATGACTTGGATGAGGGATCAGGGTGCACTGTCAGCAAGTTTGCTGGTGACACAAAGCTGGATGGTGTGGCTGACACCCCAGCAGGCTGTGCTGCCATTCAGCAAGACCTGGACAGGCTGGAGAGCTGGGCAGGGAGAAATTTAATGAACTATAACAGAGTAAATGTAGAGTCTTGCATCTGGGCAAGAACAACCCCAGGTACCATAATCGGTTAGGGACTGAGATGCTGGAGAGCAGCATAGGAGAAAGAGACCTGGGGGTCCTGATGGACAGCAGGATGACCATGAGCCAGCGGTGTGTTCTTGTGGCCAAGAGGGCCAACAGCATCCTGGGGTAGATCAGAAGTGGGGTGGTTAGCAGATTGAAAGGTTCTTCTCTCCTTCTACTCTGCCCTGGTGAGACCACATCTGGAGTATTGTGTCTAGTTCTGGGCCCCTCGGTTCCAAAAGGACACAGAGCCGCTGGAGGGAGTCCAGTGTAGAGCAGTGAGGATTGTGAAGGAAGTGGAACACCTCCTTTATGAGGAAAGGCTGAGGGAGCTGGGTCTCTTAGCTTGGAGGAGACTGAGGGGTGACCTCATTCATGTCTATAAATATGTGAAGGGGGGGTGTCAGGAGGATGGATCCAGGCTCTTCTAAATGTCATCTAGTGATAGGACGAGGGGCAATGGGTGTGAGCTGGAACACAGGAGGTTCCACATCAATATCAGAAGGAACTTCTTCTCAGTGAGGGTGACAGAGCAGTGGAACAGGCTGCCCAGGGAGGTTGTGGAGTCTCCTTCACTGGAGGCATTTAAAATCCTTCTGGATGTGTTCCTGTGCGACTTAGTCTAGGTGATCATGCTGTGTCATGGGGATTGGACGAGATGATCTTCTGAGGTCCCTTCCAATCCCTAATGCTTCTATGATTATAGATAGAAATGCAGAACAGCAGCCATTCAGACCAGAATTCTATTCCTTCTCTAACCATGCTGTCTCTAGGAATGGATATGTTTCCTTTGTCTGCATAGTATTAACAACTGCCTCATACTCTAAGAAGCTTAATAGACAAGTACTAGAAAAATTACTTTTCATCTTGGTAATTACATTTGTTGCTTTAGGATGGTTTTGGGTTCATGGAACACTAATTTTTTTTTGTCACTACTGTTTCGATACTGGATTACTAATACTACACATTACCTCTCTAGTTTGTAGGTGATCTGGTTTGTGACTGTTAGGTGTAATAACAGGCATTAAGCCACAAGTAGAAACTACTTTTCCAGCTTCAGAAGTCCCACTTTTTCACTGCAATGCTTAAGCATGCAATGTAATGGTCATATATCATGCAGAATTTTCATATAATCACAGTATCTGTGAAAATGTCTGAGAACATTTCTCGTAATCTGATTCCAAAGAGGAATGAACTGATAGAAAGAAACTCTGTGAAAATTGTAATTTGTATTTCCTGTGCTCAGGCACTTATTTTTGTCTTTGAGACTCACAGCTGCAGATCTGAGCTTTCTGATCAATGAATCTTGAGGCTAAGCTTAGGGTATGATTCCAACAAGGCACACAGGACAATAAAAAAAAAAAGAGCAAGGAAAGTTACAAAAACAAAGAAGTTAACTACTTTCATAACAACATATGTAACTGTAAGTAGCTATTAACAAACTACCTGATTCCTCATATTAAATGACTGCTAAATTAACATCATGAAAGAAAAAACAGAGTGTAAAAAATTATATTTATATTTGTTTTCTTAACAGATGTTCCACATGTTGTCAGTGACTGACACCAACACAGACATCTAAAATATACAAATAAAGCTGCATGCCCAGGATCTGCAGTGCTAGGTGGTCTTCCTACCCACTAATGTATTCCAGTGGACAGGCATGATCCTCAGCAATCTCTGTATGCATTGTACAAAGTGAACACAGACAACCTCACTTTAGTGTCTGCCAGAATATTAACAAAGGCATCAGTCACAAAATATTTTCTTAAGTGTAACTAAGAAGATAACATTTTTAAGCATCTTTCCTACTAGGTAACACAGACAAAATTATTTTTGAAGACTATTCTATGGTCTCTGAGATAACGTAGTCAAAAGATTGACAAAAGTCAAATGACATTTACCTTTCCACCTTGTTAATGAGACTTGATATCTGAGCTGCAGCTGCATTTATAAGACCAGAGGATTGTGAATCCCTTAACTGTATCTTACTTATAAGATATTCTCTGTAAGCAAATCTTCTATTCAGATGATACTTCTTGGTAGCTTGCAAAAAATCCATTAGCTCTTCAATGTCTCCCTACAGGAAAGGATGTGAATAAATATATTTTATTAGATGCAATTTCATATCAGCTAATGTATGTGGGCATTAGACCAACTGCTTATTAACAGGATAAAGTTTAAACATCTTAAAAGTTAAAAACAGTAAGTTTATACCAAGTCAACTGACATAAAATTATTTTAACAGCACTGAGGCCTGAATACCTCAATATTGTGCTCTCCTGAAGTAATGTTTCCATAGGTGTCTATGTTGTCTTCAACAATTAAAGATAAGTCTTCCATGTGTGGGAAAAGCCAAGCCAGAAGCTTCCAACACTGGGGAATGGGAAGGGTTTAGGTATGTACGTATGGGTCTGCTAGAGACCAGAAGTGGTCTCTAGCACTGATACTAGACCACTAGAGTAGTGGTCAAGTTCTGATACTTAAGCAGTCAGTGTCTGAACAGCCAAAATATCATCAAAACTTCATTTGGTTTTTACTGGCTGCTCTTGTGCACAAGTGCTTGCTGCAGCTGTATCTGACAATGGCCTATATGTGTCTTTCCTGTACAAAGGTCTGATAATGCATTTATTTTTAGGAGCAGGCCTTAAATGTTTTGATGTGTCTTTTTACCCTGCAAGTCTTCCACCTCTTGCACCACAACAGTCATATTCAAGAAGCAGCCAGAAGAACAATACCCAGAATGTTTGTAATATACCACTGACTATGAACACAAATGGAGCAAAACACCCAAAATTCTTTAATTAGCATCACCAACCATGTGAGCCCTCAAAGCACAAGCCCAAAGTATTTCAGACAGTGCAATTTCAACAATCTCCATATTCAGATTGGAGCATTCAGTACGTCTTCTGAAGTACAGAAAAATGTTTGATGCCTAGGGCTTTAAAAATACCTACACTGACAGGCCTCCAAATGTATTTGTCATTCATTAGATAGCATCTGATCTGATCCGCCATTCACACTGCTCTCTTAGTTGCCCAAGTATCTTTATTTGGCTGAAATTACTTTAGGAAATGGCACTCTGATGTTCCTGTACCATGCTGAGTGTCTCATTAACAGCAGTGAGGAGTTCTGGAACCAGAAGTTTGCTGCATGCACAAACTTCCTCTGACACCATCCTGTTTGGAAGGGCTGCACCAACAGAGCATTCAGGACCTACGCAGAGCCCCAAGACATGTAGATCTCAAAATACTCAATCTAAAACTGCAGAATTATACCCCACAACTTCCCACTGCATGTTATAGATATGTTTTCAAACGTCTTTCTTCTGCATGATACAGGTGAGCTACTAGTCTTATTCTCCCTGAGCAGTGAAGACAAGCTTTAAGCACTTAGCCACTTTGGAAGTATCACCTATGTAAACAAAATTCAGCACTAAGTACTTAAAGTTGAGACAAATCTCACTGCGGCACAAAAATGCTGTGTGTATGCATCAATATACAGTTATCTGGTGTGCACAAGGATGGCAATGTGTTTTTAAAAATTATTCCCATGAAAATTAGTTATAAGTGTGATGATAATTTCTTTTAGACTTCTATGAGTGTGGATATTTCCTGACTCACTGAAGTTCACCTTCGATTTGTACATTGTCATTAGGTTAGGATTGAGTTATCTTCCTATTACCTGTATTTTAGAGTAATCTTCCACTAATGTTTTGGCTGCTTCCAACTTCAGTTCTCTCTTGAAAGTAGCATTTGTTATTTGTGTAAAAAAGATACGATGGAGCTCCTTTCTCTGAGTAACAGCCAGCTGTCTGTAGGCTTTTGCAAAATACTCCTCCTGCTTTACAAAAAGGAACCTCTTCAGGTGGTCCTGCTCCAGTCTGTGAAGTCTGTCCAGAAGACTTCTGTATTCTACAGCAGGCTGCAGAGAAGAAAGAAATAAATAAACCTGAAGAGGTTTTCAGTATCCAACATATTTTAAAGTTCAATGCTACTACCTCATATATATTTTAGACACTCCTGATTACTGTCACTGCAGTCTGAATGAAGGCTAATACTAAATCAATGTACACTGTACATGATTTTCTATGTTTGGAATGACAAGAGTTGTACAGCTTCATAACACTTCCAAGGCATAAGGAAGTCTTTTGAGAAGTTAGAAGCATTACTTTAGATAAATTAAACTGCATGAAATACAAAACAAAGACTATACATGAAATCAATTTCATAGGTTTAATCAATCAGAAAAACTCTATTAAAATTGAATAGGCTCATAAAAGTCATAACACTAATAGTAAACATACATTTAAAAAACAATATAAATTGGCAAAAAAATCTAATATGAATCTTCAAAAGTTCTTATTATGACCTACTTTATCTATTTGTTTCTACAAATTAATCCAAGAGATTTAGAATTACAACGAGTATGCTTCAATAACAATTAATTTAAAAGCTTCTTTGCAAAAAATATCCTCTAACAGTTCTCCGGTAAGACATACATATTTATATCGCAGGTGGTATAAACTCATTACAGAATAAAAGCACTCATTTCCCAGAGAGTAAAGAATGCTTCTTACACCAGCAAAACTTACCAACAGTAGTTATGTTGGTCTTGTTCTAAATTTGATGTTATTTATCTCAGGAGAATTGTCCTTTGCACTAAGCTATCCCTTCCCCATCATTCCCAAGGGATACTGTGGTTGGATGGGACTTCAGAGAGCATCTAGTTCCAACCCCCTTGCCTTGGGCAGGGGCACCTCTCATTAGACCAGGTTGATAATTCATCTCCTTTGAATTTGCAGCACCTCTAGTTCAGGATGTCTAAATGATTATCTGAACACCAGATCCTGAATATCACATCCCGATTATCACAACAGCGTGACAACAGTTCATTCTGCAAGACTTGACATACTGTGGTACATTTAATGGGTCACCCTCAGCAAGAAAATTCTGTTGTCAAAACTGCAATCATGAATTGTCATACAAGTCCTTCATATCACACTTTAATTACAGGTATATGATATGCAAACAAAGAAGATTTTTTCTTTAAAGAGGCCAACAGAAGGTAAAAAATCTAAGTAATGTCCACAAAGAGAGCACAGGCAAGCATGCAAACTGAGCATCACATTCAATAGCCACAGATTCACACTCAAACCAGAAGCAAAGCCCTGCAAGTATTTAACTGCACAATTTATTCCCTCCAAGATATCCTCCTCCTATTCGTCATGACATTAGACAAGCATGAAACATTAACTTGGGTGTTTCAGCATTTTAAGCTTACAGAGGTGAAATACTCAAAACTTAATAGAATCCTCTCTGGATACATGAAACTACCACCTCAAACCCAAGGGGAAGGGTGGAAATCAGTTTTATTGTTAACATTCAACATACTTAGTAAAAGAAAATAAAGACATGGAAGACCTGGAGCATAACTTTTTACATGGGATGTTGAACTGGTGACGCAGGGCACTGTTTCCAGCTAGCGATTACCTACAAAATCCAGGGTAATGGTAGCTGCCTCAAGACAGATCTCTGAATGAGGGTGACAGACATAAGCACTAAGCTTTTACTTAAAGGAAGACTAAACTTGTCTGGGTTCATACTCTGTCTCAAATTGTTTACTTCACTGTTATGTCACAGAGGCTATTTCCCAAAGAATTCCACTCTTTGCTCTGTCTAGGATTATTCTGGTTGGCTTCAACTGGCTTGAAGGAAATCAGCCTTTCATTGCACTTGTATTCTCATTTTCTTCAAATTAAGAATATAAATAGCAGAGGCTTTTTACCTGGATTGTAAGGCTTATGACACAAAAGTTTGTTCTGCTCTAAACATACAAAATACTTTACACAGTGTCTGACTGGAGTTCTTAGGAACTCCAGCAAAACATAAAACACAGCAGTAAAACACAGCAAAGAACAAAAAAAACTTTGCAAGGGTTTATGTAACTATAAAAAAATATATCAGGTTAATGACAACCTTTTCAAGTGTTACACATTCTGTTGAGAGAAACTCATTTTCTGGTGAAATAAGGCAGAGTTTCTTAGTAACAACTACTGCAATCATGTCATCTGAATTTTTGAACACTTTTAAATTGTACAGCTTTTCTGTTAGAATCACAGAATAGTTTGTGTCAGGAGGGACCTCTAAAGGTCACATAGTCTAAACTCCCCTCAATAAGCAGGTTCATCTTAAATTCAATCAAGTTTCTCAGAGTCCCAAAGCCTCCTTCTCTCAAGGCTGAACAACCACACCTGTCTCAGCCTGTCGTCACTGCAGAGGTGCTCCATCCCTCTGACCACTTGTGTGTCCCTTCTCTGGACATGCTTTGACAGGTCCATGTCTTTCCTATGCTCCAGAGCTTTTTACTCTTCTAAGAGGACAACTGTGCCACTCTGGACCAAAAGAGAAATAATCTGTATAAGACCACATATCATGCAAATTATCTTGACTTGGTATCATATTTACCTTTTCATTCATTTTCTTCATTAATTCTTCAGCCTCTTCATTTGCATTTCTTGCTTTTTGGCGTTGAGCCTCCATTTTTTTCCTAGTTTCCAAATTACATTCAGCTGTTAAAGCCACAATCTTCCTTTCATACTCCTCCTGAATCTCTTTCTCCAATGCTAGAAACTGCTTTTTGAAAATAGAACTCATCTTTTTCTCCACATGAGGAAAGAGGCTGTGACTTAAGACCATGTTCTTCATCATCACAGCAATAACTTCTTTACATATCTGCATTCGATATGCCTCCAGATCAGCATCTGCCCGTGTAAGGCAAGCAACCTCCAAGCTGCAGAAAGGCAATCAGGAGTTTGAAATCACAAAAAACAAGGATTCGCTCAATATCAAGTAACTGAATTCCAGTGAGAGAAGTGTAGGGATATCACACCATATGAGGTCACAAATCACAATCATAATTCTTCTTTAAAAAGCAAGGTGAGACAACATTTCCTGCAGCAACTTGGATGAATTATGTTTATTCTTACATTTCTATTTCAGTCAGAAAAAGGAAAACCTTTTATTTAGAACTCAAAGCATTCTTTCAGTTTAAAAGCAAACACAAACCTCTTACAAAAAACCTCTGTTGGGAAGCTGATGAAGTTAGTAAATGACCTGACTATAAATTTCACTGTAGTGTAAAATAGTTCTGAACTCAGTGAACCACCTACACTAATATATTACTTTTTCACATGTGCAATCAGCTGTATTTCGTTCTTTGCAGGGAAGGGGGAGAGTGTTTTGTTTGCATTCTAATAATACAAGTAAACTAAAATAGCTGATATCTTTCCCTCACGAACACTGAGTTCTGGAAAAGAGGTTAAAACCAGAAAGAAATACAAGAATCATTGTTTTTTGCAGGAAGCAATAAATGCCATGCTGCATATGAATTACTTCTCTGATTAACTCTAAAGACAAACAAATGAGAATTATTCTCATTTCATCTATTACGTAACTACTGCAAATTCCATAGCTTTGCATATTCTGCACTCAATTAAGGATTAGAGAATTAGGTGGGATTTCCCCCTGCATGCCAATTTACATGAACACACAGCACTGCATGCATCTCTGTGTGGATTACATGTACAAGAACTTGTTTCTGACCTATAAAATACACTTTTAAGAGGTCAAATCTATATTTTTTTTCAGTTAAGCTAAATTACTGATTTTATTTTTTCCACAGTCAAACGTTAAGACTAAATTTCAAATCCACAGCAAATATCTTGGCAAGATTTGCAAGGTATTAGAATTAGAATACATCCAAAATGGTACATAACAAATCATGCAAATCCACAACCCCTTCACCTTGTCAGATTTTCTGTTTCTGACGTTAGAGAAAAGGTTAAACTAAATCAGTGACATATTATTATCACTGCCCCTATGTTAAACACAAGAGATTTATTCTTCCTATTCAGAAATCAATGGGATGGAATTAATTTCTTTTCTTAAACTGATTTAGGTACTTGCAGTATTTAAGAGACATCAGCTTAATCTGTTACCAAGAGGCAGAGAGATTCTTCTGATGCAATCTCTCAAAAATGCACTGGCAATGCCCAAACTCATCTTGGTGATCTGCTTCAGGGCTGATCAGTTGCAGCTATAAAATACCATCCATTCTCTTCCTCAAAAAAGGTCAGAAATCATTGCTGTATAGGGCCAGATCCCTGAGAGGGAAACACTGTGTGCCTGGAACACTCTCTACAAGATGACAAAGATCCTTAAGAACTAGTATTTTCTATAATGTCCCCAAGACAAAACAATCCAGTTCCTCTATACTGCCTGCAGATGGGTATCGCAGGACAGCACCTGCAGGTATGCGGCCTCCATCCATGGTTGAGTCCTCAGACACACTAACCTGCTCCCTCTATTTGAGAATAGTCTTTGCTCAAGGACGCCTGGACTAACACAGAAGACAGGTAATGGAAGGACAGAGGGAACAGGGTGCTGAAGCCACACAGCAAGCACTACAAAGAGGCAGTGCAGATGCCTATTTCCCATCTTAGTCCTTCTTGTTTACATAAGTCCTAGGACCTCTGCTGACACAGCCAGATGGTATTAACCTGTTTACTTATGACACCTAACTTTACTAATATGTTTTTGTTTTGTGCCAATACACTTCAATAACAGGAGTGCTATCCTGTAATTTTCCCCTCTAAGGACAGTCAGGCAATGGTAGGAGGCTCCTCTTATGTTCCAGCTTACAACCATTGCCCCTTGTCATCTAGTGATAGGATGAGGGGCAATGGTTGTAAGCTGGAACATAGGAGGTTCCACATCAATATGAGAAGGGACTTCTTCACACTGAGGGTGACGGAGCACTGGAACAGGCTGCCCAGGGGGGTTGTGGAGTCTCCTTCACTTGAGACGTTTAAGACCCACCTGGATGTGTTCCTGTGTGCTTTGGTTTAGGTGATCCTGCTGTTGCAGGGGGATTGGACTAGATGATCTTCCGAGGTCCCTTCCAATCCCTAATGACTCTACGATTCCACAGTTCTACATTCAACAATACTTCATTAGCATGCAGAATACAAGCCATTGAATTTATTTTTTGTTTTCATTTCCAGTAGCTCTAATTTGCATGAAGCTTATCTGTCTTTTGTGCTAAACACCTCACCTTTGTTTTCAAGCATCCCCTAACAGACAACTAAACAACCAACTTTCATTCATTGTTCCACTATTTCACTCATCATAGAATCACAGAACATTAGGGATTGGAAAGGACCTTGAAAGATTATCTAGTCTGATCACCTCAAAACATCAGGATCACCTAGATTAAGTAGCACAAAACCATATCCAGGCAGGTTTTAAACATCTCCATAGAAGGAGACTCCACAATCCCCCTGGGCAGCCCATTCCAGTGTTCTGTCACTCTCACTGTGAAAACATTCCTTCTCATATTTATGTGGAACCTCCTATGTTCCAGCTTACATTCATTGCCCCTTGTTCTATCATTAGATGACATTGAGAAGCACCTGGCTCCACCCTCATGATACCCATCCTTCACATATTTATAAACCTGAGGCCACCCTTCAGTCTCCTTCTCTCAGTCTCCTCGCTTGTCCACATCCTGCTGAATGGCAGCACAGTCTGCTTGGGTGTCAGCCACTCCACCCAGCTTTGTGTCATCAGCAAACGTGCTGACAATGCACTCGAATCCCTCATCCAAGTCATCAATGAAGAGACTGAATAGCATTGGTCCCAGTACTGACCCTTGGACTCCACTAGATGCAAGCCTCCAACTAGACTGTTCCATTGACCACTACTCTCTGGCTTCTATCCTGCAGCCAGTTCACCATCCATCCCACTAACCAATCATCCTGACTATACTGCCTCAGTTTGGCTGCAAGGATGCTGTGGGAGACTGTGTCAAATGCTTTACCGAATACCCTGTCTTCAGCCTAAATTTTACTAGCTTCAACAAGTTCCTCAGTCATTAGTTTCCTGTTCTTCATCTGTGCACTGATAGATGGTGGTTACAGGAACTACTAGCCCCTTCTTCTAGAGGTGTGAAAGACTGAATTCCTCATCTTTGCTCCCAGAAGGCAACAGGTCCACCACACTTATAATACAGCATTTAGTTCTTGCCACAAATGCACAATTTATTTCAGAATGCTTTGAAAAAAATTAAGCCATTCCTCACCCACGTACTTTCTGGTGTAGTTCATCTGACGCCCACACATCAGCAAGTGAGTGATGAGACTGTAAAGATCTCAGGTATATTTACTCTGCAACACTCACCCTCCATTTTCACAGAATCTCTTCGGTTGGAAGAGACCTTTAAGACCATCAAGTCCAGCCTTTCACCCAGCACTACCAGACCACCACGTCTACATTTCCTTTAAACACATCCAGGCATGGTGACTCTACTACTTTCCTGGGTAGCCTGGGCCAATGTTTGACAGCTCTCAGTGAATATTTTTCTGCTGGCCAATTTAAACGTCCCCTAGCTCAACTTGGGGCTGTTTCCTCTCCTTCTTATTAGGTAAAAGAAGTTTCCTGATAACACATCTGTGAAGACAGCAACGAAGCAGAAGCACATAAATAGTTCAATCAATCCAGGAGTAACAGTATCAAGAAGGAGCAGTTAAAAGGCATAGCTCTCCCAGGATATGCGTGGAAGACAGCAGCCAAAAGAGTGTCTTTTTCAGTGGCAGCTGAAGAAAGATTGCAACTGTAAAAATTTGAAGTCTACCTTCCACATGATGTGCTTTGCTTCTGGTCAGCCTCCCCCACACAACAATCAGTGGGAGGGAGACAAAGTCATCACAATCACTGGAAACTTTGCTTCAAGTGCTTACTCCCACTGAGAGGTTGTGAGCAACCTTAACAAGCTGCAATAATAGTGTTAGAGTCTGAGATGCCAAAAGTCAGTACCCAAAGGGAATCTGGTACATATAATTAAAAAAAATGTTTTCAGACACAAGTCTATTCAGAAAGGCAGTGCTTACAATAACACAGATTAAATGTGCAATGTGTTGTCACACATAGGGAAAAACCAAAATCATATGGTGACGCTCTGTGCCTCCTCAGATCTATGCGGATTTAATAAGTTGCTTTAAATGCTCTGTACTCTAAGTGTTACAGCAATTCATGTTTAAAAGGTCTTACATCTCTTCCTGAGCATATTTGACACAAAAGCAACATGAAAGCCAATGAAGAACAGGTAGCAGATCGCAAACTATTGATGAAAAAGATCAAAGCTTACGTTGGACAAAGCATGAAGAGAACAGCTTAAGCAATTACAGAAGGTAGGTGGTACAAAAGTGTATGGGGAGTAAAGGTGAATGGACACATAGAAAATTGATCTGCAAAAAGCAAGCGTAAAGATTTTTCACTCACTTGAAGAGGAGGAGGATTTAAAGATCTGTCAGAGAAGATCTGAGAGAGTAGAATTTCAGATGCCAAACACAGAGAAGCAGAAAGGGTGCCTAAGCACTTGATGTCTTCCACAGACCTAATAGAAGAACACAAGAAAGCAGCTAGTATCAAACTACATATATTTTTTTTTTATAAAAAGCAGGCCATACCACAAAAAAGGAACTTCTCATTAACTACAAAATAATTACACCTTTAAGCCTTATTACTCTAAAATAGAGGTCCACAGAGTGAATCTTTGAACAGAATATGATAGCAGCTGAATCTGGCAGCCCTCAAATGAGCTTTATGACTTTTTAAAAAAAAATAATTCAGAGTTCACAAAAATAAACTTGTATGACACAATTTTCTGAACTCTAAAGGGGAGAGAAACATCCAGCAAACTCCCTTCAGTGATATTTTATCACCAAACCCCCATAATTTTCAGAGACTCATCTCTTTTCTGGAAACAGTAGCCTATTAGTAGTGTACATATTACAACTGCATCCAAAGGGGACTGGAGCAGTGTGGTAGCAATTTCTGCAAAAGGATTCCATCATGCTACATAGTTTTGCTGAAAACCGTGTCATTTAGGGTCATTTGTGAGCAGTTTCTGTCTCCACTCCCAGACGCCCTGCTGCAGCTGTGACTTGAAGCACAGCAGCGGCACCAATTCTTATTGGAAAGGGAACTGCAGCCGGTGATGGACAGACGGATGCAACAGGGAGACACAACCACCACAGCCCAGTAGCACCCTCTGTTACTGCCTGAGGCAGAGCAGGACATCTCCTGTGCCCACAGACACAATGCCAAAGGGTCAGCTGTACTGAAGAAAGGAAAAAGAGAACAAGAAAGAAGTGGTATGATCTGTGTTGCCTTACCACACTTCAAAGAAGTGAAGACAGATAAAAGGTTGGGCAGAGAGAATCACAAAGCCACAACGTGAAACAGTAGGTGCCAGGGTTGTCTGCAGCAACAGTGAGCAAAAAAAAGCCAATTCAAGTATAACAGACATCAAAGGTCTTTGCTTGCAGTCGTGGTTTGTTTCCTAAATCATCCACTTACTAAGGATATAGTAATACAACCTCAGTAAGATGGGCTGTGTTTTGTTTACCTTTTGTTTTGTTGTTTTGGTTTTGTTTGGGTTATTTTTTGTTTGCAATTACTGTGTCAATACCGACTCTGTGTGCAGCGCTGTAGCTTCCTCACTTCAGCCCCTCCCTCCTTTTTTCCCCCACTCCTCTGTTGTGACTGGACCCAGCAGGAATTACAAACACTTCAGTGCAGGGATTCATGCAGGCTGCAGCACAGCAAGGTACAAATCGTTGCAAGAGAACAAAACTGTGCTGAAGAAGTAGTAGAAGTAATGGTTTGGGTCAGAACAGCTAGAAGAGCTGCTGACTGCTCAGATTCTTCAGCCCTGCTGTGCTGGAGTGGGACACATTGCTTTTCCCTGGCCTCTGCATGCTGCCAGGCTGGGCACAGCCAGCCTGTGTTAGAGGAGGTCTGAAGATGCTCTGCACTACACCAGTAGCTGCAGGGGCCTGCAGCCAGCTCTGAACCCCTGTTCATCCATCAATCCTGCTACACTGCTACTCATCTAAGCATAAACTCAGAACATCTGACATGTGAGCTTACAAAGAACAGAGGGTATCTCCTCAGTAAATAAAATTGCTAAGGAAGGTTATGTGGTGATTACCTAAGGATGCTTCCACATGGATGACATGCAGGTTAAGTTCAGCTTTCCAAAAAAAGCCAAGTTGCTGACAAAACCAGAAATAGGATTCTCATGTATGTAGCCCAAAGGTTTTAAGAAAACACAAAATTGAAAATTATGATAAATTGAGCTGAGACTAGTGGCTCTTCAGAAAAAAAAATAATTAAAGCCTGCCTAAAGTCTAAGCATTAGATTTGGCAGCAGTTTCACTACCAAATTCCTTCACAGCTTCCACAGCAATACAGAGTAAAGGTATTCTGGTTCTTAAATTCATCTGTTTAAAACACATTTGAAAATCCTGCATTTAACAGACCAAGAATCTCTACTTTGGTCACAGAAAATAGGAAAGTGTATAAATCAGTGATCTTCAGCAAACCAATTGAAAAAAGACAGCTACAATAGAACTTGTGCAACAGATCTCAGACAATGGTACTTCACTTACAAACTAAAATGCAAAAAGAACATAAAATAGACTCTGGTCCTCCTTCCAGTTAAGTCATACATTTTACAATTGATTTTAAAAGCACCAACTTCTGCCCAAATACTAACAAAGGAAAAAAGAAATACCATGGCCATTTAAATACCAGATTCCTGAGGAGCTTCTAACTTTGCTCTAATCAACACAGACTCCCTTGATCTACTCAGATGGGGTGAGAGGACACAGTATATAATTTTCAAATTATATAGAAAAAAATCATTGCTAACAGCACTAGTCTTAAAAGGAGACTTTTCTGAGAAAGACAAATTGTTCTGGGTAGACAGCAGAAATGACCCATATAATTTTGAATATGGTTTATTCATAGTCAACATCAAAGAAACATGCAAATTTTTAGATTAAAAAAAAGACATGTACTCATTAATTTCCAACTACTTGTTTTCTACAGTTCCCCTGTCTTATGGAGTACTATCACTATTTGAGTTTCTTTGATGGAAAGAAAATGTACTGTTTGCACACTTGTCAAGTTTATAACAGCTTATAGTTTATAACAGTTTACAATACACAAATGTGGGGTTTGGGGTTCACTCTGTGTGCGTGTTATTTCCTGTTTCAGTATTGTACACACTGCACAGGATCACAGCAACTAATACACTAATATGTCCTCCTTTCAAAAATTCTAAAATTTTGATTATACTCCTAAAAAAGTAATCATAGAATCATATGATTCTATAAGGGACCTCAAAAGATCATCTAATCCAATCTCCCCGCTACAGCAGGATCACCTAGACCAAGGCACATAGGAACATATCCTGTTTTAAATGCCTCCAGAGAAGGAGACTCCACAACCCCACTGCGTAGCCTGTTCCAGTGCTGTCACCCTCACTGTGAAGAAGTTCCTTCTGATATTTATATGGAACCTCCTATGTTCCAGCTGACACCCACTGCCCCTTGTCCTATCACCAGATGACACTGAGAAGAACCTGGCTCCATCCTCCTGACACCCCTCACATATTTATTGACATTAATGAGGTCACCCCTCAGTCTCCTTTTCTCCAAGCTAAAGAGACCCAGCTCCCTCAGCCTCTCCTCATAATGGAGGTGTTCTACTACTTTAATCATCTTCGTGGCTCTACGCTGGACACTCTCCAGCAGCTCCATGTCCTTCTTGACCTGCCGGGCCCACAACTGGACACAATACTGGACACAATAGATGTGGTCTCACTGGTGCAGAGTAGAGGGGGAGAAGAACCTCTGTCCATCGGCTAACCACCCCCTTTCTGATCCACCCCACGATGCTGCTGGCTGTCTTGGCCACAAAGGCACATTGCTGGCTCATAGTCATCCTGCTGACATACAAAAATTTAGCACTTCAATTTTTTGTAGGAACAATATAACTATTTCTTATCATTTTCTATATAGAAGTATCTACAACTAGCTGTCACAACAATATGATTTTTCTTTCTTATTATCCATTTGAAATTCAAGGTTAAAAAAATCTCACATTTGCTCCCAAGCAAGTTAAATTGAGACAGAGCAAGAAATTTACATTTAGAAAGAAAAAGTGAACTTCTAATATGGTAATAAATTGGTTTTGACTTTTCTATCAAGGATCCTTGGAGACAGTTTGATCCAGGTCTCTAGTATGCTGGCCTCGGTGACCTCTACCATCAGAAAAAAATCTGCTGTAATGCACACACATTACTCTGTGATTTCCCAGAATAACTGGCACTATGTACTGTGTATCAGCAAGCAGGTTCAAGTTCTGCTACAGCTTTGCAAAACTCGAGGAAGCATAGCTGTACAAAATGAAGATGAAAAAGAAAAGTTGTAGTAGTGGAAAGCCATTTTAAGAAATTAAGTTGCCTTCAGCATATCTGCATTTTCTGAGTCTGTGAGCATAGTCAGACTTCATCACACTGGACACAAATCCAAACTGCTCAGCTCTTCTCCTATTCTGCTCTAGACATAGAGAAGAAAGCAAAAAAAGTCTGAAACATGATTTTCGAGATTGCATGTCAAATATTCAAAACACACTGCTGCTTCTCATTAGCATTCATTGCCAATGGGCCAATATTCAGGAATATACACAGTAAATGAACCTACTGAGAGTAAAGCCGAGGTATTTTGCTGCATAATGTACATCAAGGATAAAACTTATTATGACAAAACTGACAAAATGAGTAACTAAGAATCTTCCTTATGAAATATTAAGAGTATTTTTTATTCTCTAGTCGTCCTCCTGACATCACACACTGTCTACATTCCAAAGATGCCCCTGTCCATAAATAATGAACACATGCTCCTAATGTATTTGCTAAACAATTTAGCACTGTCACTCCATAAAAGACATTAACTATTAACACAGCTTTACATCATAAGGAGGACAAAAAAATCCCATGGCTCTTGCTCAGGAAAGTAATTTTCTCATTTGTGTCTGGACAAAATTAAAAAGCATCAAAATTATTCCAACTGTATCAATCAAATAGCTTTGGCATATACATATGGCTATACATATGCCTTGTAGAGAGAATGACACAGAGCAGCACAATACGTGCAGAAGAAATTATTAAACTAGCATACAATAAAGATGTTGGTTAGTAAAAACTCTACTGAAGACCCTAAATTTTTGCCTTTCTAAATAAGAAAAAACAGTATTATGATGGATTATTCATATATATATTTATGATATGAAAAATTTGATCTTAAGATACAAGTTTTTATTGTCAATATACTGACACTCTTATAAGACAATACAAACATCATTCCTCGGTCCATTACAGAAAACTCAATTATTCTGTTGGGTCACATTAAATGTAAAAACAATACTGTTGAAAGCCAGATTGTGTCCAGAGTTAGTAAAATGGTAACATTTCATTCAAGCACAGAATTCTTTCAGAATGACTGCAACTAACTGTTAATAAGTTATAAATGCACAATCGTTCTTTTTCCCATTATGTTCTGCAAATTACTATCCTGAAAGCAGGTAACTCAGTAAAAAGAAGGATTACTCCATTCCCAAGCCTTGATGGCTGTCACACAAGCATCCAAGGAGATGGTAAAGTATTTTATCTTTGTCTTTAGAATTAGCTAAAGACCGGACAACATACAATAGCTAAGAAAATACAAGACTAAAATGAAACTTTTAAGGAATACAGATCAGAAATTAAAGGACTGCTTGGCCCAAAAAATATAGCAAGGACATCTATGTGTCACCACCCAATAGTAAAAGCATCAGAAGGTCCAGTTTAAAACTACAGGAAATTAGAAGAATTGGGATAATCTAAACAGGGATTAGGAAGCACCCAGTGCTAACAAGCAGAGGCTGATTTGAGCCCTGCACAGCAATACCTATGACCCTTTCAATTATATTTAATAGTAGGAACCACTGTCACTGTGGATGCCTTTGTGGTCCACCTACTATCCTCATCTGGAAAGAGGGCAGAAAAGGTAAGTCAGAAGGTGAAGGTTAGTGACTGCTTGCTAGTGGACATCTATTTTTTTCACTGCAGTGCTCTACCTGATCAAAGGTAGAGAAAATAGAAACTATGAGGAAAGAAGCAGAATAGTTTGAGCAAACTAATATAAAAGAAGAATATAAAAAATCTTAGCCCCTGAATACAAACTCAAACTAAGAATGTACTTCTTATTCACATAATGATTTCCAGGATAAAACTTGTCAAAGCCTACATTGCTGTATAGTTACAAAAGCAAAGACCAACATGCAATTTACAGAGGTAAGTATCCAATTATCAAGGAAATGCAGGAAATAATAATAGTTAGTTACCCTTTAAGAAAGAAAATTACTTCCACGATTCCATAACTTTTGCAGCTTCTACAAATGTAATAGCTGCATAATAACACCTGTAGGTACTTGCCAGGAACCAGTGGAACTCACAAAACAAAAATCTGTTCTGTCTTTGTATCAGACCTTTTCATCAAATTCAGCTGAAGAACAGATGACCTTTAACAGCTGCATGTTTCTGTCAAACAGCCCTGACCGGCCTTTTAACATCAGGAGAGTTTCTCTCCTCTACCCAGTGGTCCTTCTGCAGCCATGTGGTATCTTTCTGACAGCACTATCAGGTGCCACTCCTTAGACTCAAACTCAGGTGTGTTCAAAATATGCTAACATATAGCAGTGCTGACACTCAACTCAGCCTCTCTTTTTTAGGAGAAAAGTCATGCTATCGAGAGCAGAATGTATTCCACAATATTAGAATACACCCTTTGAACATTTTCTTGTACACACAGAAAGTTTTCACACAAGGAGGCAAAACTAGCTGTTCACTTGGATTGGAAAACTTGCGTGCCTAGGGCCTAGATGGACCTGTCACTTCTACAGGTGTAGCAGTACCAAATACAACATTTTTCAGATCTCACAGACAGCTATTTAATACAGTTCACAAGCCTATGGAAGGGCAGTCATAAGCATAAAGACATTGTAAAAAAAAACCCAAAGGGCAGACACTCAAAGCATGTTCAAAGGTTCAGCCAATGCTAAGCATAAATGTGATGCAACAGTAGTGAATTCTTACTCTTCTAAAGCCTGAAGCATGTTTGCAGATTCTTCAAAGGACAGAATATCGATGATTTGGCCATTCATAATTACATCTTCACTGAAGACATCCCCTGAATTAATCTGAGAATACTCCACTCTGTGACTTTGGCTGAGTTCATGCTGTACCTCCTTTAAAAAAAAAATAAAAAAAGCAGTAAACTTCAGATTGTAAAAAAAAAAAATAAATAAAATACTACAGGTAACTCTGGGTGAGAAGGTTCCTGCTTACCACTAAACTGTACTGCTGGAAAGGGTATAAGGAGAGTGTGCAATTAAGACATGTGTCTGAATTCAAATATACTAATTTTATTTCAAGTTGAACTTTTTGTATATAACTGATTTTGAATACAAATGAAGAAATGAACGGAGAAGACTCTACGCTTACCTTCAGTAGGCTTGTGAAAGCCTTCTAAGAACTTACCTTCCATTTTAAACTTTCTAGGCTATTTTTTTTTAATTACTATGGTATAAAATGTATACGTGGCAAGATTACAGTATGATGAGGTGAACAACATGAAAAAATAATCCTGAGTGATGGAAATCACTCAATCAGTTCACAGTTCAGTGAGACTCCCTTGAGGGCTAATCACACTGGCCATTTTTTATTATTTCACTATGAAAGCTTTATCTGTAAAAAGAAACAAGAAACGTCCTTTTCATTTAAACAAAGTATTTTTTTAGGCCTAGAAGGCATAAAAATTGTTGATGGAGTAATTTTCAACCACAGAAAATAAGGACAGAAGTGATTTGTGAGTTTCTCTGGTCAACCCAGAGGCATGAGAGATCCACCACCATCCAAGCAGAGAAGAGCTTCAAATCTCTGAGCTTCTATCTCTTGGAGGGCTGCTCCATTCACTGTAATATTCTGACTGTGGTCTCTAGCTCCTTTCCACTGAAGTTGCTCCACTTTACATAAGTATATAAATCATGACAGAAGCAAGGGCTGGAACTTGGGCCAACTTGACGAATATTTCTCAGACTGTGTATTTTCTCTCTCCATCCCAGTATGGACTGAAATACTTTGTTGAAACTGGCTCAGCTGAGATAAAGAATACCCAAAATGATCGATCCCCAAACCCAACTGACTGGCTTAATGACTCAAGGCACATCCAAGGAATTAAGAAACCTAAGTTGAAAAAACCTAAGTTGAAATCCCTATTCCTGATCATCAGAAATACAACTTGGACCCACTTCTGTTGTGCTCAAGGTGAGTGGCCTACTCTCTGAGCAACGTCATACAACCCAATTATATCCTGCCTCTCACTTTGAGGGACAAAGAAGAGAGGATAAAGAGAGAAATATGAAATGAACCTAACAGCCAAAGGGTAATCTCCTTCCAGTCTTATGCTAACGTCCAGGTACTGATAGCAGTTCTTTTGACCAGATTTTCGTTCTTAAAAACCCCTCTAAATCTGATTGGAGGTAGTAGTGATAACATTACCTGCACATCCAATCCATCACCTGGTGGCTTTTGGTTTATATATCTATTCAGGCAATCTGTATTAGTTAGCAAGTTATATAATCTGATAGGATCAATAGACAATTTAAATAAAGTACTACTCCAGATAGTATGACTTACCTGGTTTTTAGTACTGCATCTCCATTTTAATATATGGGTTCGGTAAACAATTAAAAAACCAAGACATGTCAATACAAGTGAAACAAAAAAAGCAATGAAGAACCCTGAAGCATGGATGGAATGGCTGTATGAAACCTGAAATTAAAAGACCATATTATTAAAACTACATGTTAGATATATATCAGATCAAACTCAAAAGATTATAGTTATAAGCAACACTGTAAATTATTTTTAAATGGCTCCACACAACATCAGGGTTCCACCATCGAGTAATAATTACTACATTGTAACCAGTATTTTCAAACTAGTGCCTATTTTCCATAGGTTTTCAAGTCATGATCACTAGTACAAATTTCTCCAAGCAATAGAACCTGCCAGACTGAATTTCAATTGAAATAACTTTATGGTGTCCTGTACTTAACAAACACCTTGTGTTTTCTACTGTTGCCAAACTCCCGTCTTGTTGAAATTGATGGGATATGATGCTGCACAGAGACTCTGAAATACCAGTCTAATGTTTGCTACACCTTTAATTAATAGTTGTTTCTCAATTCAATAAAATCACCGCAGAGAAAAAACAATATAAACTCAAAGAAACTTATGTAACTGACAGCTGACAAAATCACCCAATTAGTGTTTACACTTGCAGTTTCTCCATGAGCCAAAAAAGAAAAGAATAGTAGGAGCACCAGAACTACAAGCCAGCTAACAACTTCCTCTTTCACTTCAGCCACTAATCTTCATTTTTAATGCAATCCAAATTAAATTTTTACTTCATATTCCATGAACCAAAAGTTAATTCAGTTCTTTAAGAACTTTGGATTAAAAACTTAGCACAGGTATTAGTACAGTGTTTCACCACAAACTAACCAGAGTACTAGAAAGTGTAAATAATTAATATGCTGTTGCAAGCTGGGCTTGGTCATCTCTTGGAACAGAAACCTGACAGCATTCCAGTACTGCACAGGAAGCAATAATCAAACATGTCCACAATTTGAAAAGGACTTATTCCAAATTAACAGCTGAATTTTATCTTTTTACTGCTTTAGACTTTTTTCTCTAGTATGTTTTTGTACACTGCAAATCTGTCATATGTCTAACTGAAAGTAACAGCTTTACATGACTCCTGGCAGGCTCAGCTTCAAAGCTGCTGGAGACACTCAGCGATCAATTTCTACATTATTTCAGTTGAATGATGATGTCAGCAATGATGTCAGGATCAAGTTAGATTAGCAAGACCTTAATACAGGCCACTATTTGGGATTTGCATAGGGCTTGATTTGAATTTTTGTTTTCTGCTCAGTCAGAAATAATAAAAACTTTGAAGCATTTGAGGTTCACTAAAATTTTGCAGAATCATAGAACTAAGCATTTATCTAAGTAAGCTACCTGCAGTCTTTCTAATACCTTCCAACATCTTTACATTTTAAACACAAGAGAGAAAAGAAGAGGAGCAATGCAGTAATTTCCTGGTTGCATGTGTAATTACCAACACATTGCCTGAATGTCTTTTCTTGATGTTGCTTCCAATTGCTTTCTTTACACACACCTATCAGTTCTCTTCTCCTCTGACTGCACTGGTTTGCAGTCCTTGCCATGAGCTCAATGCAAGCTGCATCGAAATACCTTTAAATATATTTGAAAGGCCATTTTGTAAATATCAAGTAAATCCCTTCCCTAACCCAGGGTTTACTCCCTTCACGGATCAAGAGAGTTTAGTTTATATTCCTTGAACAGTAACTGAGCCAAAAGACTTCTGCACTGTCTGCAGAGGACTTGGAAAAAGTACAATTCCTTTTAAGTAAATCTTCTGTCCTCAGCTACTTCAGTTGCACTAGGTGGCTGAGAGGGAAATAGAGGAAGGTTCTCCTTGACCTCTGCTACACAAAGGCTCTGCCTTAGCTCCCATTGCCTGCATTTCCAACCACTCCAGCATTTAGGATTCTCTCGGTTTCTGGGAATAGAAGGCTATGGGTTCAGTGAAGCTGAAATTAGGCTGGTGAAGCTTTAATAAAGAAAAAATGCTGGCAACAGAATGATCCTGCACTTTCTAAATAAAGCAAAAGGCAAGACCTATAGCAGGACAGTCACCTGCATCAGGGCAAGCAATTCTGTCAGAGGTTAAGTTCTGATAAAGAAAAATTGACATAGAATTATCTGTGCTTTTATAGTTAAAGATTATGGGTTCTGGAAGTATAGCCATGTCATTGGTGGGTTGCAAACCCAAGCAGGAAGACACAGCAGGTGTCTAATGGCACCTGAAAGCATCCCAGCAGATGGTGCAGGGCAGGTGCCAGAGCCTGTACAAGCCATGGAGAACTAGTGTTGGCATTGCAGATGACCTCCAAACCACTGACACAGCAGTAAGCCTCAAAACCCACACCCTAAACTAACTTCTTAAGCTATCCCAGTAGTGGGAAGAGGCATTATAGGCCCAAGTTTCTTTCAAAAATTATCACAGTATCACAGTATCATCAAGGTTGGAAGAGACCTCATAGATCATCAAGTCCAACCTGTCACCACAGAGCTCAAGGCTAGACCATGGCACCAAGTGCCACGTCCAATCGTGCCTTGAACAGCTCCAGAGTTGGCGACTCCACCACCTCCCTGGGCAGGCCATTCCAGTGGCCAATGACTCTCTCGGTGAAGAACTTTCTCCTCACCTCAAGCCTAAATTTCCCCTGGCGCAGCTTGAGGCTGTGTCCTCTTGTTCTGGTGCTGGCTGCCTGAGAGAAGAGAGCAACCTCCTCCTGGCCACAACCACCCCTCAGGTAGTTGTAGACAGCAAGAAGGTCTCCCCTGAGCCTCCTCTTCTCAAGGCTAAACAATCCCAGCTCCCTCAGCCTCTCCTCATAGGGCTTGTGCTCAAGGCCCCTCACCAGCCTCGTTGCCCTTCTCTGGACACGCTCAAGCACCTCAATGTCCTTCCTAAATTCCTAAACCTCAATGTCCTTCCTAAATTGCTGCAGTCACACTGATTTGAAGAATGCTGAGGGCTGGAAGACTAGTAAAAATCAGATAAAGTAATAATATCATCCACCCCATAGAACTTGCTTAGATGTCAGAAGTTCCTTTCATGCATTTCACTACAGCTTCCCTTCATCACCAACACCATCCTGCTGAGGGCAGAGGCACAGAGTACTCACACACCCCGATGCACTATGGCAGGGGTCCTCAAACTTTTTAAACAGGGGGCCGGGTAACTGTCCCTCCAACAGTGTTGCGGGCCGGGCTATAGTTTGTGCTGCCTGGCTTGTCCTGCCTGGGAGCTGGAGGAAGAAGTCAACTGCGGCTGCTCGGCGGGGGTAAATACCGGTGGACCGGATTGGACACCCTGGAGGGCCGTATCCGGCCTGCGGGCCGGGGTTTGAGGACCCCTGCACTATGGGAAGACATCTGGCACAGAAACTCAGGTGAGCAAAATGCACATTTCCTCACAACCCACAAAGTTACCTTGTCACAGGCAACCAAGCTCTTTTTTCCAGCATCAGAGAACAGGTAATGCAGTGTTTGTAAAACCTTAAAGGACAGAACATTGGCCAAATGTGCAAGCAAGCCATGTCAACGCTGACAGGAGCAACTTAGAATAGAATCACTATGATTATGTTATTAACTCTTCTCTTTTCTGTCCCTAAAGTCAGCACTTAGTCTCACAAGTGGTGACTTTATCACATTCATGAACAGGCTTAAATAATGATTTTTTTAACAAATAAAATCTGATACTGAGAGCACTTACAACAGCTGAAGGGAGAGATGAAACAGAATACATCACACCTTTCTCAGCTAACCATAACTTCATTGCACAAACTGATTTCATTCTGAAAGACCTTATACCTGGCCACAGCCCAAAGGCAAATACTATGCATGTGAAACAAGATGTGTTCCATCATTTTTAAGCTACATTTATCAAAACTTAACTGTATTCTCCACTCACCTTTACCACACATTTAAATTTCAAAACCTGTTCACTTAAGTTCAATGCAGCTGAGCCAACTTTACCTAACTATGGAACAGTTCCGAAGAACTTATTGAGACCCAACTATCAAGTTCAAGTTGGATAAAAACCCACACTGTAAAAGTTTTAAGTATAGTGATAGATTGCAGAAAGTTTCAGAGTCCAGTGTAGCTTATGCTGCTGGCTTCGCCAACTGTTGCAGTTAGATTCACACTTAACTCCACAGAAAACTATTCATTAGGCTATTTTTATTAACCCAGTCAGTAACTGCATGGCTTTCACCTTTCAAAATAAGGGCTTCTAAAAAACACATTAATGGTAATTCCAAACATTGGCTTTGTGAAAGTCCAATTCTTTGAAATCCTACTAGATCTTGAGTCAGAAGCAATGATTTTTCTCCCTAATGCATAGTTTTACTTTATATCATGTTTAATTCTGGCTTTAATTTTAACACAATAGGCACCCGGTCTTCAGTTACAAGAAAGCCACCTGGATTTGTATCTATTACTATAATAGAAGCTAAGAGGACAAGAGATATCCCAGCAAAAGAAAGTACTGGAACAAAAGGTCCCTGTGCCCCATCTCCACGAGAGACTACTGATTTTAAAGGTTGAGAGGAACTAACAGGACAGTTCCATGGAATGAACGAGTGTTCTAGTCTCAGGATCTCTTCAAACAAACCTCATTCACATGAACTTTAGATTTCAAATTATAAGCCACAATGTTCTGGAGTGGAACAAACTATTTTTGCTGCCTGAACACAAATAATCACTGTTCCTGCTAATTAAGCTACAGCTCCTTAAAATGCAGGTCTCCTTGCAACACAGCAGCCTGTCAAAGTAATGAGGGACTGGGGAAGAATGACAAGTTCCATGAAGCGATTACTCTAGCAGTGAAACTGATGGCTGCAGCAGAGTTCTCTCACAAAAAATTATCTGGAAGACCAACACCGTTTGCTGCTATCAGTGTAATTCTGAAGGCTCATTTGGTCTCTCCAGAAACTATGTTAATTCAAAAGCCATGAACACAAAGTCATACAGGAAGCACGACTAGATAAAAAATGAAAGGCAAATAAAAACTATGCCTCTCTTATTTCAGTTTTATTTCTTAAGCTAATGCATAGCTATTTCTTGATTTGTGTATGAGAGTGATACAGAAACCTTTCCTCAGTAGGTGGAAGATAAAGGCAAAAGGGCTTTCTCACGGTGCCTAGGCACAGGAGCAGGTGAATATAATCTTCATCACAATTCTCTAAGCCTGGATAATACTTCAAATGAAAAAAACCATAGCTAGGAATATAATGGAAGTCTATAGATTTTCCATACTAAATATTACTGCTTTAAGACAACAAAGCCTCTCTACATGACTCCTAATTTTTTTTCCTCTTAAAATTAGAGAAAGCAGAACCTGTGTTATGATTAACAGCAAATAGCTGAGCAATAACATTTAAATGCATCTTTAGCTCCTAGGTTTTAGTTTAGATTGCCTGTAAGTTTAAGCAGCAGAGACAACATAGTACCAAATCACAGCATTTACCTTGGTCTTTTCTTCTTCAGTTATGGTGAATAATGCTGTCAATGATATGAGATGCGTTTCATTCTGAAACAGATTAAAAAAATATATATATATTAAAAACATGAGCAGAATCTACTGGCAAACAGCTCAGAGTCTTCAGAAAAGCCTCTGCTTAGAAGATAAGCTATACTTCTCAACAAGCTTAAAGCTGAAATAAATCTGATAGGAAAATGGAGTATTAGGGGTAACACTAAGACACATGGAAGCATCTGCTCTATGAGATACATTCCCCTTCTAATCACTCAGAGGCATAGCCCAGTGCTCCTAGAACTACATCTTTCTGTACCCATAAAATAAGAGTTGACTTTTAATGTCTAGAATAGGAACCACAGTCAGTACATCTCTCTACTTTTACAATTTCCTGGTCTTTGAAGTCTTGCTCTCCAGAACCAATCTAATGCTCATTGAACATTTTTTCCTCTAAAACAAATGAAATATGGGAGTTAAAATAGTTGTGCAGGTTCTAATTACATGTATTTATGAAAACCATAGAAAAAACATCAGGCCAAATACAAAAATTTTGTTTTGGAAGAAACCACTTGTACTGCCTCCTTAGTCCTGCATCCTACATTTCCTTTGCTACAACATGGCTTTGGGTGAAAATTATTTTCTGATAAAAATATGGCAAAATTTTCAATCTCTCAAAGACTACAGGAATGCCCATTTAAGTATGTGGAACATCAGTATTAGCACAACACATAAATAAACTGAAGAGAAAAACAAGACGTAGGACAACATGCAAACACTGCAGCTGTTTTCAAAGGTCTAGGACTTCCTAAGCTGTGCAGAATTATATATGTATTTACAGTTTCATAGTAAAAAATCAGGGAGCCCCAGGAATTCATTTCATTACATGCAGGCCTCATTGCCTATGCTGAGAAGAACCACCTTTTAGACTTTTTTTTTTTTACAAAAATTGTAAAGAGTAAAATCAAATTGCAACAGAAATACCTGTGATGAACTCCTGAAAGTTAGCTTTGCAGGCAGTGTCAAGACTCTGCCGTTCCACATTTCTTCTACATCAAGCAGTGCGGAGTAGCTGACTGCAAAGTGTTCTCCACCTATTGCAACAGGAAAAAAATCCCAGTTGTGTACATTAAGCAGGTGAGGTACATCTACATGGGCCTCTAAGTTATTGTGTCTGCATTTTCTTAAACAGAACAGCAGCTACACTAACTTGAAAACAACCCAGTAGAGCTTTGTATCTTTTTTCACAGAAGACAACTGGGTGTGAAACTCTTAAGAGCTGAGCTCAGCTGCAATCACAGATGTTTGCCAATATGAAAAACACACCTGAGGAGCTCTTCACCCATTAGGCTATGCTTCCTCACCAGAAAAACTGCTCTTCTAGGAAGAGGGCAGTAAGCTCACAACACTGACTTCAAGAGATTTCAGCAGAGGAGACAACCAGAGCATACCAGGATAGTCCAGAGAGGAGGGATACGGGTAGATTAGCAAATCACTGGAGGTGAAAAATCAAGAAAGATAAAATTTTATTAACGTGCCACCAAAGGAACAGACTGATTCCAACAGTGAAACAGGTTTATCTCTCAATTACTTGTTTTGATTTTATAATTTGTTCTGTTTGGGAAGAAGAGATAATGAGAAGGGCTGCCTTATTTCTGATGAATCATTGTGTTTGCTTGCATAGCCTTTTGCAATTCCAATGCACCTCAGTACCACAGCAACCCAATCTGCTATGTTTGGCTGAACCAAGACTCGTCAAATATGATTAAGATGGCTTGTGCAGCAGCTTTTAAAAATATCCAAAGTGAACAAATACTATGACAAGAGACTACCTTTCATTTTGATGGCAGTGAGTACAGGGGCTCACTTCTGTGCCTGAGAAATCAGAAGCAGCTCAAAGGTGAGAGTCAAAACGTGTGTTAATAGAATTCTAAGCTGAAGCACAAATACTTCCCCAGAGTTTTTCACCTGTATTAAGAGATAATCATAGAAACAATACCACCAAAATGAATGAAAGAATTAAATAAAAGAGTTGCAATTCAAACTGTCCTGCACATTCTGTTACCTTGCAAGAATCTTTTCTTGTAAATCTGTACGCCATCTGTAGTGCTACTACCATTGCTTTTTTGAACATGTAGGCCAGTTATATTGTCCATGAGGATAAGGTCTGTAATGTTTGCTGACAGCAGTGCGTTGGTGTTATTAATCAGAAGTGTAATGTAAGCGGTTTGAGGGTCATGTTCAACATCCACCTGAGGACAGAAATACTAATATGAATGGTGCAAAGTGGCTATATGGGCATCTGAACAGCAAAATTCACAGTCTTGATTAATAACAAAAGTTAATCATATGTGTAAACTTATTTTCTGAAAGTGTTCTCAGCAACTTGCAAATGTCACAGCATTCAATTGTGATCTCAAACAATCAAGTTGATTTTCATCTCTAGTATTCCTGGAGATAAAGGGACAGAATGCCAGAAACTGGAAACCCAGTTTAGGCACACCCAGAAGTGTCCCTGTGATACCTCAGACAACACAAAACTGGATCATAACTTTACAATAAGAGTCTTGAAAATTCTGAATTTATGTATCGTGACGTTCCTTCTTCTGCATGCTGCCCTCAGTGAACATTCATTGTCTTCATGCAGTTTGGGTCTCTGTTACCCTTTATTCACAGCAATCACACTTTCTGAAGGGTGTTGGCTACTTGGACTCACCTTTCCCATGGCAGAGCTGACAAAAGCACCAGTGGACTTAGAATTCACAGCTCTGATTCTAGCTAATGGCGAAGTTCACAAGCTAATGAGCAATCTCCAGCAACATGCACTCATGATGTATTTAATTTTTTTTATTCCATTAGGTGGTTAAGTCTTATTGAGCAATTATACCCGTTAAATATAATTACTTTGAGCATGTTGTTGCTCACTGACCACTCACCTTCCAAACTGTTTTCCCTTGTAACTCATATTAAACCAGAACTAAAACAGGTCTATAATATGCTGCCCATGTTGGTGTATCAGGATTCTAATCATGACATCAAATAAACCACATTAATTGAACTAAGTATGGTTCAGGTCAAGCCTTTTTCTATTTTCATTCTCCATGTATCTGGATACCAGTAAATATAAATTCTAAAAATCAGCCCTAGAGAAATAAGTTCTAAAAATAAGAATTGTGATAGACATCAGAAATCACACCAGAGTTCATAGCAGAGTTCATAGGGCTTAACAATGTAGTTATGACTTCATACACTGATCTCTGCATTTCATATTAATTCAGTATGAAAACAGAATCATAGAATCATTAGGGATCGGAAGGGACCTTGAAAGATCATCCAGTCCAATCCCCCTGCAACAGCAGGGTCACCTAGACCAAGTCACACAGGAACACATCCAGGCGAGTCATAAACATCTCCAGTGAAGGAGACTCCACAACCTCCCTGGGCAGCCTGTTCCAGTGCTCTGTCACCCTCACTGTGAAGAAGTTCCTTCTCAGGTTGAGAAGTTTTAAGGTGCCTTATGGATCAAAGAGAATAAACAGTTCATCAAAATTATAATTGCTTAGTTTCTACTTAAGTGATAATAAACAAAGTGCATTTGAATAAATTTGTCTATATGTAACTAATTTTCCTTGTTATAACACACTAAATTTTCTGAATTCATTACAGCAGGTCCAACCTGAAGTGCACTACATAAGTCTTACAGAAGAAAAAACAAAACACATTACTGTGCTAGACAGTACAGGTTATTGTTAGCACATATAAAAATATGCTTAACCGTACTTTTGAAGAAAGCATTACCAATTTCATATGTTTGTATATCATGACTTATATACTGTTTATGAGATTTAAAATCATCAAATATTAAAAATATTAAATATTTTGGGCAGATTTTCTCTTTCCTCATTTCAAACTGGCATGATGCACTCAACATGCCTTTCAACCTCTTCTGTGCAGTCATAAAGGCTAGAAACCTGCTTCTAAAAGCACAAACAGGAAAAAAACCTACAATGACACATAAAGAAAATCCAAAGCCACAAAGCAGAGACCTCGACTCCATCACCAAAAGAAGAAAACACATCTTGAAAGATTCAAGGTTCAAACTGTTCAATCTGTTAACACTGTATTATGTTCCATGTAAGCATGTATGGACAAACATGCATGGACAATCAAATGAGCTATCTGGGGAAACGGGGAAAATAAAAAACTATTTCCTCCCTTAATTTTCCCAAACCTTTCACTAGCTTCTCTGAGAGATGAAGTAAAAAAAAAAAAGAGGATTTCAGAGTCTCTTTCTATGCTTTTGATCAGGCACAAATATAGTCTTTTATATTTCAGGAGAAGAGATGCAAAAAGTAATTTAGATAAATTTCTGCAATAAAATAGAGAAATTAGCTTGTGTATACTCAAAGAATAGAATAATTAGATTAAAAAAGACCTTTAAGATCAAGTCCAACCATTAACATATGTATGAAACCCACCCCTAAACCATGTCTCTAAGCTCCACATCTACACAACTTTTAAAAGTCACATCCAGGTCCCATCTTTTTTAAAGGATGAGTCCATACACTCCCTGGGCAGTCTGTCCCAATGCCTGATGAACCATTCAATAAAAAAATTTCTCCTAATGTCTGGCCTGAACTTCCCCAGGCACAACTTGAGGCTATTTCCTCTTGTCCTATCACTTGTTACTTTTGAGAAGTGATCAACATTCACCTCTTGACAACCTCCTTTCAGATATAGATGGTAATATGGTCTCCCCTGAGCCTCCTTTTCTCCAAGCTAAACAACCCCAGTTCCCTCAGCTGCTCCACAAAGAACTTGTGATCCAGACCCTTAAAGAATCTCACTGCCCTTCTCTGGACATGCCCCAGCACTACTATGTCCTTCTTGTTACGAGGGGCATTATTCAAGATGTGGCCTCACTAGTGCTCAGTGCAGGAGAATGATTACCTACGCACTCCTGCTGGCCACACTATTTCTAATACAAGCCAACATGCCATTTGCCGTCTTGGCCACCTAGGCACACTGCTGGCTCACACTCAGCTGACTCAGTGCCACTACAGAAAAGTTCATGTCATACAGTGGAATGAAACTCTTAATAAAAGCCCACATTTCTGGAAAGAAGAAAGGGATCAGGTAGGTGCTGGAAGCATGGATAATATTTAAATACCACAGTTTCAATAAAAAACATTTCTGCAATAAGGTGTTGGAAAAATCCTGACTAACAAGAGGTAAACATATGTTATTCTCCGTGCTCTGAGAAGCCACTCAAAGATTTCACCTTTTCCCATCTAAAACAGCTAAAAACCACCATACGGCCAGCTTGACTCTTAGCAGGAAAGCATCTGTTCAGATGAATTAGGACTGAAGTAGATGACAAGGTAAGCAATGGAAAATAAATTATACGCTGTGTCTGAGGGTGGAAGACTATCACACATGATTGTGTAATTTTCTGTAATTTACAAGCAATAGCACTGCAAAATTATTTTCTAATAATCCTAGCATCTACAATGAATGGATCTCATACAGTAGGATTTCACAATTTGTAATGAACTTGTGTGATGCTGTACTACAAACGGTAGGAGAAAAACATGTAATTCCCTCAAAATGTCTGAGCCTCTGATACAAAAATTGGAAGTCTATAGCCAAAAAACCCCAGAATATTCTGTGTTACTGTTTCTCACACCTCAAATGTTCATAATTCAGCCTCATCCACTATAATATGCTGCCACTTCATTAACATCATATGAAATTAGTGCCATGAGATCTGGTGCACGTGATAACATCATCTCTTCTGCACTGGTTACTGTAGCAGCTTCCTCTCTCCAAAGAACAGGTAAAATGAACTGTCTCTGATAAAGCAAGTCAGAATGTTCATGATTAAACTTAAATTTAAAGGATAAAAAAGAAAGGAAAAATTACAGTTCAATCTAGTTAATTCTATGCCACCTATAGTAAAACATGAAGTTTAAAATTTCCTTAAAGTAGTCTTTGGTCCTCATAAAACATTCTACACAAGTCAAATGGAACCTCTTTTTCATTAAATACTGTGCTGCGGCTGAGCTGCACTGAAGATGCACACTGGGACACACTGGTTCTTCTACAACTATGTGCCAGGATGCCCAAAGACACAAAAGCGTCACAGCCCTAGGTGCTGCATCTTTTGAAAGGATTTCATACTTGAGAAAAAATAGGGATTGTCTCAGGTTCGTGGATTTGCTTGGGCTGAATCTAAGAGACTCACATCATAGGTCTGCAGAAAAATCAAGCTGATTGGCAATGTCAGAAAAGTATCTCGGAAAGTTTGTCTCACCCTCTGAAGCAGTTCATCTCTATCTCTACCCAGCCTTGTGGCTGATTTCTGGAATTCACTGGGCTTTGCCCATGGGTAAGTGTAGAGTCTTGCATCTGGGCAAGAACAACTCCAGGTAGGTACCAGTATATGCTGGGGACTGACCTGCTGGAGAGCAGTGTAGGAGAAAGGGACCTGGGGGTCCTGGTGGACAGCGGGATGACTATGAGCCAGCAATGTGCTCTTGTGGCCAAGGGGGCCAACAGCATCCTGGGGTGGATCAGAAGGGGAGTGGTTAGGAGATCAAGAGAGGTTCCTCTCCCCCTCTACTCTGCCCTGGTGAGACCACACCTGGAGTATTGTGTCCAATTGTGGGCGCCTCAGTTCAAGAGGGATGTGGAGCTGCTGGAGAGAGTCCAGCATAGGGCAATAAGGATGATGAAGGAGGTGGAGCACCTCCCTGATGAGGAGAGGCTGAGGGAACTGGGTCTCTTTAGCTTGGAGAAGAGGAGACTGAGGGGTGACCTCATTAATGTCTATAAATATTTGAAGGGTGGGTGTCAGGAGGATGGAGCCAGGCTCTTCTCAATGTCATTTACTGATAGGACGAGGGGCAATGGTTGTAAGCTGGAACAGAGGAGGTTCCACATAAATATCAGAAGGAACTTCTTCACAGTGAGGGTGACGGAGCACTGGAACAGGCTGCCCAGGGAGGTTGTGGAGTCTCCCTCACTGGAGATGTTTAAGACCTGCCTGGATGTGTTCCTGTGTGACTTGGTCAGGGTGATCCTGCTGTGTCAGGGGACTAGATGATCTTTCGAGGTCCCTTCCAACCCCTAATGATTCTATGATTAAGAGTTCTAAAAAATTATCCTGACTCTCTGGAAAAGAGACTTCACTTACTTCCTGCAGTTTTGAATCAAAATTGCAAAACTGCACTTCTTACAGAGGAAGTGACCATCTTAACATCAAAATGGATGTTCTCCCAAATACTCAGTATGAGCACAATTCTGTTACATTGTTTAACAGACATTTTGGTACAAACTTCATAACAAATTAACCACGCAAACATAAGAAAACTTACCACACCACATTTCTGAAGTGTTATTCCAAACGCAGAAGACACTGTCATATTGGGCACATCTTCAAGCTATGAAGGAACGGGAAAAGTCAATATGATGTACGAGAGTAGCAGAATTCATAAAGTGCAACACAAGTTAATGTAAATAATGAAATAATGTAAACAATGAAATTATTTAATTAATGTAAATAATGAAAAAAAAGCCCAGAGGTATACATCATCTTCAAGTTTAAGAGCATTGTTACACCAATAATTAATCTTTCTACTACAAATTTTACAAACTACTTATTCCCATTCATAATGGCTAGTATCTTCAGCGATAAATTAATCTTTTCCCTCTCACAATTCCCTAATAAAATACACTATGCACATAATTCATCAGACTACACAGATGCGTTTCACTACTAAATATTTATATGATTTTACACAGCAATCACATAGCTGTATCTGTCACAATAATTTTTGGGAGCATCACAACTAGTTTGTGTTGAAGGCATCTCATGTGAACAAAATAATTTGTGACAGAATTAGAAACACTAATTGGGTTGTAAATACTCAGCAATGCTCATTTTTTGTATAATTACTACAACATAGCAATTAATATACTAAAAGTGGTAAACTATATTGTACTGACCAGTTGGTGGTTAACAGAGGACTCTCGCTTGAACAAAACCTTCTTTGTCCATGAGGGTATCAAAGCAAACAGCGAATGGCTCCACTGACCATCTGAGGCTGCAGAAGTCAAGAGTCGGTGAGGGGCTTTGCTTGCTTGAATGACCAGAGATAAGGGCATTGCTGAAAACCAAGGCAATGCTCTGCATTAGAGATAAAGCTGTCTCTTGTGTGGCAACCCCATCGTGCAGATTCCAGCCAGGGCTGGGGTTCACACTACCTGGGGCCCTGTGTACATGCAGCAACCTGTGCACTTTGCCTTAAAGCTCTTAAAATCAATACAGGTAACAAAGACATGAGACCAAAAAGAGCAAACAGCAATGGGATTTCCCCCACAGTACCCCGCAGGAGAGAACAGAACTGCTTCTACCTACGAAACTCACATCATAGACCCCACAGAAAAATATTATATGCTTTAGTACATGAAAACATTTCAGCTTTAAATGAACTGTTGTACTTTCAACATAAAGACATTTTCAGTAAAGCATAAATAATTGAAATACAACGTAAGAGGTCTTTTGCTTCAAATATACAGTCTGCCAATCTGGCATGAACCATGTCAGTACATACTCAAAACAAAAGTAACTCCCAATTAAGTAAAGGGTCTTGGTTACATTTCCACTGAAATGGAGAACCAACCCTCAAATCAAATAAAATACTCCCCAAATTACCAATTGCCAATATAAAAACTAGACACATGATACCACATAAAATTACACTTGATACCACATAAAATTACACTAACATTTATGAAATCATATCACTTTCATCTACTAAAGTAAAAGCACCTATGACAATAAAAAATCTTATATTAACAATCAATAATTTAATATAGTAAATGGTCAAAAGTTAAAGCTGCTAAATGAAGAAGAAAAAATGTCATGAAAATTTCAAAACAATGGTTGGCTGTCTAAGGATACTTTTTTATTCATTGTGTAATAGTTCACATTTATTACTTATTTGTAAATCCCATATTATAATCATTAGCGATATATAGTAATATGAACAAAAAACATTGAAGAGCAAAGAAATTTGGCAAATGACATTTTTCTAGAAAGTTTTCATTTTTGAAAAACCTATTATATGTTGATGAAATACAAAAAGCTCAAGATACTAAAATATCATTAATATGAGAAGCAGCATTTATTTGAAAAGACACTGTTTTGTTGAAAGAATGATATAGAGAAATACTGTTAGTTGTACACAGACAAGACAGGCACAGAGCATTCAGAACTGGACTCTTAAAAAAGAGTTCCTACAAAGGGCCTTGAAGCATTGGTGCACATGAATCACTGAAAAGATTACTGTTAATATAATGAATGAGATGCAGTCCTATTGCTTACAGAATCCAAATGGACAAACAAACCTCAAGGAGCTTCACTCTTCCCATGCTGGAACAGCATACTTTTTATTTGTGGGGTAGTGATTTATATTGGATGAAACTGTAGATATATGGGCCAGGAAAATGTAATTGGTTGTCTTGGTTTTAATTGTTTTTAATTCACTTCCCTAAGTTTTACTTCAACGCTTAAATCACTGTTAACAAATGCAACAGGTTCAGGCAAAACTTTCTTATGAGGAAAGGTTGAAAAAGCTGGAACTATTTAACCTGGAGAAGACTGAGAGGAAGCCTTATACATGTCTATAAATATCTGAAAGGTGGGTGTAAAGAGGAATGACCCAGAATCTTTTCAGTAGTACCCAGTGATAGGATGAGGGGTAACAGGCATAAGCTAGAATGGAGGAGGTTTTGTTTAGATAGGAGGAAAAGCTTTACTGTGTGGGTGACAAAGCACTAGCACAGGTTGCCCACTGAGGTTGTGGAGCTGCCTTTTCTGGAGAGATCCAAAACCTGCCCGGATGCACCCCTGTGTGATGTGTTCTATGCAATGCCTCTTCAGCAGGTGTGTTGGACTACACGATCTCTAGAGATCCTTTCCAACTCCAACAATTCTGTGATTCTGTAACGTGAGGATTGTAAAAATAACAATAACCATGGTGAGAACAGGAATACATATAATGGCAATATCAAATGTCTGCATATCTTTGGGGTTGAAATTGCCTCAGGGTAGTCACACATGGCATACTTCTGTTTCAAGACTAAGCAACAGCCTGAGTCATTCAGCATGGCACCAGTGCTGAACAGTAAATGCAGTACCTGCTAGCTAGTATCACACCATATACCACCTCCTATAGCTCTAAATCTATGTTCTGACTACAAAATCCACCCTCTTTGCAGTTTTGTACAGACATATCCAAACACTGAATTACATTCATCTTAGATTTGCTGTGTCGCTAGTACATTAATGCAACTGCCACCTCATTCCACTGATTCTCCCTTATATTTTCTTGCCCAGCTACAGGAAATGCACTTTCTTTTATAGCAAATGCCAACCTTAATTGGAGACATGAAACCTCTTTGTAGGGCTCTGTATGAGTCAAAAGCCAAAAAGGTAAAATGTATGGGCTCAGCTGAGCAGTTACTCCACCACAGCTCCTCATTTAGCAGATCATTTATTTCTGTAGTTTGGATGAGGGAGGTCAGCCAACAAGAAGGAGATAATTGCTTTGTAAAATTTGTTTTGTTCTTATGCCCTATGCAGCATGTACATCTCCATCAGCAAACTCAACAGTGTTTTTCATACTAAAGCAAACCCTGATACTCCCCTCTTGAGAATATCAAGTGCACAGTAACCATTTTAATTAACTGATTGTCTTCTTTGACTGAATTTCTGTATTACTAATTACATAGATGAGTCTCTTTACAAGTTGTGCTTCGTCATCCCTTACAATCCAGAGATAATATGCCCGGCTCCTACCAGAATCATACAATCATAATGACCAGAAAGGACCTCCAGAATCATCAACCCTAACATCTCCCCAACCCCTAGACTATGGCCTCAAGTGCTCTACCTACTCTGTTTTTAAGCACCTCCAGGGATAGGGACTCCATCACCTCCTTGGACAGCCTGTTCCAGTGCCCAACCACATTAAATCGCCTCAACACTGATGATGATTACAAGCACACTTCTACGCAGCACTCAGTGGAAGGTTTTGCTTACACAGATTCAATCCATGTGGGTGATGGAACAATTTGTCCTGGATGCAGTCTCTAGGCACATCAAGGACAAGAGGGTCATTAGGGACAGTCAGCATGGCTTCACCAAGGGGAAGTCATGCTTGATCAACCTGACAGCCTTTTATGAGGGCATGACCAGGTAGATGATGGCAAAGCAGTGGATGTGGTCTATCTTGACTTCAGTAAGGCATTTGACACAGTCTCACACAGCATCCTCGCAGCCAAACTGCGGGTAGTGAGTTGGATGGTGAACTGCCTGCAGGATAGAAGCCAGAGAGTTAGTGGTCAGTGGCATAGAGTCTAGTTGGAGGCCTGTAGCTAGTGGAGTCCCCCAGGGGTCTGTACTGAGACCAGTCCCATTCATTAATGACTCAGATGGGGGATTGGCATGCACTGTCAGCAAGTTTGCTGAAGACACAAAGCTGAGTGGTGTGGCTGTGCTGCCATTCAGCGAGACCTGGACAGGTGGGAGAGCTGGGCAGAGAGAAATGTAATGAAGTATAACAAGGGTAAGTGTAGAGTCTTGCATCTGGGCAAGAACAACCCCAGGTACCAGCATAGGCTGGGGACTGGGTTGTTCGAGAGCAGTGTACAAGAAAGGGATCTGGGGGTCCTGGTGGACAGCAGGATGACTATGAGCCAGCAGTGTGCTCTTGTGGCCAAGAGGGCCAACAGCATCCTGGGGTGGATCAGAAGGGGGAGGTGGTTAGCAGATCAAGAGAGGTTCTTCTCTCCCTCTACTCTGCCCTGGTGAGACCACATCTGGAGTATTGTATCCAGTTCTGGGCTCCTCAGTTCAAGAGGGATGTGGAGCTGCTGGAGAGGGCCCAGCATAGGGCAACAAAGATGATGAAGGAGGTCGAACACCTCCCTTATGAGGAGAGGCTGAGGGTCTCTTTATCTTGGAGAAGAGGAGACTGAGGGGTGACCTCATACATGTCTATAAATATGTGAGGGATGGGTGTCAGGAGGATGGAGACAGGCTCTTCTCAGCATCATCTGGTGGTAGGACGAGGGGCAAAGGGTGCAACCTGGAACATAGGAGGTTCCATATAAATATCAGAAGGAACTTCTTCCCAGTGAGGGTAACAGAGCACTGGAACAGGCTGCCCAGGGAAGTTGTGGAGTCTCCTTCTCTGGAGACGTTTCAAACCCGCCTCAATATGTTGCTGTGTGACTTGGTCTAGATGATCCTGCTGTGGCAAGGGAATTGGACTAGATGATCTTTCGAGGTCCCTTTCAGTCCCTAAAGTTCTGTGATTCTGTGACTCATGTCCATACAGTAACGTGTCACTGACTTTCTCAAGACTTTTTCTCGTAAGTCCTATTAATTTTTAATAATACAGCCTGTTTTATAGCACTCAGGTTTCCTTTGCCATTCAAGTAGCACTTTTCTATCTCACTATTTCTTATAATATTGACTGTCATTTAAATAAAGTCATTTTCTTCCTGATTCATGGATATTTAACTGTCACTAGAGCAAAAAATGCTCACTCCAGCTGACCTACAAGAACTGCTTTTCCATATAACTCACTGCATACACTTAGCATTAAGACAACAGAACAGTATTTATCTGTTCTCCTGCTGTCTTTCTGACAAGATCTTAGATGACTGCTTGAAAAGCTCAACACTGAGCATCTGAGAAAGGATGGTACAGACATAACACAGCCTGTGGTTCTCATGCCTATTCTACATTTCTATTGTGAAATTGTTGTTTTTTAAACAAGTAGATTCCTCTAGGGTCTGAAAATACTAATGCTTGACTCTCTAGGCCTTTCACTGACAGGCATTGAACTTTTCTTCCGACATCCTGCTGCTTAGAATTGTGAGTGCACTGTTGTGCCCCTTTGGAGGTGCATTCCAATTCTGACACTGACTCTGCAGTCTCCTTTTTTCTTCAAGTCTCTTTTCTTCCTACAGCTTCGATCTTTACCATTTTTCTGGCTGTGTTCAGGACAGCCGTTATCAAAGCTGCACCATTTTCACTGCCATCAGTTTCTAAATGGAAACTCTGCACTCCTTTTCCAAAGGGAGACATTGCAAAGCAACACTTTCAGCTTTACACACAGCCCAAGCAGCCTCCTCTCAAGCTGGGCTTGTCAGGCTGCCACCAGGCACTCCTGGGCTGAAATGCCTCAGGCCAAAACACTTCCCAATGAGCAAACCATCAGAGCATAAAGCTTAGACCAAGTTTCCCTACAAACACCTCCAAAGATGCAAAGTGAAACAGTTCATCAAAGAAAAGCAGTAATTTTTATTTTGAGATATGAGACAGCATTGTCATATTTAAGATTAAATTGTCTTTGTTTTCCTTAATTAAACATTCATCACTTTTACAATGTATTATTGAGTTGTATATATTTTATCTTACTTTTCATTTGCACATTACTAAAATGTTTCCCTATGATTTAATTCTCCATAAACTCAATATAAACAGATACACTAGAACTCTGTCTTAAACTGCATACTCCTAGCTAATTACCAGCACTGGTAGGTCAACTTTGCATTGAATTATAAAATGAAAATATGAAAGTAAATATTAATATAGCTGAAACAGTTGAAGATTGGTGAAATATTTTACCACTCATGTTGCTTTTTCTCATCTTACCCAGAAAGAACTCTAAAAGGCTGTCAATGGAAACCCTGAGACCAATGTGTTGCCATAAACTATTTAGCTTCAGCACACTGCCATTTTCAATGACAAAGCTTTTACGCACAAGTTTCCATCTCGCTGCTTTCAAGGATTTCTTCAGTAAGAAATTGTCAAGTGAACAACTACAAGCTTGAAATATGTTAAAAGTTCATGTTCATTAGAATGGGATGATTCTCAAGTTATAAAATCAAGGATACAATTCAGTGTTTGTAGCAGCCCCTCATGTAACACCAGTATTAACTGCCTAATAAAATGGCAGAGTTCCATAGAATCATTTAGGTTGAAAAAACCCACGAGTGCAACAGTAAACCATGCATCCCTAAACCATGTCCCTAATCTCCATAGCTACACAACTTTTAAACACATTCAGAGATGGTGATTCAACCCCTTCCCTGGGCAGCCTGTTCCAAGGCCTGATTACTCTTCCAAGAAAAGTTTTCCTAATGTCTAACCAAAATGTTCCCTGGTGCAACTGTTTCCTTTTGTCATATCACTGGTTATTTGTGAGAATGGTGGGAATTTGTCCCACCTTTTAATAGCCTCCTTTCCGATAGCTGTTTCCAGTCAGCCTCCTTAACCTCAGTTCCTTCAACCACTCCTCACAATATTTGTTATCTAGACCCTTCACCACCTTTGTTACTCTTCTCAGGACACAGTTCAGCAGCTCAGCGTCCTCCTTTTAGTGAGTGGCCCAAAACCAAGCACAGTATTCACAGAATGGTTTGAGTTGGAAGGCACCTCTAAAGGTCCAACCACCCTGCAGTAAGCAGGGGTATTTTTAACTGAATCAGGTTGCTCAGAGCCCCACCCAACTTGACCTTCAACATCTCCAGGGCTGGGGCACCTCTCTGGACAACCTGTGTCAGTGTTTTGCCAGGCTCATTGTAGAAGATTTCTTCATTGTACCTAGTCTAAGTCTCTTCTCTCTTGGTTTAAAACCATCACCTCCTCATCCTGTCACAACAGGTCCTGCTAAAAAGTCTATCCTCATCTTTCATACAGGCCCCCTTTAAATACTGAGCAATAACATCTTCACATCTCCCTCAAGGTGTGGTCTCACCAATGCCAAATTCAATCACAGAATCATAAGGGATTGGGACCTTGAAAGATCATCTAGTCCAATCCCCCTGACACAGCAGGATCACTTAGACCAAGTCACACAGTCAGTCTGGGTTACAAGGGACCACAGGATCACACAGTTCCAACTCCCCTGCCATGGGCAGGGACACCGCACCCTAGATCAGGCTGGCCAGAGCCTCATCCAGCCTGGCCTTAAACACCTCCAAGGACAGGGCCCCAACCACCTTCCTGGGCAACCCATTCCAGGCTCTCACCACTCTCACACTGAAGAACTTCCTCCTCACATCCACTCTAAATCTACCCATCTCCAGCTTTGCTCCATTCCCCCTAGTCCTGTTGCTACCTGACATCCTAAAAAGCCCCTCCCCAGGCTTTTTTAGGCCCTCTTCAGATACTGGAAGGCCACAATAAGGTCACCTTGGAGCCTCCTCTTCTCCAGACCGAACAGCCCCAACTCTCTTGGTCTGGCCTCAAAGGAGAGGTGCTCCAGCCCTCTGATCATCCTCATGGCCCTCCTCTGCACTCACTCCAGCATCTCCACATCCTTCTTATAATAAGGGCTCCAGAACTGGATGCAGTGCTCCAGGTGGGGTCTCACCAGAGTGGAGTAGAGGGGGAGAATCACCTCCCTCGACCTGCTGGCCACACTTCTCTTGATGCAGCCCAGGATCAGGTTTGCCTTCTGGGCCACAAGTGCACACTGCTGGCTCATGTTGAGCTTTTTGTCCACAAGCACCCCCAAGTCCCTCTCCTCAGGGCTACTCTGCAGCCAGTCACTGCCCAGCCTGTATTTAGCAACACTGTTTTCAACTACTAATAAAAAGATACTATGTATTGAAATCTTCCAATTAGCAAACACTTTTTTTTAGTGTTGGATTCTACATATAAGGTTCTTCTTAACTACAAAACCCCATGCATTTCTTCCCTCAGTGGATGGTACACTAGTAATTTCCAATCCACCAGAAAACAAGAAGAGAGCAGCAAAGATGACATTGAACAGGAAAAAAACAAGGAAGCTCAGCAAATGTGAATTTTGTATTTAAATTAATAAACTCATTTGTGAATTAGCCACGGTACAGGGTAAAGAAATTAGAGGCATCTCACTAGATGACTGCTTCAGAGTGTATAATTTCTTGGCAAATGCACATCATGAAATCATCTCTTGGGGAAGTACAGCCATGGAGGAAATCTATTTTAGACATTTAATTGCCCCGTAATGCAGTGTATGTTACTATACACAAAACGCCTGAGGCACCCAGCCCTTACGTGCAGTATCTCCAAACTGTAAGGGACTTGGGGTACCCTAATTTGTTCAGACTAGGAAACTACAACTGGAGCTGCTTTGGTGTACCTGTGACCAGTGACACGTATACTCAATATCCACTATAAAAAGTACTCACATCTGAGTAACACTTCCAGATCCCCTACATCTACTAGACTTTTAACAACTTGGACAAAGAATGTTAATTATTGTAAGAGGTCTTTGAAAATAGCTTCAAATTGCAACAGCATTAGTAAATAAACAGGTTAAATTAGCTTCTGAAAAGGAACAGGGTCTTGATCAGCCTTATGTAATATGGGTTTTCCATAACACTGGGAATGCTGGGCACCAGAAAGTGCTCCCCTACCTCATGTTTAATGAGAAAAAGGGGTCCTCCTGAAACTTATTCGGAGCAGGGTATGAAACTCTTCTTGCAAAGGCTCTATTCTAGATGAGCTGTTTAAGAACCGTAGACTACAATCATTCCCAGCTTCTGAGCAAACACCTCCTCTGGCCTAAAATCAATAGCCCAAATAATGACAGCAGGCCATGAGGGCACAGCTCCATTCCCCTGCCCACCTTCACACCCATGCCCTAGGAGTACTGGGACTCCCAGAGCACTGGAAAGAGAGATAAAGAGTTACATACCTATAATTCCAAGACAACCCATCTCTTTTTGAAGCCCCAGATTATCTTTAATAACCTGCAAGTTGACACAGAAGAGAGAATTAAAAAACTGTTTTCATAAATGTCTAATATCAAATTCTTATGTTGAATTTATCATTCATAATTAGACAGTACTCTGCTCCGAAAACTCTTTAGTTTCCCAGGATTAACTACCAGAAGAGAGACATCACATCTCTAGAGGTTTTCTATAGCTTGTTAGGCAGCATGAGGCTCTGCTCTCTCCTAGTATGTATATCGGGCTGAGCCTTGGAGCAACAATGGAGCATAAGAATCAACTACTAGTTTGTTCTTATAAAATAGTCTTTCTTTGCCATTGTCAAAGGCACAGGAAAATCCAATCACAACACAAATGTGTCCATACATTGATACTACACGATCAAGTAAATTCAAATTACTTATTTTTCTTTCACAGCATTACTCGAAGCCTTTCAAAAGGACCACAGGCTAAAAACTGCAGCTTATGAGGCAATATGTGACAGCTTTCTGCATGTGCTCAGACCACAGAAATTGCTACAGAAATCATAGCTCTAAAACATCAGTAAAACAGCCTTCCTAAGGACTGTTAACACCCAGTGTTTTGATCAAGCTGTAGTAGTCATATGAGCAAGTTTGCATTTAATACAAATGATTAACAACCATCTTCTAAGTCTGCTGAGTGAAGTGATCTACATCTGCTGTTTCTGTCTGCTCCCAGGCAGTGCTGGCTTATGTCAACATCACTGTCGCAGTACAGCAAGTCAGGGGCATTTTTCTTCTTTGCCTGCTCAAAGAAGCCATCACTGTGATTATTCCTGGAGTTGTAACTTTAGTTAACCTTGTGTGAAAACAGTTTTCACTTCAGATAGCACACTTCCCCTCACAATAACAAAAAACAGAAGACAACTCACAACTTTTGATGCACCATGAGCCTTGGGTTTTAAGGGGCCACTGATCTGGTAAACAAGTATATACGAATTGCAAGCAGCTCTTGTGGAGGAGAAAGGACAAAGAAACAAACACAAACAGCAACATGCAGCACACTCTGAACTGCCACAGGATGAGGCTCTGGGAGACCCCAGGCACTGAGTTATTTGCTAAGGGCTATTTGCTAATACTGTGCTGCACAGTAAACCCTGCACTCCAGAATTCTTGCACGCAAACTGATTTATGCCAAAGTTCTCTAATATCAATATATTTTCACTGGTTAAAGAATATTAATTTGGTTCAACAATCCATATGACCCTGAATTTTGAGCAGCTAAGCATCCATCTCAAGAACACAGGAAGAACAGAATATTCCAAACAAATCTGTCTGGTGCATATATACATGTCTTTCCATATATGCATATGGACATACAGCAACAGAAGTCACACATTAAAAGGAAATCAAACTTCATCAGGCATTTTCAGAGCAGTCTAAAGCTTTATGTACATTAAGGAAATACATACCAGTACACTAAATGGAAAAAATTACACCAGTGTAAAACACTGCTGAAAAGATGAAACATCAGTGTGGTGGTCTATTGTGTTAAACGTTGAAATAAATCTTTTTTATAAATACAAATCCTAAACAATACTCATACATTATTTCAGTATATATATATGTGAATCTTATATGTCAACAGTTCCTTTGTAAATGGAAAAGTAGCAAAAGTAGACTGGTCTAAGCATGAAAAAAAGGAAATCAGTATAACAAACGGCTGCTAATTTCCACAGACTTCAGGTACTCATTCATCTGAGGTTTTACAACAGCCTCACGCAAAGATCTCCAGTGTTTGTATGTCCATGTGTGTCAGCTACAAATGACATTATAGCACTCATTGCATTTTTCTTCTGCTTTATATGACATGGAATTCTCAGTAGTCTGCACTGGAAAATAAACTTTGGATATATGACATCATTCTTCATTCTGCTGCCGTGCTCACAATATTAGACAGCATCATGTGTGGCTCTGCATTAGTCAACAGTTTCAATTCTTGGGGCGAGCTCATGTCATGCTTCAATAGTAATTCATTTCATAGAATCACAGAATCATTAGGGATTGGAAGGGACCTTGAACGATCATCTAGTCCACAGCCAGGACTGCAACAGCAGGATCATCTAGACCAAGTTGCACAGGAACACATCGAGGCGGGTTTGAACCGTGTCCAGAGAAGGAGACTCCACAACCCCCTAGGGCAGCCTGTTCCAATGCTCTGTTACCCTCACTGGGAAGAAGTTCCTTCTGATATTTATATGGAACCTCCTATGTTCCAGGTTGCACCCTTTGCCCCTCGTCCTACCACCAGATGATGCTGAGAAGAGCCTGTCTCCATCCTCCTGACACCCATCCCTCACATATTTATAGACATGTATGAGGTCACCCCTCAGTCTCCTCTTCTCCAAGCTAAAGAGACCCTCAGCCTTTCCTCATAAGGGGGTGTTCTACTTCCTTCATCATCTTGGTGGCTCTACACTGAACACCCTCCACCAGCTCTATGTCCTCCTTGAATTGAAGGGCCTAGAACTGGACACAATACTCTAGATGTGGTCCCATCTGTGCAGAGTAGAGGGAGAGAAGAACCTCTCTTGATCTGCTGACTACCCCCCTTCTGATCCACCCTAGGATGCTGTTGGCACTCTTGGTCACAAGAGCACATTGCTGGCTCATAGTCATCTTGCTGTCCACTAGGACCACCAGGTCCCTTTGTCCTACCCTGCCCTCCAACAGCTCAGCCTCCAACCTATACTGCTACCTGGGGTTGTTCTTGCCCAGATGCAAGACTCTACACTTACCCTTGTTATATTTCATTACATTTCTCCCTGCTCAGCTCTCCTGCCTGTCCAGGTCTTGCTGAATGGCAGCACAGTCTGCTGGCGTGTTGGTGACACCACTCAGCTTTGTGTCTTCAGCAAACTTGCTGACAGTGCATGCCAATCCCTCATCCGAGTGATTAATGAATGGGACTGGTCTCAGTACAGACTCCTGGGGGACTCCACTAGCTACAGGCCTCCAACTAGACTCTATCCCACTGACCACTAACTCTCTGGCTTCTATCCTGCAGCCAGTTCACGACCTACTTCACTACCCAATCATCCAGTCCACACTGACTCAGTTTGTCTGTGGGGATGTTCTGGGGGACTGTCAAATGCCTTACTGAAGTAAAAATAGACCACGTCCACTGCTCTTCCATCATCTATCCATCTGGCTATGCCCTCCTAAAAGGCTATCAGGTTGGTGAAGCCGTGCTGACTGTCCCTAATGACCCTGCTGTCCTCGATGTGCCTAGAGACCACGTCCAGGACAAACTGTTCCATCACCTTACCTGGGATGGAGGTGAGACTGAGCAGTCTATAGTTACCTGGGTCCTCCTTTTTACTCTTTTTGAAGATTGCAGTGACATTTGCTATCCTCCAGTCTCTAGGCACCTCTCCTGTTCCCCATGACTTAGAAAAGATGATGGAGAGTGGCTTAGCAATGACTTCTGCCATCCTCTTAGCACTCACGGGTGCACCGCATCTGGGCCATGGATTTGCTCAACTTATCCCTAACCCAGTCCTCAATTTACTGCAACAACATTGACACCGGTAATGTTCCCAAGTTTTACATTTATTTGTAGAATTAGGTGGGTTCTTTCTTTGTTCTCCTTTCCTGCAGTACTATTTCCTATTGATTAGTCTTCCTGTAATTACACCAAAAACTATCACTAACTCCCTCAACTCTCATATGGGCAAAAGATAAGTATGTTGAGACAGTTTGATAGATACATACCTAGATAAGGAAAAAAAATCTTAGTATCATAGAATTGTTTAGGTTGGAAAAGATTTTTCAGACCATTGAGTCCAACCATTAACCTGCCCTGATGCCAGTGATAACCATGTCCCTAAGCTTCATATCTACGCAACTTTTAAACACCAGGGATCGTGATTCAACCACCTCCCTGGGCAGCCTGTCCCAGTGCCTTAAGATCCTTTCAATAAGTTTCTCCAAATGTCTAACATGAACTTCCCATAGTGCAACTTTTTCCCCTTGTCCAGCGACTTGTTATTTGTGAGAAGTGACCAACATTCACTTTTCTGCAACCTCCTTTCAGGTAGTTGTAGCAGTGACAAGGTCTGCCTTTGCTTCAGACTAAACAGCTCCAGCACCCTCAGCCATGAGACTTGATCTCCAGATGCTTCACCAACCTTGTGGCCCTTCCTTGAACCTGCTCCAGCACCTCAAGGTCTTCTCTGTACTGAGGTGCCCAAATGAAAAAAGCCCAAAAGCCGTATGCTACACTGCTAGTCCCAATAGTGGGCTCACAGCAGCAGGCAAGGGTGTTGTGACTAAACAGAAACCACCAAATGCCTCTGCTCAGGAATAAAAGCCCAACGAAGCGTTTGTGGGTCTGTGACACGTTGCTGTGGCTACCCTATTCGGACCCTTGGCAGCTCTGTGGGTCGCTCAGCCCAAAGGCCTCTGGCAAATCCCGCCACAGGGGACTTCCCGCGCCCTGAGCCGGTGCCTCCCCTTCTCCCGCCACCGGCCGCCCCGGGCCCGGATCCGCTCTGTGAGGGGCTCCCCCGCCTTACCGCAGGCGCTGTCCGAGCGCGGGGCTCCCGGGCCGAGCCCGGTCCCCACCAGAAGGCCGCTGCGAGGGACTGCGCGGACGCAGAGGGGAGCAGCGCCAGGATGAAGCTGGCCAGCAGCCCCTGCATGGCGGCCCGCGGACCCTTCGCAGGCGCACAGGGCGCCGCGGACGCTTCGTGAGCCAGGCCGGGCCTCAGTCGCCACAGCCGCCCGCCATGGGTCTCCTCCCACCGTGCCGAGGGCGGGGAGTGGGAGGCAGAGGGGCGCCGAGCAGCACCTCCCTCCCTTCCCCTCCTCTCCCGTCTCCGCGGTCCGGGCTGATGGCGGCTGTGGTGGGCGAGGGCTGCCTGCGGGCGGTGGGGCTGCAGTTCTGGTCCCGCTCGCTGCAAGCACTGTCCGCCCTGCTTGCTCCCGCCGTGCTGATGGGGCTCCTGCTGGGCGCTGCCGCCGGCACCCTTCTCTGCCGCTGCGCGCTAGGGCCGCGCCGGCGAAGGGAGGTAATACGGGACCGGGGGCGGGCAGGCCTGTGCGAGGCCAACAGCTCGGACGGGGCCTGGGAGGTGCCCCGAGGTGGGTGGTCGGGGCGTGTGCTCCGCGAGCTCGGTGGTGGTAGTTAGCCCCTTAATTCCAGACACACGTCTGTTGGAAAGGGTTTCAGTACTAATTTTAAGAATTACTAAGAGATAGGTGTTAGTTTCTTCTCACAAGTAACAAGCGTTAGGACAAGAGGAATCAGCCTTAAGTAGTGCCCGAGGAAGTTTATGTTAGATATCCGGAAAAACTTTACAGTAAGGGCCATCAGGCCTTGGAACATCCTGCCCCGGGAGGGGGCTGAATCGCCATCCCTGGTCATGTTTAAAAGTTGTGTAGATCTGGAGCTTAGGGACATGGTTTAGCAGTGGATTGGAGCGGTTCATAATCTTAAAGATGTTTTACAACCTAAACGGTTCTGTTTCTATGAAACAAACTTGGTGCTGACTCAAAGGCCTTGACACACTTCTGTGCACTGAATGTTGTCCTACTGACCTGTATCTTTACTGTCAAGGTCCCATTAGGTGACTTCCTCTGTGTGAGACTGAGTTGGGGGGCTTGTGGAAGATGTACCTGGCTTGCAGAAGCTTTGTGAGATAGTTGAAACATTTATTTCCATCCTAAACCAGCAAAAACAAATTTCAAAATCAATTTATGAACTTTTCCAGAGTTCCTTTTCAGACAGCATAACAGAGTGCTGACCCTGACAATATCTTTGCAGTGAGGGTACTCTTGTACATACTCAAGAAATAAAAGAGGCAGAGCACAACTTGAGGTACGTGCTTGCTGTTTTAAGAACTGTAGGGAATGGTTTATATCTCTCCGTTACATACAATTGTTTGAATTCAAGGATTGTGGAGGCAGCAGATACACGCATTACCACTACTGTGCAGATACATTTTCTGAGAGCTGTTATTGACTTCTGCTTCTTTTTCCCATAGTATTTAGTCCTAAGTTGTGCTGTATTGACTGGATGTAGCAATGGTTAGCACTGGCACAGAAGTTCGGAGCCCTGCAGAGCGTTCTGCAAGCCTGCAATGGGTGGTCTACTTTGGCTAGGATTATAACCACGCCTTTTTAAAGCTATGTCAGCTCAGCAATGTGTGTGGATCTGCTAGCATTGATAGTCATTAAATATGACATAAGAAATCCTTTTGCTTCCAACTGCTTTTAAGGATGAGGTTTGAAACTGTTTGAAGCCTACTGGTGGAGGCACTTCAAATGCTGGATCAATGTAGCTGGAGTGAATGCAAGCCACTCAGATTCAGTTGCTCATTTTCCCTAACTTAATAGGTTGTATCTTTATTGTACAGCCACTACCAACTCAAATATAACCATGTACAATTTTGTCCTGTATGTGTTTTATGCCAATAGGTGTTGAGCAAAGTTGTGATGGACAAATGCACAACATGGTATTTCTTTTTCAAGACTCTACTAACAAAGCAAAGCAAGATTCTTTTATTTCCTCATTCGTGCTTCTACATACGTGTCTTTTGCTTGTTGGACAAGACCACGTTCATGCACATAAGTCTTTCTACATTATTCAGTATCTGCGAGGCCAATTAGCAAGCAAGCAGAGTTTACATACATTACAACCCCTTTCCAATCAAACCTGCACCTAGGTGCCTCAGTTCTTGTCACTTCTGGCCTTCTCCGTTACCTCGTTACTGTGACACTTGGTCCTTCTCACCAGCTAGCTGCATTCTTTAGCTGTGGTGTCTAACCCTGCAGTTGCATTGCTGCTTCTTCGTTGTTTCATGCTGCCGCAAATAGAGAATAAGCTGTCAGTTCTTTCTGGCTCAGATCTTCAGATGTATTTAGGTACTTAAATGCTGTTAAAATCGGTGCTGCTGCTGGAGAAGAGTGGTTTTTTTGAAAGAAAAGTAAACTGCCTGCTGGCACATAAAGAGCACATTGCAAGGTGGGCAGGCTGTAGTCTGATTTCCCAAACTGAACAGGACTACCTTAGCCTGTCTGTGCCTGTTCCCTCTTTGTACTGTCTGCCTCATCAGTTCTGTGGTATTGTTGTGTGTATAGTGGGTAATGGACTGCACATATGACAGCTTTCTGTGTCTAAATTAATAGCAGAGATCATTTACCTAAGTGCATCTTGTTCCTTCCTGAGCAGCTGTGCATCCTTGCAGTAGGAGCAGGGAAAATGCCTGCAGTTTGAGGCATCTATAGGCATCTCAATAAGCCACAACTAATCACTTTTTACAGCCTGAATCTATGAGACTTGTGTGCATGCACTTCAGTGCCTTCCTGCTCTGAAGACCTGTGCATAGGAGGCCCTGGGATAATGTTACGAGGAAACCTTTACCATGGCAACTTCAGGCAGATAGCGTACTGAATACATTTCTATCTATATTCTTCTATTAGAGGCACCAAGTTGCCTGGGAGGTTCTTGTGGCCCTTTAAGTTGGATCTTGTCTCATTATGGTACTCTAGTAGATCAGCTTGATGAAGTATTGTAGTAATTACAATTGGATTTATTCAACTTCTTAATGCCCTGAAAAGGGAGTTGAGTAGCACTTCAGTGGCAAAAATGATAAAAGGGCAAAGAAAGTGGAGAAGAAGACAATGAATTAGAAATGTTAGCAGGAAAGAAATGAAACCTGGGAAAAATTCAAACAACATTTAAAATCACAGGGTTGGAAATAAAAAGGTAAGAAAATGGATACTATATGAATATGAACAATTGGAGAAATAAGCTGGGGAAAACAAATTCTTATTTTTTACAGAGTGGCTGTAGTGTGAAGTACAATGGTGGTCTCAATGCCACTAATTCTAGAAATACCAATCTAAATTTTGTGAACTTATTTGGGTTAAATAAGTGACAAGATTGGTAAGGGAGACTTGTGGTTGTTCTTTTGCCATAAGTAGGTTTTTGAGAAACCTAGAATGGTTTGAGCCAGAAGGGACCTTCACAAATTATCTAGTTGACTCCTGCTGCAGTGAGCAAGGACATCCTCAACTAGGTGATGCCGAGAGCCCCATCCATCTTGACCTTCAGTGACTCCAGGGGTTAGCCATCTACCATGCCTCACGGCAACTGTGCCAGTGTTTCACCACCCTCACTGTAAAGGATTTCCTCCTTATATCTAGTCTGAACCCCATTTTTCATTTAAAACCATCACCCCTTGTGCTGTTGCAACAGGCCTTGCTAAAAAGTGGGTCTCTGTATTTCTTACAGGTTCCCCATTTAAGTATTGTAAGGTCTTCCTGGAGCTTTTTTCTTCAGGCTGAACCAGCTTCTGCAATTCATCAACCCCAGAATATTTATTGGGCATCTAAGTTTCAGATAGGTGACAGAGTCAAATAATAAAGAATGAAATAATCAGATGTCTGCATTCTGAGAAAATAGGCTACTTATACATACCAAGTGGCCAAATAATTCAAGGGCAATCTTCCTACAAGACAGTCACAGCTGTATCATTAGTCTATATAAATGGCAGGGGATTGAAAACTTGAAAAGTAATTCTAAAAAGTTGTTGAGGTAGAATGGCTGACATCTTTTCCTTCACTAAATAATTCCTTTATATTTTAAGTAATTGTGTTTTAAGTAAGTGTTTTGATGCATTGACCAACAGTAGTATTATTTTTTAGTCTATACAGGGCACAGAGAAGAGTGCATGTAAACAGAGGTTTTGTTCCTGCATGCTTTTTGCCTATACCAGTGGCTTCGCACGTGTTAGGGAAGTAAAAGCCAGTGATAGAGCTGCGTTTGGGGAAGGAAGGTGGTGAACACTTTTTCATGGTTATTACTTCCTGACAGAAACTTTCCCACACATGAAACTTCATTTAGGAAGTTATTCACATAACAAGAGAGCAAAACCACATGGTATTATCATCGCTGGAAGCAAGTATGCACCATTTTAGCTAACTTGCTTTAGCTGAGAAGTTTGAACTCAACTCCAGTCTGTAGTAAGGTATTATGAGAGCAGATGGATTGATTTGATATCTTTACATCTTCTTAGAACTTTTCAGATTAAAATTCAATTAATAAAGAAATAATTTTCAGGATGAAAACATGAAAGTAACTAGGCTGCTGTCAGTGGTATTTACCATAAATCTGCATGGTCTTGATGTTGTGTTTTTCTGTTTTTTCTTGAAATTTCAAAAGGATAATTCCCAGAGACTTCTGGAAAGCTACAACTCTGATGAAAAAGAGCACACACTCATGAACAGTAAAGGAGAATTGTATACATCAAAGGAGGAACTAATGCTGGAGGTAAAGGTCTACTCTTGCTGGTGAATGTCCATTTTGCTGCATGTAGCAATGAAGACTTTCACAGCCCAGTCTAAACTGTCTTAATTTTACTAGGTTTGTCTTTAAAAATGTTCAGAAAAAGCATAATAACTGAGTGAGAGTTGATGGCTGGTTGTGAATGCAACTATTTCGGGCACTCATTCCGCTTATTTCTTCCAGGGGACAAGGTTTTCTGATCAGAAATATTGACAAACTATGCTTGGTACTTTTGCTTGAGTTAAAGTTCTCTTTTGGAGTGTAAGTCCTGTGGGAAAACTTGATATAAGTAACTAACTACATACATGCAGTGGTATAAAACTTACACATATTACCAGTCCTTTTGAAATAGGATCATGAGGTTTTTTAATATCCGTTCCCCAAATAACTCAGCTCATTTATAACACTTCAACAATCACAGAATCACAGAATGTTAGGGATTGGAATGGACTTCGAAAGATCATCTAGTCCAATCCCCCTGCCACAGCAAGATCACCTAGACCAAGTCGCACAGGAACGTATCCAGGGAGGTTTTAAATGTCTCCAGAGAAGGGGACTCCACAACCCTCCTGGGCAGACCGTTCCAGTGCTCTGTCACCCGCATTCTGAAGAAAAAGAAACTTTGTTATGTGAAGGTACTGTCTCCCACCTAATGCCAAGCTACTGAACTTATATTTTTATTCCTATTATTTTATTGTAATTGCCAGAGGCTTTGGCTGTTATCGGCATTAGATTGGCAGTTCATGAGGAAGCAGAGATGGAAAATGTTTTTAGTTAGGTTAGAGCACTTCAAAAAAGGCATGTTCATTCTGACACCTTCCAGATTTTAATAATACCATAATTGCCATGTTAATAATGATTGTATATTATGCATTCCTGCTGAGAAGCAGGATGTGTTCATTCTAGCACACTGCGTATGGCTTTACAGCTTTGGATGGTAGCTGCTTTGCTTCAAGTCGTGGGCAGAGCAGTTGCTCTGTTGGCTTCTGTCTCTGCATATGTACTGCAGCAGTGGGACTGCTCAGTCTGAGCAGGTGTTTTATATGCTGACTCCATGTTTATAACTTTATCAGTAAATCTATACGTGAATTTTGGAAATAAATGAAATAGAGATTAAAAGGTTCAATTATGAAAATTTTAGCCTAATGAATTACATATTTTGATATTCTCTTCCCATTTCTATTTTTAGATTCTGTTACTGCTTTAGTATTTCCTAAAAAATCTTTATAAAGAAAATTGTTATTTTGTCAAATCATATTCTTTAATTCCATAAGACAACCTCTAAAAGAGAATATGAATTCTCTTAAAGTTTGGATTTTAAAATTCTGTCTATTGCTTGTAGATAACCTTTTATTGAGCTGTACATAACGTCAGAAAATGAAGCTGATTATCACATTGGTCCTGTACATAAAGCAATGTCTAGGAGAGTGGGAGCAACAAGTCTGACCACATGATACAGCAGATTGTGTGAAAAGAATGCCTTATTTAGGAAAAGTTATTTGGAAGAACGTTCGTATTTCCTATATAAAAGTAGTTCTTGGAAAAAATGACTGCTTTTGTTTAATCTATTGTTTATTTAAATTGAAAGAGAATTTATAGCCACAGCAATATCTGTAGAGCTTATCCTTCAGTAGATTCTATTATAGGATAAATTCAGTTTCTTGTGGACTTTTTAGATGCTCCTAAATTTGGGAGGACACCAAAATGAAGGTAAATTTTGAGTAGCAGCTATTGCCTGTTTTCCAGTATTGAAAATGATTTGGAACAGTGGTAATGACAGAGTTCCATTTTCTGTGTTTCATACTTTGACTCTTATGGGAAGACTTCTTATGAAAAATCATAAACAGTCAATAAATAATTATCAATAGCAATTTCTAAGTTGCGTAACCGAAAGGGGGTATGATACTGACAGTGAACAACCATGAGATTTAGCACTGGAACAGGCTGCCCAGGGGGGTTGTGGAGTCTCCCTCACTGGAGATATTCAACACCCAACTGGATGAGTTCCTGTGTGACTTGGTTTAGATGATCCTGCTGTAGCAGGCGGATCGGACTAGATGATCTTTCAAGGTCCCTTCCAATCCGTAATGATTCTATGAGATCTACCGCTCTTCCCACATAGTTTTCTGTTCTTTTCCACACAGGAAAGTGAATCTCCTCTGAACAGTAATGTCACAGCTTTCGCATTAAAGGCAAAAGTCATCTATCCCATCAATCAGAAATTTAGGGTAAGGTTTTATGTTCTACTTTTGAAATTAATGACAATCATTCTATGTGTGAGTAAATTGCACAGTCATGCTATGGAATCAAACTTTCTGTCACTTTGCTTAATAGACGTCTTTGTTTATAGTCCATTGACTCGGGGCTTGTTCTGTAAAGCGTTTCCTACTTTCAGCTCCCCCTGAAAGCTCTAGTGCTTTGCTTGTTGTTTGGTCATTTTTGACAGTATTCAAGAGACTTTTTCTTCCCATTACCATTAATGGGAGTTGGGTCTATCCAAGGATCTGTAACAAAAACCCCACAAGATTCTTACTTTTGTAAGAAAACATGTGCCAATCAGATAACCACGGTTTTCTGGTCAATGCTGAAATCTATTAGAATAATGAGTCTTAATTTATGGGGAAACACATTTTCTGTGTATATGATTTAATTTTCGCTCTAAAACAAGCACTGCAATTTGATGATATGTTTATCTCCTTATTGTGTTTATTAATTGACTTTCTGAACTTTCTTTGACTATGTAGCCTTTGGCAGATGGCTCATCCAATCCATCTTTACATGAGAACCCAAAGCAGGCTGTTCTGCCTAATCAGGTCACTGAGACATCTACTTCTGGCAGTCTGGGATCCCTGAGCCAGGAAGACAAAGAAGACTGCAGTTCCTCCACAACAATACATTCCACAACAAGCGATGATAGATTTCAGGCTCGTGCCTTCCTCAAGGTTACCAACTTCCCTGAAGTTCTGACATGTGAGATGTAAGTAGGAAGCCTGCCCTTGTGTTTGGTGATTCCCTAGCATGCCCCAGTACTTTTCAGGACTGCCACCAGAAGTCTGGTGTAAACCAAAGGGTGAGCTTGAATGCATACATTCAGCACATCAAGACAGGGTTATTTGCTTATAACCCAAGAAAGTGATTTGGGAGACTACAGTAATGCGAGATGATGCATACTGAACATCAGTGTGCTCTTTATGAAAGTCTCAGAATAAGAACTTTGGCAAAAACTTTCTCCTTAAATGTGTTAGGAGAAGGAGATGCCTTTGGTTTGGCTTAAATGCTTAGTTCACATGTGCAGTGCTATCCTTGACTGGGAATGGAGTCCCTGCACTATATAACATGCCTTGGGAACAGCAAGTAGCAGTGGTCCATTCTCTCCATTGTAATTAGAACAACTCATGTCTTATTGTGGGAGAACAGTTTCTTTCTCAGACATGCCACTGATGAGTATGGTAATCAAAATGGGCCATCAGCTCTGATTTTCTTTCAGCTGCATTACAGCAAGGTTTCCTGAGAGGAATATATGTGTTTATGACTAGGGAAGGTACTAGTTATGAAGAATATCCACTGTTATTATAGCTGTTGTAATTTAAAGCCTTGCTATCTCTTCATTGTAGCCACTCATGCATTAGATAAAAGATTACCTTATCTTTTTTCTAAAGGAAACTGCAACTCCAGCTTTGTTAAAGGCATTGTTTAGTTTGGATTACTTTTATGTAGAGACATCTAAAACAGAAGGCAATGTGGAAATGAAGTGTATTGACTCTTGTTTTGAGGAAATACTTCTAGGAGAATTTAGTGGTTAAGTCAAACTATTATATGGTGGTGCCCTTTCTTGTAGTCTTCATTTATATTAACACTTTTTTGATCTTTGTTTTAGTTTTGATGTTAAGCTCTGCCTTTGCAGTCTTGTTTTAAAAGATCTCATGGTTCTTGACACTGAACTCAGAAATGAGAAACGCATGGTAGGTACTTACATCTCATTCACAGCTCTTTGTTTTGAACATCTTAGTTGAATATCAGATTATTTGGGAAGTAGTGTGGCAGATTTGCATTTCTTCAGTATTGTTTATTTTTTCTCTTGTTCTGCATATATACAATCTTAATAAAGGAATGGAATGTAGTGGAAATATATTGACCTGTGAAATAGAGGGTCGGACTGTAATACCAAAATCTGATTTAGAATTTTACTCTACAGAACAACACACAGAATCAAGATTCATAAAAAGAGGGGGAAAATATTTGAGAGATGAATGTATGTCTTAAGGAGAAGGCAGTGCTTATGTGTTGTGACTTCAAGGACTCCAAGCTCTTTGAATAAAAGAAAATTCAGTTCAGCTGAATCAATACCATTGTGATACGCACAATACTAATGATTTTGTAGAACAAAGGAATTAAGGTGCTCATTTAAGGTATAGATAGCTACCTACATCAAGTCACAGCAACCAAAGCTGACAGGAGAAAAGGAAAACAAACAAAAATGGATGTATACAATTAAAGCCACAGAATTCTTGGTTAGGAGAATTGTTTATAGGCCAAGTACAGAGTCATTACTGCTGCTGAGGTTTAACTCAGTTAATATAATCTCGATATAAAGTACATCCCTTCTTAAACACATTGATCATCTCTGATAGAAATTATTAAATGCACTAAGAATATTTCAAGGGATGGGATTTTCTGTACAACACAAAAGTTTACACGAAAGTAAACCTGGAAAGAAGCTTCTCTTCTGGTGAATCATTCTCATGTAAGTGTATGGAAAGGAAGTGTGAGAAGGAAGTTTAGCACGGCTAGGGAAGGTTGAACTAATCTCAAAGTTAATCATCAGTTCGTAAATGAAGGTAAAATACCAACATGGTGATGTAATCACAGAAACACCAAAACAATGAACATTTAACACTTTGTGGTCCACCTGAAATTACCACAAAAGGGAGATGAATTTGACTTCTTTCTGAAGCTGTGAATAGCTTTATATGTTGGCTAGCAGGGGATAAGGGGGAAAAAAAACTGTCTACAGAATAGTTTCTTCATTTTACACTCTACTTCCTCTATTTCAGCTAGTCTTTCTTTGTATCAGGCCTATGAGAAGTAAAACTATAATTTCCTTCAGTGCTTTCCTGAATTCTTTTTTTTCTTTCCTTTTTACAGTTTGTGGTATCTTGGTGATACCTGTTCAGAACTTGCCATACTCCTATGCAAAATATTGACAAGTGAGATCCAAAACATTGCTGCTTTTTAGTTTTCTACTGTGCTCTAATTGCAACTTATTTTCCAGATTTTACTCAGCTGAAATGCTGGCTTCATTAACTTTTTTTAATGTCAGTATAATTTTATTTTGGTTTTGTGTTTAAAATGGGCAATTTCTGCATCATCTGTTTTGAAGTGCACAAGTAACAGGCAAATGGCTGTTAAATTTCACATTGTTATCTTTGCATGGGAAGATACATGGCAGTTGGTAATGAAGTGAATTATCTGACAATTTGCTTGAGGCAAGAAGAGAAGAGGTTAATAAAAAATTATCCAAGTGTCCAAAACCATCTTTTTGAAGATACTAGTATTACAGTCTTCAAAAAAAAGCCCAAAGCAACAAGAAGATAGGTATAAGATTGTAAGAGAAGGTAGCTGGAGCTTTTGAGTTGCCTGTAAACATGTTAGATACTTTATTTGGCTGCCTATAATTAAAATCATAGTAATGACTGTGATAGTATCTTTCGTTAGTATCAATCAGTTTAAGAGTTCATTAAATTTGGCAAAATGAGCTTTATATTTTCAATTGATCTGTATTCTCCAGTAAAGGATCATTTAAAATGATACAAGCATAGAATTGTTTATGTTCAAAAGACCTTCAAGACTGAGTCCAACCATTACCCTAACTGTACCAGGTCCACCACTAAACCATGTTCTTAAGCTCCTTATCTACATGACTTTTAAACATGTCTAGGCACAGCAGTTCAACGACCTCCCTATTCCAAAGCCTGAAGACCTTTTTCCTGATGTCCAACCTAAATTTTCTTTGGCACAACTTGAGGCCGTTTCTTCTTGTCCTATCACGAAGAAACTGGCACCCACCTCTCTACAACCTCATTTCAGGTAGCTGTAAACAGCAATAAGGTCTCTCCTCAGCCTCCTTTTCTTCAGACTAAGTAGCCCCAGCTTCTTCAGCCATCCTCACAAGGCTTGTTCTCCAAACCCTTCACTAATCTTGTGCCCTTCTTTGCACCCACTCCAGTACCTCAATGTCTTTCTTGTAATGAGATGCCCAATGCTGAAAATGGTACTTGAGGTGTGGCTTCACCAGTGACAAGGAGAATGATCACTTCCTTACTCCTATTTGCCACAGTGTTGCTGATATAAGGCAGAATGCTTTTGGTCTTTTTGGCCACGTGGGCACATTCCTGGCTCATATTCAGCCAGCTGTTGACTGACACCTTGCGGTGTGCCTTTCTGCCAAGCAGCTTTCCAGCCACTTCACCCTAATCCTGTAGCGCCATGTCAGTCTAAGTTCTGCTTGTTAGACTATAACACCATCTTCCAGTGTCTTCCTGAAGCCAAAGAATTTTGCACAATGGAAGTACTGCAGAGTTGCTGATGAGGTTTCTGTATTGTGCTATAGCCTCATTAATTTAAATCTTCAACAAAAATGCCCTCTGATGCTGAACAGGCATTTATTCTGGGTTTTGTTTCCTTCCCTTTAAATAGATGTTTATTCAGGTTTTCAAAATGTTCCTCACAGAGTTTTATCATAAAAAGAAGATTACTGATGATGTGTTCAAGAAGATCCTTTCCATTCAAAAGACTGTAAGTAAGCTTGTTGGTCAACATTTAAGATCACAGAAAATAAGAGTTAATCCAACTAGTCAGTGCAAGCTACCAAAGCAGGTTATCTCACCTATTCATTTGAAAAAGCAATGTAATTAGTAATCTATTTCAGAATAAATGCAAGAAACTCCCTTGTCAGTTGAGACTCTTCATTACTTTGTATGGATTTCCTCAATGTCCTTTTTTTCTTCCATGTACATGTATCGTATGGTACTCTATATACCACTTCTAAACTGGAAGACATACACTGACAGTCAATATGCATTTCAGGTGGAGTCACAGTACTATTTTTGATGTTAGTAGCAGGAAAAGGCTTTACAAAGCTAAACAAATTAGGAGTCTACTGGTTCCATTTTCCAATTTAGAGTTATAGAAAAACCTGTTTTTAGGAGATCATCTGGTTCGACTCTCTGTAGGAAGTAGTCTTAAGTAAAGTTATCCAGTGTCCTGCTAGTCCATAGAATCACAGAATCACTATGGACTGGAAGGGACCTCAAAAGATCATATCAGGGGGATAGTCCAATCCCCCTGACACAGCAGGATCACCTAGACCAAATCACACAGGAACACATCCAGGCGGGCCTTGAACATCTCCAGTGATGGAGACTCCATAACCTGCCCTGGGCAGCCTGTTCCAGTGCTCTGTCACCCTCACTGTGAAGAAGTTCCTTCTCAGGTTGATGTGGAACCTCCTATGTTCCAGCTTACAACCATTGCCCCTTGTCCTATCACTACATGACACCGAGAACAGCCCAGTGCCATCCTCCTGACACCCACCCCTCAAATATTTGTAGACATTAACGAGATCACCCCTCAGTCTCCTCTTTTCCAAGCTAAAGCGACCCAGCTCTCTCAGCCTCTCCTCATAAGGGAGGTGCTTGACCTCCTTCATCATCGTCGTCGAAATTTGCACTGAAGGAGACTCCACCATTTCTCTGAGCAGATAATCTAATAATTAATTGTTTCACAGTGTATTTTTCCTCTTTTTTCCTTCTACATGTAGAATTTTACATTGAGGCATTAGTCTATCAGCTCATCGACTCTAGCTGTTGAGATGTATTTTGTTCATGCAGTCTCACAATCTGAATTGAGATCAGAAATCTCTGTAGCTGTAATTTGTATCAGAATACATTTTACTTTAAAACCACTTTGAAATTGAGATTTGATGTATGACTCTCTTTTCCTGATAGACTTCTGGTAATGACTTCAAATTATAAACACAAGGGTAGTATAGGATGTGCATGTAGCCTAATCCTCAGCAAAGCATGATGGTATTGGTATCGTCATGCAACTAACTGAGCTGCTGCAAGATAAAGACTGAATCTTGTTTATTACATGCAGTAATTGCCAAAGCAGGCCCCATCAATGTATGATTCCTGTGTCCTATACTGTGGAGAGAAAGGTCTTGGGAACATGACAGCCTTAGAACTGGGATATCACATAAGGGATGGAGTTGGTTGTGAATACCATGTAAAAGAGATGTTGGCAATAAGCAGAAGCACTTGCACTGGAAACTATTTACTGTAATACTGTGTTGTCAGGATAGAGAATTGTATTTATTGCAGAAGGAATTTTATGCTTTTAATTCTGTGTTGCAAGACAAATTAATGGGATTTTGATGAAACTGTTTGTGAAGCTTGGCAAAATCTGGTTACATCTCTTTAGGGCATGGGAGTATCAAATTAAGATATTGGCACCCAAACCTGGGTGATGATAAAGGTAAATACTTGTTATGTAAGGCATATTTCTGCAACTGAAGAATCAGCCATTTCAGTACCGACCTACTTAGTAATGGCAGTGTCATTAGCTTACAGAAAAATTCATCCTGGTTTCAAAGGACTGAAAGAAATTGAAAACCCCATATAATTGTGTAGCCTGTAATTTGTACTGTATGACCCTTACAGGTGTGTTCATCTGTGTGTGCTAGCACTACGCAGGAAACACAGTGACTATCGTATCTGGATACTTAGCTGTGCTTTTAGACACAGCATGTGCACTCACAGCTGCCATTTAAGATGAGTACCTCAACTAAAATGAACACATTTGTGGATACATTCAGCAGATTATTGGCATGAAAGCTCATAGAGGAGTGTTTAGTAAAACTTAAATTCGGTGGGGGTGGACAGCACTGCTGACTGTACAAACATACTAGTGTAAATAGACTTGTCTGTATTAGGTGTAGTTCAGACCTGCCATATACCTTGAGTTTTCTTAGTTTGCTGCAGATCACACATTACCCAAGACAGAACTTTCTAAGTGTACTTGATCAGCTTCCTCAGCTGTGTGCTAGAACTGACTTACAAATTCACTCTCAAATGTAGAAGTTTTATGTCTGTTGTTCTGGTTAATGTATCACTTGCTTTTTTTCCCCCCCCAGGAATTTGAAGAACTAGAAAAACAACTTCACGCTAGACTCCAGAATACAACAATTTTAGGAGCCCGTAATACAGAGTATCAGACTCTGGAAGACTTAGAAAGGAAAGAAAGGGAATATTCTGAGCACATAATAGATAATGTAACTTTCTATTTTTTCTAACATTTTATTTTAATGTTATTCTTCTAATGGGAAGTGGGTTTTTTATTTGGTTTTTTAACTGTTGTGTTGTCTAGCTCACAGTTCATACCTTAGGGAGCCAATACCTTTTCATACAAACAGCTTTATCACACTAACTTTAGAGCTGAGAGATGTCTGTTTCTTATCAGATGGTAAGATTTGTTTCAAGCCTAAGTATAACCTGATTTGTAGGAATTTATCCTTTCACATTGTTTTCTTCAATCTTCAACTGAAATAAGTACTAAAAAAATAAGTACAGGTCAACCTGTATGCTTCAGCAATTTTCTTTAGCAAAACATTTTTCTTTAGCAATTTTCACATAAGAATACATTTACATGTTTTTGACGTGAAAAATTATTTTGATAGCAGATTCTCAAATTATTTCCTTTTTCTCTTCAATAATGTCACTGTGTTTGAATATCCTGCAGACTAGAAACCTAGAGATGAATAATATTTGTATATTATATGCCAATAAACTGAGTAATGTGGAAGATACTCTCCTTTCCCATCCTGTTTTTAAGCAAATTCCCTGCTGATGAAAATGAGAGATTGACCAGCTGGACTGATGGCTCTCTGAGCTGCCTGCACTGATTTACTGTGACACATTAGCCCAGAACTACACAGCCCATCATCACAGCCTTGGGCCTTTTTTGTAGACAAGTTAACATTGTTTTAAAGTCTGGCGGTTAAATGCTTCGCTACGAATTTTCTCAGCTTTCCTTTGGTTCTCCATGCCTTTCATTTTCTAGTGGAAGTCCTAGACACAGTGGTACATCTGTGTCAAGTTTCTTTTGCGATTCAACTTGGTTCTGTGAAAAATTGATTGCTTAGAATTCTCCAGAGTTAGTCACATAAGAAATTGCTGGAAGCCTCACTGAGCAGCATGAATCAGTTAGTCACAAGCAGCAGTCATCCTTCAGTGGGCCTGTCACTCTTTTGCCAGCAGATTTTCATCCATATTGAAAATTACTCCCCACTACACAGATTCATACAAATCAAGGTTTAACCAAATCCGCTCTTTCCTCAATAAAGGGGGTTTTTGCCATGCTTATAGATGCTATTGGCCCTTTTTTTTCAGAACTTATATAAACTTAATGCACATTCTGTCCATGGATCTGTTTGCTTATCTTCTTGTGTCCCGATATTCCCACTGAAGACCTCAAAATAGTTAGAGCTGTGCACAGTCATATATGTGGTCTCAGAGCCTGAAACTGGAGATTATTCATACAATAATAGAGCGGGCACACAGACTGTGCTGATACTGCACAAAGTACTTAATTCCAGTGCAGTCAATAAAGTGCTCATAAGATACGTGGCTATGAAAGGCTTTGATGGTGAAAAGCAGTGATCATTTTCAGTTTTCCTTTTCGTAACAAAAACCTTGTTTGACTGAAATACCTACTGCTACAGCTAGATAACTACTGAGGGGAAAAAAAAGCAATGCAGTTTTTAATCCTTTCTTAGTTTTCTCATTAATGCTAACAACATAATAGGCTTTTATGGATGCCATGCGTGGAGAACTAACAACAAACTATTAGCGAGTTATACAGAATGACAACGGGACTGACCTACTGGTTATGTTGATGTTCCACCAACATGTGCATCAAAAAGAATAAATAGACTTGTTAGCTTTGCAACATGTTCACTATAACCCATACTGTAAGCTATCTGTAGTCTCAATTACTTGTATCTCAGTAGACTCAAATGCTTCTCTCTGTAATGAAATACTAGATGATTAATGAGGGAACGTGGATTGTTTTTTGTTCGTATTCCACAGATGGAAGTTTTCTGGAAGCAGACTGACAAAGCCCAGCAGGCTTTGTTGGACCAATCAAAATGCTCCAGTGCTAAAGCAACAAAGATAATGATGGACCTGACCAAGAAGATGACTGCAGTAGAAAACTTACTAAGTGAATCTCAAGATTTGCAGGAAATGGTAAAGCACAAAAAGAAGTGAAAGTTGAGAGAGACAGTCTCTGTAAGAATGGTGCGAGAGTGCAGAGTGTGTCAGTCCTGCCTCAGGAATAATATATCCTGCTGATTTTCAGCTTTGCCACAAAGAGTTCAACTTGCATTGCAGTTTATGAAGAGTCACAGGACAGTAACTTTGCATTTGAGTTCTAATTCTCAAAGTACCATTTAGGCAGTCACATTAGGAAAAAGTGTTATTAATGCACTCAGTGAGCCAGGAATAAGACCCACTAGATCTAATGATGAAGGAGAATTATTACCCTGGAGATTGGGGCTTCTTTTTTCTTTCAGAGTATTTATCACACTTTAACTGAAAATCCTAATTCAAATTTGAAGGTGATTCTATGTCTCTAACAAGTTCAACTGGAATTGAAAATTCTTAACATGCTTAGTGATACTGACTTAAGAGGGAAAAACATGCTTATAAATGCATTAGCATTGTTCTTTATGTTTTATAAAATCTGACATCTTTATTTGCTTTGCACAAGATACAGTGAAGTAATTACTTGTAATTTATAGATTAACAGTATAGTCATAATCTGACACACCAGGATAGCTGGCTTTCCTTGATTTACAAATAAATAGATACAATAATCATTAGCTTGTTAGTCTTGCATTGGAACAGCTAAATAAACTGAGCTGGCCTGATATAAATATAGTCTTTGCAGCTGATCACAGTACAGTAAGTGCCTTCAGATGGACAGATTTCAAATAAGATGTTTGGATCTGGATACAGGAACTATTTCTTCTACCAGCACTGTGGTGCTTGCATCTCATGGCAAAGCTCATTGTCTGTGTGTCTCTATTAAGTACAGTATATGTCACATTTTCCAGCCTTGGAGTATTGCCTAAGCAGTTGTGTTGCAGTTTCACCTGGAAAATCTCAACCCTTACTGTAATCACAGAATCACAGAACATGCACTGGACTCTCTCTCCAGCAGTTCTGTGTCCTTCTTGACCTGAGGCATCCAGTGGTGGTCTCACTAGGGCAGAGTAGAGGGGTAGAAGAACTTCTTTCAGTCTGCTAACCACCCTCTTTCTGATCCACCCCAGGATGCTGTTGGCCTATTCCTGAGCTTCCTCTCTAATAGTGCAAATAAAGCTGGCAATTGTACTAATTTTCAGTATGTTTACTGAACTCCAGCTGACCACATGCTTGAAGAAACAGTCTCAGTAGTAACAAGATCAGATGTGTACCTTTGTTTCAAAATGAAGGCCCATTCTAGTGTGACCTGCTATATCTTGAAAACAAGTTCAGGGCTTCCATGGTGCCCTTCTGTCTGTCTTTTCCCATTGATGATTTAAGTTTGTTCTGCAAGCTTGTTGTCTTTTCCTGCCTTAATGTCTTCTTGACAGCTACAAATAATGAGAACACCAATCGTTTTAGATTAGCTCTTGCACAGCTGAGTGTGCCACTGCTATTCTACACTGGTCACAATTTTCAGAAGCATTTCAGTACATGAAAATTGTTATTTACATGGTCTTGAGAAGCCTTCTTCGTTTTCTTGAAGCTTGGAAATGAGTAATTGAATGAAAATTTAAAAACCCAATTTTGGTTTCTAAACAGATGGGTTTTTATTTTTGTTTTAGGACATTCAAGAAAGGTTATTCAACTGGGAGCTTATGGTAAAAATGATTGATTCATTGAAGTCCTATATTCCAGAAGAGTGCAAGTGTAGATTAAATATTGTATCAAATATTCTGGACCATTTAACTGTAAAGAATAATCTCTCAGTCCGACAAAAGGAAGAACTTTTAACAGATCTGCACAAAGCCTTTTGGGAACAGCTGGCACATTTCACTAATGGTAAGTACTTAGACCAGACCTCACAAATGTGAGTTCTCGCTGTTGCATTAAATAGTATAAGAAGTATGGCTTTGGCCCTGTACCCCTGTGTTTTAAAAAGGCATTGATGAAGTGGACAAGAACACTTACTCTTGAAGGCATGTGCTTAGGATTGGAACTTTGGCTTTAACGCTTTTAGGTCTTGTTCCAGACATTCCTATCAACATACTCTACAGTGTACATAATCTATACCTTGTTTTATTAATCTGGTGATTGAAGAAGTCACATTTGTTCCAAGCATTGGTGAAATTTCTTCATTTACTGTTCTCATGTTCAATATTGTTGATTATAATGTCAATTAACCATGTGAACAGTTTGCTAATTCTCATTAATTCATGTGCATTGTCATACAGATTATTTCATGGGTGCTTGCTGCTTAAACATAGGCTCATAGTTTTTGCATAGGTTCACAAGCACTAGCAGCAGTAGAAACACATGCCTTTGGGGTTTTTGCCCTTCTTTTTGTCAAGTTTGTCTTGTTCCAAAGCAAAAATGCCTCTATCGAGGCCTTAATTTTATGCAGAGTAGATGTTTATAGTTAGACATAGCTATATATTATAGTTAGTATAACCTGTGCCAGAAGAACTTTATAAACCTCCTGGTTTTAGACAGAAATGAAATGTCTTTGAAAAAAAGAATCTGGAATGCAGACCTTGCTTGTGAGCTCCTAAATACAGAAGTTGAATTGTACTTATAATTCACAAAAAGAACACAAAGCCAACAAGACTGTGCTCCTATGAAACAATTAAGTAGTAGAGAATCAAGTAGTGTCTAAAAATAATAGTTGCTACATTTGGTCAGATGACTTTTATTTCAGGTTCTTCTGTACTTTCAGTGTACTTTGAAGTGTTTTGTTAGCGCCTCATCAGCCTGTGGGTAAGCTCGATAAATTGGCATGGAAAATAAGTAACATGCTCAGAGCTACAGTACTGCACTCCTTTGTTTCTCCACAAAATATTTTCTCCTATGTAAAGCAGTTTTATGTGGTGGCATAACATGAGCCACAGATGATTATTCTTTTGCATTCCTCTTAAGCTGCCTGTATCAGGGGTGAAGTACTGGTCTGGGCAGGGCATCTTGTAAAAATGAGTAAATTGCTTTGTAGGCAGACAGGCAATGAGACATTAAGTAGTGGCAGAACACCAAAAGCACCAATTCCAGTGTACAACAAAGGGTCCAGATAGATTCATAAATGTACAGGGAGAAGTCAGTCCTAGATATGTCACAGTACTAGCACAAATTCAGAGGGACCTTGACAACTTTTGCTGCAGGTTCCTGGATGAGTCACTTTGGAAACCTGGTGTGGCTGCATGCCAGTCCGAGCTAATCTGAACTAGCACTGCTCTTGACCTTTTCTTCCAGCCATATGTTACTACCTCTGTCTTGCAGCAACATTTGCATATCTGCAGTTAGGTAATGAACCGCTTCTGGACCTTGCTTCAGTCCGAGGGAGAGGTTTGGGGTGCTGCAGGTGGGAATCTGTTTTTCAAACTAACATATTGTATTTGCATAAATAAACATCACCAGTGAAAGGGAGGGTGCAAGATGGTAGTGATCCATAAACTCAATAGATTCATGGGTCATGTAACAACTCAAATGTTCACATCTGAAAAGACCATCAGGCTAAGAATCAAAATTTAAATTCTGTGTGGTATTTACTTGCCTGTTTCACTCACTAGCAGATTTCTGTGAGCTTGTGTTGTGTGACAGTAGCAGATGCTACTTTCTCCCTGTAGAGCTGCAGTATCTAATCACTGGTGGTTTATGTTCCAGAATGTATCCAGCAAAGTAAAGACCTTGTCTCAAAACGACTGAAGTGCCGAGCAAAGAAGAGAGAAGAGTTCAAAGACAAGCAGAAAGCTGAGCAAGGGAATCTTTTCAGTAAAACTTCCAATAGTGATGACGTTCATGATTTTCTTAAGGTGAACACTTAAAAGTTTTTTTTCCACTGTTCTGTTAGCTTCTAGGCCAAATGTGTTGTAGATTTCTCCCAGTTCCATCAAATTGGGATTTTTGAGTTGTCCTAAGAATCACGTACAGTAAATAGCACAGGTAGGATTGAGACAAACCCCTATTGTCTAGCCTTGCCTAGAGAATTTTCCTTCAGTGTTGTTCTTGTCACATTGAAACAGAATGCTAAAGGGCCTTAAGGCTAGATTGCATGTTTTGTAGAAAGTTTCTCTCCCTTTGGTACTAATGTGTGTGGTTCAATATAGGAGATTTCTGAATGAAGCAATCTGGCTGATATTCTGATATTACAGAAGGTAGCAACTGCACTGACGTAATTGCTTTCCTGTTAGTGATGTTATCAAGGCTCAAGAGACTAAGTTCATATAGGCACAGAGAAGACTCATTATGATCACTGGCAAGATACCCAAGAGAAGGTTTGCAATAGATAACTTAATACTGTATAAAATGGCCAGTATAACATTTTCTTGGCCCTATTTTCTATAGAGTTGTATTGTTACTTTTCTGAAGGTATGTATGAAATCAGAATTCTTAGCAGTAAGTGCCAAGTGCTGCAAAACTCCTGTAACTGCTGAGAACTACAGACCCGAGTTATTGAGAAATTTAAAAAATAAATCAATTCTCAATTTTCATGAAAAGAAATAGTTTAAAGTGGTTACATCCAGGAGCATTAAACTTTTGATGAAATTAAATAACTCAGATAAATGTACTGTATGAGAAGAACCAAATTCCAGCTGTAGCGCGTTGTCAAAATGTATTGATCTCAACATTGCAATTTCATACTCCAGGGCCAAATTCTTTAATTATAGTGTATGATTGGATAATGCAGTTGCCAGTTCTGTATGCAACACCTGTTTGGCAACACCTCACTTGCAAATAAAAGGTTTCAGGCACTTTATACCAGTAGAGAACATTGTATTTCTTAGACTTTCCATAGCTTGAGACAAATGTATCACATTTTTGTAGCCATTGAGCTCTTGGGAATGTGTTTTCCATATATTACTCATTGAGAACACTTGGACAGGACCCCAATTCACAAAACAAAGTTTAGATATTTTGTGTTAAGGCCTCTTCGCTACAAAGTTAGAGCCACTCAGCTTTGCACAAGGAATACTTTCTTCCCTTCAGTTTAGGAAGCTGACAGATACACTTAGTTAAACTGTTACTAACAATCTGCTTACGACAGGCTGAACAGGAACGGGTAACTTGCCCTTCAAGCTGCAGGACAGAACACAACTGAACCTTAGTATTAGAAAATACCTGCGTGGGAATAATAAAACAAGTCACAAATTTAACACTTTATACTCCTACAGTAGAGAGAGCCTTTTGTCCCAGAACAAATGGGGCCTTGAGTCCATAGACTCTTTGAGTAAGAAAAACTTGTATCTATGACTTGACTTCAGTCAGCAAGTAATTGTTTTGTGACATCAGTTCCCTCAGTGTTGAGGAGCTGTTTTGTTTCGTGGTTTCACAGCCAGCCCAGCAGCAGAGGAGTTGATCCTGAATCCTCACCATGAGCCCAGGATTGCACCCATCAAATGCACTTTTCTGCTCTGCCTTCTCCCCATCTCATCAAAGGAAGGCTTTACACTGCTCAGTCTCAGCAGGATGGTAACGATTTAGTTGCCGCAGCTCTTAATTTTTCCATAACAGAATGACCTAGAGAGTAGAGTCTCTATATCACCCTATCTCCTTCATCCATGAAAAGGAGCATTTTCATTTAGTTTTTTGATTGGCAGAGAATACAGGAATAATGACGTGAAGCACACAAAGCCAAGAGGTGCCAGTTACAGTAACCCATTCTTGCCCATCTCTGTCCCTGGCAATTAACTTGTCAAATTCTGTGATAAACTACAATTTCATTAAGTGACCTGTACCTGAACAGTGTTCATTCCAACCCAACAGCGATCTGTATGTGAATAGTTTATGAGCACCTTTGTGCTCTTTAGGAGACTCCTATTGACCTACCTAATGAGGAAAGACATGGAAGTACCATGGGTATGTAAAAAGACACTTGATAATTGAAATAGAAATATGTAATATTTATGTATGAGATTAATTGTTTGTCCATAGACTAATTTCTACAACAGGGTTACTGCACTGATAAATAAAGGCAGAGCAACTGACATCATCTACCTAGACTTGTGTAAGGCCTTCAACACTGTCCCACATTACATCTTTGTCTCCAAAACAGAGACATGGATTTGACAGAGGGACCACTTGATGGATAAGAAATTGGTTTAGATGGTCACACTAGAAGAGTTGTGATCAATGCCTTGATGTCCAAGGGGACATCAGTTGTGAGTGGTCTGTTTTGTGTCCAGTGTTGTTTAACATCTTTGTTGGTGACATGGACAGTAACATTGAGCACAGCCTCAGCAAGTTTGCTGATGACACCAAGCTGTGTGGAGTGGTTGACATGCTGGAGGGGAGGGAGACCATCCAGAGGGACATTTACAAGCTTGAGAACTAGGCCCATGCAAACTGCACAAGGTTCAACAAGACCAGATGTCAACAAGACTCAGCTTGTGTGAGTGCAGCCCTAAAGGCCAACCATATCCTAGGCTGTATCAAAAGAAGTGTGACCAGCAGGTCAGGGGAGGTGATTCTTGTCTACTCTGCTCCTGTGAGACTTTACCTGGTGTATTCTGTCTAGTTCTGGAGCCCCTAGTACAAGGAGGACATGGACTTGTTGGAGTAATCCCAGAGGAGGGCCAAGAGGATGATGAGAGCTATAGCATCTCTCCTGTGAAGACAGGCTGAGGGAATGTGGGTTGTTCAGCCTGGAGAAGAGAAGTTTCTGGGAGAACCTTATAGCAGCCTTCCAGTAACTGAGCTTTTGCTGGAGAGGGACTTTTTGTGAAGGACTCTAGTGATACAACAAGGGGAGACGGTTTCAAGCTAAAAGAGGAGATATTTAGATTAGAAAACTTAGGAAGAAATTACTCACTGTTAAAGTGGTGAGGCACTGGAACAGGTTGCCCAGAGAAGTGGTGGATGCACCTCCACCCAGAAAGTGTACCTCTGGGCAACCTGTCTAGTGAGTGGTGTTCATGCCTATAGCAGGGGAGATGGAACTAGATGATGTCTGAGGTCCCTTCCAACATAAACCTTTCTATGATTCTATAAAATGAGATGGCTTTTGTCTTTGAAATTCAGTCTTCCTTTACAGCACACCACCCTGCCAACACACCGCAGTCCTGGCTTGAAGAAAAAAAATGCATCCCTCTTAAATCTGTGATCAGGGATCAAATCAAGGCTGAGTCACAGATCAGGCTTTTAGACACAACCGTGGAACATGGTGACCAATCTCAGTGCAAATGCCCTATACAGAGTGATACCTCTAAAGTGTCTGATGGCTGTTCTGCACCTCACAGTACTGACTGTGATGAAGTGATGTTCATACGCAAGAAGTCATGTTTCAAACTGGACTATTTCACACACCTTCCAGTATTGTTCCATGTATTTAATTCCAAACTGCCTAGGCTGTGGAGTTTGCTGCTCAAGACTGGATATACTCAAATTCAGCTGCTGAGGAAAGCTTCATTTCCCTATGAGTTACAGTTCTAAACAAATGCTGTTGTGATGGTACATGGGAAGGGGATCAGGAAAGGGAAAGAGAGGATCACAAGAAGCTATCAAATCCTTTTCAGCTATTGGAGTATACCCTCTTATATTTCTTTTGTATTTCTATTGTATTTCTTTTAGGCTTACCATGAGCTGTGGTGGAAGCATCGGCACGCACAGTGGGAACTGGAGGAAGAGGATGACTGTGAGAGTACAGAGGCTGTTGCAGATCTCTATAAGGTGCCATCACTAGTGATATATGTTATTTACTAAAATAATTTTTAACATCATCTAACCCCACTACACGTCAGGCCTCAGGGCAGATAGAGAAATTACAGAAGAGATCAGGGCAGCTTCAGGAAGCTAGGCTGGCAAACTGGGAGATGGAGAACAGGACAGTCTTTCACACTGGTTTACCTTTTCCACTACTTTCCTAACACACTATGTTTCGTAACCTCATATTAATCAGAGAATGCCTCTGTGGTCTACCAAAAGCTGCTGCCTGGGTGGCTGACAAGGCTGCAATATCATGTTATGTTGACCATTACTACCAGGAGAGAGACTTCGTTTATGTAGTATAATTATCTCCTCTGCACCATAGTAGTATGGTACTATTCTTAGTTACCTTCACTGCCTCTCCAAAAATAGTTCTCCTCTCTTTTTGTTTTGGAGAAATTGTTTTAAATCTATTGAGTTCCCTGAAATAAGTTCAGATCTTTGGTGTAACTAATATTTTTACACTTCTATATGTTACTGATTTAGAAAAATATCTCGATGCTTCATGTTTTTGTGTAATCTTAAAGTATTTTCTGTCTGCACCAGAAAAATAAGATAATATGATCTAACTGATGAAGCCCAAAACTGTAGCCAGCAGTGACCTTTAATTAGTGTGGAACAAATAATTTTTCACTCAACTGGATCCTTGTCATGATTAATTATGACTGGATCAGGGTACGGAAACTTACCATTCCTGTCACATTAGGATAAGGTGGCCACACAATCTTAATTAGCACTGCTACACATGCACACTTTCCAAATAAATTGATTTTTAAAAATTAAACAGAACAGTTTTGCCATGGTTTTATGTAATAGTGGATAAAGCAACAGGATATATGAGAAGAACTACTGCTCTGAAGAAAGGAAGTTTGCTTCAGGGCTATGTGAGTGAATCAGAGTAAATTAATTATACAAAGTCATTTGATTTGAGAAAAGTCAACATGTCTGCTGATATTGCTGCACACAACCCAATCTCCAAAGTTACTGACTTCTCTACCCACTTCCTCAATTCCATGAGGTCTCTGGAGACCTGCACAGTTCTACCACATGTATGCAATTATATTGCTTTCTAAGATTACCAAAATCAGCCTGAAAATCTTGTTTGTTTCATCACTGTTAGTTGTTTTATTTTCCGTTAAAGAAAAATTATTTGGAGTGAATTAAGTTCTTCTAGAATTGTCAAGTTACCAGGAGAACAGCACAAACTCTGCTAATTCACCCATCTCTAGGCCATTATGTTGCATATCACAGCTGATCTCTTATTCCTGGATGCAAACAAACACTATCAGACATGGAAAACTGCAAGTACTTTGTTCATAGAATCACAGAATCATTACGGATTGGAAGGGACCTCGAAAGATCATCTAGTCCAATCCCCCAACTCAGCAGGATCACCTAGACCAAGTCACACAGGAACACATCCAGGCGGGTCTTGAACATCTCCAGTGAAGGAGACTCCACAACTTCCCTGGGCAGCCTGTTCCAGTGCTCTGTCACCCTCACCGTGAAGAAGTTCCTTCTCAGGTTGATGTGGAACTTTCTATGTTCCAGCTTACAACCATTGCCCCTCGTTCTGTCACTACATGACACTGAGAAGAGCCCAGCTCCATCCTCCCGACACCCACCCCTTCACATATTTGTAGACATTAATGAGGTCACCCCTCAGTCTCCTCTTCTCCAAGCTAGAGAGACCCAGCTTCCTCAGCCTCTCCTCATAAGGGAGGTGCTCGACCTCCTTCATCATCTTTGTTGCCCTACGCTGAACCCTGGGGTTGGACTTAGATGATCTTTCGAGGTCCCTTCCAACCTGCAACATTCTGTGATTCTGTAATAACCAGTTAGCTGAGTTAGGTCCAATGCTCAGGCACACCTTCAGCTAAGAGCAATCACTAGCAGCTCTCAATGCAACTGTCTTAGGACATACAGATGCCTCTGTCCTATATCAATTTTGTAAACCATGCACCTCCATTTAAATGCTGTATCAAAACTTACACTGTAGGTGGAAAACCAGAATAAATCTTTAAGGAAACAGCCAGTACAAAGTCCTCCAGGGTTGCCCTCTGACAAATTCCTACAACCAAGCACAGAAACCCAAGTGACCAACCATTGCCCTAAACTCACGATCCTTAACTGCAAGGGGCAACACATCACCTTTTTCAAGTGAAAAGGACCTGGCAATATCTTATATGTGATGAAGGTTTCTATATGATAAAATGTTTAGGCCCTTCATTCCTCTATCAGTTGTGCTATGACTTTTATCAATTACTTTGGCTCGTCTCATTATAAGCAAGCAGGGAAGCAAGCCTGACAGACTCAGTTTCCAAATAAGTAGAAAGAAAACCTCAATCCAAGAAGTGATATTAAAATACAAGGAAGAGGTCAGCATGTGACTGTATAGGGAGCCAATGAATATGCTGCAGACTGAAGACAAAAATGTCACTTACCCACAAGTGCCACTCGTGTGTGGGCGAAGATCTTTACATTTTTCTTACATTTTTCTCACAATGGTTATCCGACCTTTTCTCAAAATTTTCACACTTTTAAAATTTTTCTTCATTTCTTCCTCTTTAAACAGTGTGTGGGTTCATTCAGACAGATTTAAACAATCCTCCAGCACTACTGGAGCCAATGGCACTACAGGACACCAAAGAATTATCCAGATTGGTGAATAAATATGCAAAATGCAATGATCTGGAAGCTGACTTTGTTTGCATAGAATAATTGAGTAGGTTTGTTTTGTGCACACATGAATAAATCAATTAAAATAATTTAACCAAGGTTAATGGAATCTGTTGAGGCCTGAAATGAATGAGTTATATTTGGAGGATAGTGTAGGACTTCAAAGCCGTACTAGTGGATTACAATTGTATACTGTGGGTGAATAGCCTGTGTCTAGAGACAAGCTCCATAACTAATTTTTGAAGCACAAGTTGAAGAATGGGGCAAGTGATTTTGTTTATCACACAATACGATAACTGAAGGAACTGTGTCAGAGGTAACTGAATGACTCAGCCTAGTATTTTTCATAAACTGCGGAGCTGTCTTGTTCTTGGGGGATATTGTGCTGCAGAGAGAATCTCATACTGGCTTGGGTAGCTTTTCAGTTGCAAAGTTTTGACTTTTCTTGTACCTAGAAGGTAGAGGACACATACCCTACCCCCATATAACCTCTTCTGTTTCATAAGCTCTTGAAAAAATTAATGCCTAGCTCTTGCAAGACTGTCTCTAGCATATCAGATGCTCACCAAACTTTAATCCTTTCTTTCTCCTTATTTTCTTATGAACTAGCAACTTCTTTCAGTAGAGAAAGAAGTTAAAAGAAGCTGGTGAATAACAGTTTGTTACTGAGAAATAGACGTGCGTATTGCACAAAGGAAATCAGTTAACAGCTAGAGCTTAAATAGTCTCACCTTAACACCAAAACTATAAAACCACACAATCCACTGCCATTTGTAAGTACCCTTTGCTGATAGCAGTGCACCAGAATGTTTTTTAATTTGATGCAGCAGAACATAGAAATGCACAAGAGTTTAGACTAAAAGCTATTATGTAATGCGTATTATGAACTGACAAGGCAATAAACACTTTGTGAATAGGTAAACATGAATGTGAGGCTGAAGAAAAGTATTTGATTTTTTTCCTTCATTAAGAAAAGGGAAGATTTATTTTTGTCAAAATAAAGACCAAAGGTTCTCAGAGACTTATTCGTTCATTACTTTCCTCGTGTAATTTCATTAGCCTGAGATGTGGTTAGAGATGCTTTCATAGAATGGACTGCATTTTTGTACTGAGAGCTAGCTTGTGCCCCTTGATCTGGGGGATCCTGCTCTGGCAGGGAAATTGGACTTGATAATCCTTCAAGGTCCCATCCAAACCAGAATGATCTGTGATTCTGTCATAACCTTATCTACAACAGCACTTTTCTAAAATAGAAATAGAAGACTGAAACTGCTTCCTGAAAAATTAAAGACCAGTGAGGAGGAAAGATGGAATTTCAGTCATCCTCCATTTTAAAGGCAAGGAAATCAAACTATTCAAAAAACATTGTTGGCTTGTGTTAAAATGACTTCAATGCCATTGTGTTTTATTGGTGTTAGGGTGTTTGAAAGCAGCATATGGTTGTAATTTTCCAATTAGCATTCCAGATTTCTTCACACGAAAGAAAAGAAGAGGTAGATAGGTGTGAGTTTAAAAGATGAAGTATCTTCTAGTGGCCAGTGGTGTCCAAGAACATTTGGAGTATTATGGGATGTGTGATCTGAGTATTGAATAGAACATGGGCTAGGATGCCTCTTCGACAATGATCCTAACCATTTTGCTTCTGGAGGTAAATGCAAGAGTGTGCCACAGATTTGAATTAGTTAACAAACCACTGCGCAGTGGCTGGCATGTAAAATACAGGACAGCTAACCTTTCTAAACACATTTTCCTGCTTCAAAATTCCACTCTAAACTTTATTCTCATCTGCATGTAGGAAACTTTTAATCTTTTGAGTTTGAGGGAAAGCATTCATATTGTTCTTTGGTTTCATAGTGAAATCTGATAAGCCATGTATTTCCCATGGTTTTTGACAATATGTATTTATTGCTGTGTTTGTAATTCAGGTACATTCAGCATTTCAGTCTGAGCCCATTTTATTTCTTCATATGCTCCATTAGGTTTCTTTATGCTTGATTAATTTCAGATTTTTAGAAAAGCTTTGAGTTTGACTGTCAGGTACTACAAACCGGTTGATTCAACACAGCAATCAGGTCTTCTATTAATGGAATCAATTTGAATAAATTTCATTACATTCTAAAAACAAGAGATGGCATTATCAGGAAGCTTGCAAGAACTATTTTGTAGGAGTTCTAGTCCAAAAATAAGATGCTGTGTAAAATAAGCTTTATAATACATAGTGAGCTCTTCCTCATCACAGACATACTTGATTGGTGTACATTCCTTAGTCTGCAAATAGTCCTGAACCATTTATTAGCTTGAGTCACTTTGGTAGAATTCAATCACATCTGTAATCTTTCCTAAATCTAGACTTAAAATTTCTCCTACAAAAGGCCATTCCACTGCATTTTTTTCAAGTGCTGCATTAGTGCTTCAGAATTTGTGGAAAAATAAATAGCAGAAGAGGGAAATCGAACAAAACAAGTTTCCAGACCCTCACACCACACAGACAATTAGGATGATCTAAAACCTGTTTCTTGTAGCAGGAACTGGTAACTGTGACAGTTAAGGAATACAGGAGAGCCATCCTTTGGCATGGGATGCACCCATGTAGCACACGTAACCCTAATGACACTGTCATGCCACTGGACATTTGGAAAATACTTTTGTTGTCAGAAATTAGGTGTTTGATTTTTGGGTCTAAGGAATTCTCCTACTTATGCGTAGCACCCAATCTCAGAATCCTGCAGCCCAATTTACAAGAATTCAGAACACTTTGAGATTACACAAAACCAGCAAGAGCTGAATTCTGAAAATCCTGCATGCTTTAAACAAGAGAGAGTGGAAAAAAAACCAAGTCAGCTCATCTCAAAGGCGTAGTGAATGTTTTTGATAGTGTTGTGCCTCAATTTTATCCATAAGAAGAGGTTACTGCAGTGAGCTATTAAGATAAGCCATTAATTGTTTGTGAAACAGCTAATTAATAAGATTATGAGCATCTCAGAGGGTTCCTAGAAGGAAAATTCAGTATTCAGTGCACCATTTGGGTGTTTTTCAATAAATGAGAAATACTGAAGATTTTTAAGAAATCTATCCATTTGATGTGTGCTGGTAGATCTAAACAAAAACCAGATAACGGACTTCTGGAAGCACTTCAGGGGCAGCAAACTAGTTTTCACATGCAAACTAAGTTTTGGTCATTCTTTTTTCTCTGGGTTCTTGACTTTGCAATTTAACATCCACTTGGTTATTGGAGAAGTTTTTGTCTTATTTTCTTTTTTATATCCTGTCTAGCAGTTGAAATGGTAATTCATTATGCCAGTGCATCTCCACTAGAGCTTTTCATATGCAGACAAGTGCTTTTGACATGCAGATAAATATCTCTGCTTCTATTGACTGTTTCTACAAGTTTGATCACTTAAGAGATGGTGATTAAACCTGTATGGAAGAGAAGACAACTTGTTCTTGCAACAGGAATGCTGAAATGAGGTTTTAAAATATTGGCTGTATTTTAAGGAAAAAGAAATACTAAGTGTTTTCAAGAGGGGTAACACTAATTTACAATGAAAGTAAAACCAAGTAGGCAATAAATCTTTTTGGACAAGTAAGATCATGTGGAACTTACACAAAAATAGATCTTTGTACTGCTGGAGTACTTGCAGTGTCTGTGTGACCTTTCCAATGTGTTTTTGTTTTCTCTTCTGCTTGTAAAAACTACCTGGCTTTACACCTTCTCCTCTGAGATTATCTCCAATTGCAGCAAATTCACAAACACAGCTTGTATCATCACTGTGCATCTGACAGTGAATTTATCTGTTCTGTGCAGACTTTTTAGCTTCGATGCTGTCTGACGAAATCACCCAAAATCTGCTTGTGAGTGAAACAGCCTCAGCAATTGAAAACCATTCACACAGAACTAGTTTTAATAAAATCACTATAAAATGTTTGTTTTCCTAGACTTGAACCTGTTCTACATCAGGACGAATTTTAATGATTGTGTCCTTCAGGCGCTGAAGCACAGTACATTTTGGAGCACCAGCTATTAACACAACTAATGTCAGTTTTCCCTAACTAAAAGCCACTGTCACCTTCAACTCCTTTCTTTCCTTCTTTTTGTATCAGCACCTTTGAAAATGTGCCTACAAGGTGTAGGCTGCGAGGTGTGCTACACTGGGTTTTTTCCACAGTAACTTTTAAAATAAAAGCTTTGACAACACATTTCCATAACCAGTAGAACAATTGAGCTACCAGATTCAGACTCTCGTGCTCATGACACTATTGCATTTTAATACCCTTTTCTAACTTGAACCAAAGCGTTGAAACTGTTCTGTGTACAAAGCCTGGTATTCTTAACTCCAGCATTCATGGTGATGGATTTTAGCTCTAGTCAGTCACTGGGCAGATGTCTTTACTGAGACATGTTTCCCCCCCTGTTATTATGGAGATGTGACGAAAGGGCTCCAAACACTCATGGGGTTTGCTTTCTGACCTGTCTCTCTTTCTCCTGTCTCTGCTAGGAGCTGCACTCCAAAGCTACCCGTGCTTTAGCAGAGTTGGTGGGAGAGCTGTTTCTTCAGACCCTGCCTCTCGTTACCGGCCTGTCTCACAGAGAATGTGAGCTTCTGAAAGAGGAATGGCAGGAGAATTTGGTCCCTCAGCTAGAGACATGGGAGACCCACCTCCAGAGACGCTGGAAGCTTTCCCAGGAACAGCTATTGCAAGAAAAAAAAGTAAGACTCACATTTTGGGACATATGGGTCTGAAAACAGGGGTGTGGAAATTAACAAGCTATTTATTTGTGGGGAGTATCTTGTGTATAAACACACATCCTAGGTACAGACACTGCTTCAGATTCAGGACAGGAAGTGTGACCTGCAGCACAGAGTGAATATATATGCTGTGTACGTAGGCTTGCACAGAGTAATTACTGAACATCTGTCCACAGTGTTTGATGGCTTTGTCAGCACATAAACATTTTTTGATGAGGGAGCTGTCTGATGTCCTCAACTCTTGAGCAGCTACAGAAATAATTCAAAAGAACCTTCATCTGGTCTGTTTGAAGAGGCTACATACGAGTACAGTTTACAGGAAAGGAAGCTTCACAATAATGAATATTTTGTAATTGTTGTCATGCATTAATGCTATAATAATCAGAAACATTATACACTTAATAAAACTTATTCTTTACTCTGAGAAGATGAAGAAACACACATCCAGATTTCCTGCCCTGATTGTGCCCAGCGTAGGACCCAGAACTGACACTAGAGGAGAAAAGCAACATTAAATGCAGAGGCAGATATCTTCAGTGTTAGTCTGGAACTCATGCAGAACTTCAGTTTATTCATGCAGAGCTATGTATCTGTTAACAGCATAAAGACTAACATGACTTAGTCAAAGACACATGTCTCTACACAAAGGTATGCCTCTTCCCAAATGTTAAGCACGTGCCACAACAAATAGAGGAATTGGAGCTTCTTAAATAAAAAGGTTGACAGAGTTCTTTAATGCTTGCAAAATCATTTGTTTCCCTACCCTCATTTTCTAAAGTGCCTGAAAAATTCAGTACGTGGCTAACAGGGAACGGATCGAGTCCTCAATAATTACAGACTACTGTAAGGTATTTAACTTTGTTACCCACTTTTATGTAGGGTTCTTCTATAAAGTGTGATTCAGGAAACTGTGGGCTTCCTATTAGACCTGGTGCAATGGATTGCTGATGAGTTGTTTTAGAACACTATTGGGAATGCTAAACTAAAATGATTAATTGGAATTTTTCAGCCATTTCCTTTTTTCTTCTTTATTTTTCTTGATCTGACATTATACAGTATGTCATCCTCATAGTTATGTGTTTACCCTATTGTAACTTTGTTGTGATCTCAACTACTTTGAAAAGCAGTTGTACTTGCCTTTTCTGTTTCTATGTCACAGGAGTATGTTGCAAACGAAACTAAACTTGGGGCCAGCCACTGATGTCAGCGAGTGCTCACCCATGTTAAGTTCAGGGCAGGCATTTCTGTTTTCTAGGACTGCTGGCTGGAACTTAGTGTTTGAATTTGGCACACCTATACCTTCAGTGATTAATGAAACAATGTCTGACCTCAACTTTTTTTTAAATTTTGCCCCTTTTTATCAAGGATTGCATTCCATACTTGATGTGGCAAGCCTGAACATCCAGGTTGCTGCTCATTTTCATTTTCACTAATGATTGTCCTTTTACTCAAGTTATCTGACCAGGCTAGTGTAGTAGGTAAACTAGAAACATGTCTAGTTCAGCTACTACATGAAGCCTGAAGCCCCTCAGTGTCACTAAAAATGACAGTCAGAGAAGGTTCTGGTGTGTAATTTAGGATATCAGAAATCACACTGCACATTAGGTTACCACCAGTTTGCTTCTTCCACCATCCCACTGAATTTCAGCCATTTTCAGGGCCAGAGAGGATGTAGTTCAATGACTAGAAGACTCTGTATAGATGAGCAGATCTCAGGTCTGAAGTTTTGTTCAAAAAAATACTGTTTATGCATTCCTCTGTTACTATCATTGGCACAGAATTGAGTGGAGAAACCACACCCTGGGATTTTTTTTTTCCCTCAAGGGATTAGAAGGATTAGTTCATCTCCAGTGCTTAGTTGCTGGATAATACCTCTTTTGGCAGCACCTTGTGATGAATTAATTGTATGTGGATCCAGATGTTCAGTCATAAGCAAGCATAGCTTATTTAAATTACAAAGTTGGTTTTCCATCACTTTCAGTGTAGTGTAGCATTAACAATACAAAGCAGATTACTTGTTAGCTGAAAGAAGAATTTTTTAAGAAAAAGGCTTTACTGGCATTAACAATAGTAATTACTGAGCTATAGAGGAATTTATTTTGCAGTGAGATTTCTCACATTGATCTCTGGGCCATCAGCACTGCAGTTGGGTCTTATTCAGTATAAAAATTCCTGGAGTGGTCTAAGGACAAGTGATTCTGTGAGATAAATTCGTAGAAGAGACAAGGGTTTCTCCTAGTGAGAGAATGTGTCATGCTTCAAGATGATACTCTTTACAGGAGTTGAAGTGGCTTTTGAAACTTAATGCACGTGGCTTTTTGAAGTTGTTTCAGCTAAACTGAAATAAAAGAGTGCATGCAGTAACATAGCTAGTCCACCAAAGGTAGGCTGGCAGGTTTTCCTGAAAAAAAATTGCACTCATTATATTAAGTTCAAATGCGAAGTGCATTTCTTGGCCCTTCCTAGTATAAATGCAGCAGCATCCATGTTTGGGCAATTGGAGTGACACTTGCATTCTACAAAAAGGAACATTTGCCTTTCACCTTAAGAAGAGAGATCAGACATTGGTGAGAAGCAACCATGTATTTCAGTAGGTCTTACAGAATTTACAGTGTTGAGTATGACAGAAGATTCATAAATCAAGATTCATATTGACAGGCCTTTTAGTTTGTCAGGCACTTTCCAGCAGGAAATGTGTCTCATCTGTCTCCTGCTAAATGTACTGTGCTAAGAGTTACATAGGCCCTTGCTTTACAGACTTAGGAGGTCTCACCCCAGGAGGCTTCTCACTAGACTACTTATGTATTCTTCACAGAATCACAGAACATCAGGGATTTGAAGGGACCTTGAAAGATCATCTAGTCCAACCTCCTTGCTAGAGCAGGATCATCTAGACCAAGTCCCTAGACCAAGGTGCACAAGAACACATCCAAGCAGGCTTTAAATGTCTCCAGAGAAGGAGATTCCACAATCCCCCTGGGCAGCCTGTTCCAGTGCTCTCTGTTACCCTCACTGTCAAGAAATTCCTTCTCATCTTTATATGGAACCTCCCATTCTTTTCAAGGTGGCTCAAAAAGATCACCTTTCCCCATTTACTTGAACTGTGGGGTTGTAAGATTATCTTTCCTAGCATTTATCCATACCTTGAATAGTACATCCTTCTTGGGAACAGAATCTCTTTTACAATTAAAAAGAAAAAAAATCAGTTTCATATTTAACTTTGCCTCATACACTGGAGGATGTGAAGCAAATGGGAATGAATGATTAATTAAAATAAATTTGGGGCATTTTTCCACATAGCCCTTAACCCATAGTTTCTCCCACTGAGGTCTTTTGCCTGCTGCACCAGGCTGAGATGCTCGCTTGGCTTTCAGTGGGCATCTGACCCCATCTACAGGCTGTTAGGGAGAAATGTCCTTTTTTTTCAATTCCCTGAATAATCTGTGCTAAAAACATCAAGCTAAGAGCTGCAGGAAGAAAGTGAGCTTACTCGAGTCTAATTTGCTGTTGCACCTGAGGTCTAACTGTTTTATGGGTTTCATTACCTATGAAAGACATATTCTTCACCTTTAGTGCCAGAGAGAAATACTTACTACCAGCAGTGTTCCAGAAGGTTTTGTAATAAACTTATTGCCAGGAAGCAAAATGCTGAGAAGCTTACAGAGTAAAAATGACATGAGGAGATTTCTATCCATTCCTGTTTCATTGCTTAACACCCAAAAAAGCCAAACTAGCAGCAATTACCAGTTTGGACATTTTATCTCCTTCTCTTTGGTTTTTACTCGCTTTTTCATAGAGATTAGAATGATTCCTCAAGAAGAATCTTTGGAGCTTTACTCCTCCATTTACCATGTTTTTGTCATTGGTTTTACTGGTTAAATTCAGGAATCAAGAGACCATGAGCTCTGTTCCTGTCACGGAGTCTGTTCAGCAGCATGATTTGCTCCACTCTCTGAACAATGTAAGGCTGTTCCCCAGAGCAGGAAAGCTTAGGAAGTTACCTGGTGACTTGACCCAGCATTAGAAGATCAGTGCAGCACAAAGCTTGACTTTTCCACTTGGCCTGATGAAGTAGTTGTCTCTCTTTTGCTGTTTTTTCAGCCCTGTGACTGCAGTCCCAAAAAAATATTCCCTTTGCTATTATATTTGTATCTGTATGTGTGAAATGTTCTAGTATGTTGAAGGTGGAAAATACCCATCCCTCCCAGCGAGCCGCTGAAATGTTGCTTCTGATAAAGGAGATGATATTCCTTTTCATAGAATAGAGTCATTAGGGATCGGAAGGGACCTCAAAAGATGATCTAGTCCGATCCCCCAGACCAAGTCATACAGTCAGTCTGGGTTAGAAGGGACCACAGGATCATAGAGTTCCAACTCCCCTACCATGGGCAGGGACACCATACCCGAGACCAAGTCGCACAGGATCTTTGCTGATCTTTCCCTTCTTGATCAGCTTCCCAATTGCCATTTTGAGACAAAACACTGGTTTAGTATTTGGGCCAAATCTCAATTTTCCTTATTTACAATACCACCTTAAATGTCTAATCCTTCTCCTTTTCATTTGGTTCTCTTACTACTTACAAGGCTGTTGTACTTCTAGTTTGGTTTAGTAACTGCATTGAGGGATTTTCTCCTGTATTCCCAGTCTCAACTGGCCTCGGGGAGGTAACAGCAGCTCTTACAAAGCTTACCTTAAGTGCACTTACAATAGAAAACATGATTCATTCTTTTCCTTTAAAAGGAGCTTTTCACCACCACAGAACTGGGCTGTTTCTTTATAAACAGAAGTAAACAGCTACTGTCCCTGTCTGTTTTCCTGAGCGCCTTTTTTGGGTAGGATATGCTGATAGCAGCAGAGGTGCTAAATTCTGGGTTCTTAATTGGAATATTATTTCATCTACCATTCCAACTGTAGTTCAGAGAACAATTCCTGCCTTCTGTGTCTTTGTGATCTGCATCCTCATGCTGTAAGTGTGCAGACAGGCACTTCAGGAGCAACTTCTTAGTGAATAACGGGGTCTCCAAAATTAAAGGGAGCTGACATCTGAACCACAGCCTCTCACTGACAATCAGAATACTTCTAGAAAGTGAAAGATAATTTTCAGTCCTTTTTTAACTGCTGAAAGAGGTATTAAAGTACACAATGTGATGGATCTATGAGGCATATGTGTAGAGGTGGGAAACACCCAAAAGTCACATCCACAAAGCTGCTTGAGGGACATACTAATACATTTACTACTTCAAGCAAGAATTCACCATTTATCGTGGTGATACCTGGAGACCTGAGATGTCAATTTGATGCTTGCCACAGAGAAGTCATTGTGCTCAACTGTGCTCTGTAGTTTTAAGAGCTGCCTAGACTCAAGTCAGTTGAGGTCAGCCACACAGGTATGCCTTGCAGCACTTTCTGAGAGCAGCCTTTGGGGCTGTGCTTCTCATGGTCAGTTGCACTCTTTCATCTCTCACCTGTTATTCACTACCTGTCCCTCCTTCTTAGGCATCCTGCACAGGAAGATGTGTTTCACTTAGGTTTTCTGCAAGGAGGAAGGTCAAATACATGTGTCGCTCTGTATACTACAGAGAAGGTTCTTGCCAAGGAAAAAAATACAGTTTTATTTTAAAAACAAAGACGACATGGTTTCTGATGTTCTGCACTTCCCTGGAGAGTTCATTCTGTGCTCACAGATGAGGTCTCTCTCCTGCACAGATCACTGATTCCCAAGGAAAAGACTGACAAGTCCGGTAGCAAGGTCCAGAATCAATCCTAATACTAAAAATTGTGCAATTACAAGGGTAATTCTTTGGTAGACCTGTTGATCAAGTGAAACCCTGCTGTCTGCAAGACCAGATAATTTAGTCCATGTTCCTCACATGAAACAAAGCTGCCAGAGAGACATATTTAATTTAGGGCTCTGCATACTTCTACAGGCAACCTGCATTTATCCAGCTGTCAGTGTGGCTTGAAGGATACTCCTCATTTCACAGCACCACAGGAAAACAATAGTGCAGTTTGGGCCTTAAAACCATTTCATATTATTATTCCTTCACTTTTAGCAGTACGATGAACGAAATCTTAAGTTCATATCTCCGGAAGTTTGTAGTCTAATGGCAAATCCATCAAAACATTTAAAGATTAAATGCTTTCATCTAACTATCACCCTGAAGGATGTGTAAACATGCATTCCATAAACCTTATCACACCATCTCCATTTCTGACTAGCAGCACCGTGCACAATACCCATAATTGTGATGGAGGATATCTTTACTTTGTTTAGTGAAAGTAAAAACTGCATTATTTCCTAGTGAAAAAAGACACAACCAAAAAACCTACTGCCATCTACTGATAAGATTTATTGCAGCATTTTGTGGCGTGTTTTAACTTCCCTCTTTCCTATTGCTGAAAGTAGAAATCTTACAGGAGACACAGTACTGATCCAAAGAAGTTCAAAGCCTCCACTTCTTTTCAGTGAGCTTGAAGAGTTTTATCATTGAGAAAAACTTATTCTTAATTAGAATAATATTAATTCAGCAGGAGTTGGCTGAAAAACTGACATCAGATTACTTTATAATTGTGATTTTTTTTTTTTCCCCTTTTAGCTATGGATGAAGGAATATGCTTTGTCTGCCGTGATGCAAAAGCACCTGTCTGAGAAACAAGAGAAGATAATTCAAGGTGTTGTAAGCAGACTAGGATGCCTCAGTGATGAGTAAGCATGATTTTCTCTGTAAGCAGTGGGGTAAAACTACACGGATACATGCACAGATAAAAACATTTGTACATTACTTTCTGCAAAGCAGAATTCAGGAAGTATGAGCACCAACAGAGAAGCTGTTACTCTTAGTTTTTCTCTGAGCATCACAAATTCAAATTCAGAAATACCATATTTCCTGATAAGTATAAAAAACTCGAGTCTTGTGCGATTTGTGAATTGATGCAATTGCTCTGTTTCTCTGTGATGGTGATTTCTGGAACCAACCTGTCTTTGCATTCTGTATATCACATTACAGTTGGGTATTCAAGATAAAATGTTCAGTCTAACACCAGTCAGCGCTACCTTTGCTTTCTGCCACTACAATACCACTGACCATTACTTTATTTACCAAGGAAACATCGTATTGCTAACCATCTCTTTGATAGAGCAGTCCCACAGTTCTGTGTAATCTGCCTTGTTTTGATTAAGATATGAAATTACTTCTTTTACTATGGGCTTCACATTATCAAAGAGCAGAGCATTTGAAGACTTGTTTATTTAGAATACTGATATCATTGTGATTGCACTCCTTTATTTTGGTTTTACTTGTCAGTTCAAGCTTTAATTGTGTGACTTCAATGTCTCCCAGTATTCAGTTGAGCTTTCTTGATGCCTTACACAGACATGTTAGATATAGACACAGTGTTATCCCAAATATGCACAGACTTCACTCACCTGCTACAGAATACATTTCAAAATGTAAAATTCACAACTAACTTTCTTTAGCCATGTCTGCCTTGACAGCTAAAACTAGCTTTTCCATTGTCTGTTCAGACTGTGCCTCCTTGTGCATCAAAGAATTGTTGTCCTGCATTTTACTGAAATTGCTTTTGTATGGTTCTGATTAAACATTTAGTACGTAGTTATAGATTATTATTTACCTATTTGCTTCACATTTCCATTTTAATTTAACTTTAGCATGACAGAGCTAGAAGTCTATCACATTCTTGACACCTGAACAACTTTCCAAGCTGTTGCATGTGAGAAGACATTATACAGAGAGAATAGTAACTCTCTGAGCAATGACACAGGCATGCCAGTTCAGCAAGGAGTTTAGCTGATAGATTTTTAATGGTTTGGATGGTTCTTTTTACAGGTCTGTTAACTGTATATTGCAAAAACACCAACTTCTGCTGTGTTCAGTACTCAGAAGGTTAAGCCTTCGAAGAGTTGGAATGGCAGTCCTGACCCGCATGAGGCTGTCCAGGAAGAAGAGCTTGCTTCAGGAACTGAGAGAGCAACATACACTACAGAAGGGATCCTCCCCTTGCCAAGATGAGGACCAGTGGCAGTTACAAAAGGCAGTGGTAGGTACAGTGACCATGTGGGTCTTCTCCACAGTGTCTGTCATTAGAAGTAGCCATAAAAGATATCAGAAAATAAAATCATGTAAGTTCCAAACAGAAAGGAAAATATTGTCTGTCAAAAATGCACCCACTGCTGGCAAAGGAAGTCCCTGAGCATGCCTGGTTTCGTTTGGGCAGAATTGTTAAATTCCCTAATACTTTATCTGCTGGCCAGCTAGCTGTGATGTGTGTTATCACAGCAAGCTTATTTGACTTTTATTTTACATGAGAATACTAACAAAAGAAGACATATCAGCATGTATAAAGAACTTCTACACAAAATACTGCTTTAGTGTAAAAAAAAAATCCTACTAATTCTATTAGGGATCCTAGCAAAAGGCCAGCTAAAACCCATCGCGCAAGGAAACACATAAAAGCACACATCCTGGATGCCAAAAAAGTAGTGCCTTCTTTGAAGAGTCAGACAGTGTAACACATCATAACATTTCATAACAACCCCCAAAACTAGAACCAATGCATAAAGAGTTAGGGAAAAGGTTACTTTACCTTATGTCACCTTTCATCATGTTCTGAGGTGAGGGCTGTTCACAAGGTCTCCCCCATTATTCTTCTTCAGAGCTGAAGTTGGGGCACAGCTGTCTCCTCCTCCCATTCTTGAACAGAAGCTCCTCAAAGGAAAAGCAAGATGCCTTTCCTCACCCAAATATATTAAATCACAGAGGTGCTGATTTGCTGAGCCCAGGCAGGTGCTGCCTGCAGCTGGGGAGAGTTTTCTTCTGATTTCTTGTAACTTCTCACAGGTACTATTTTATCTCCTCTCCCCATTTACCAGACCCCTGCCCAACTCAAAGCACAGCACTTCAACTAGGGTTTTAGACATACTGTGCTACTGGAACTGCATTTATCTCGTGCCAATTTTAGACTGAGAGACAGTGCCTTGTCTGTCTGCTGATTCCATGTAAAATGTAAAAGAGCACTAAAGAATCCTAGTTTGAACATGGTAACACTTGCTGAGAAGTGAGTAGTTCGAGAATAGTCCCCAGCAGATGAACTTAGGTATGTCAGTAAATGAGAAGTTCAACATGAGCCAATGTGGCATGAGTGCAGACCTGCAAGCCAACTGTACCCTGGGTGTATCAAAAGAAGTGTGGCCAGCACAACTGATTCTCCTCCTCTTCTCTGCTGTTGTGAGACCTCACCTGGAATCCTGTGTCCAGTTCAGGAGCCCCCAGTACAAGAAGGACATGAAATTGTTGGAGCATATCCAGATGAGGCCACAAGAATGATCAGAGGGCTGGAGAACCTCTCCTGTGAAGACAGAAGGAATTTGGGTTGTACGGCCTGGAGAAGAGAAGGCTTTGGGGGGACCTTATAGCAGCCTTCCAGTACCTGCAGCAGGCCTAGAGGAAAGCTGGAAGGGACTTTTTATGGGAGACTGCAGTGATAGGACAAGGGGGAATGATTTCAAACAAAAAGAAGAGATATTTAGATTAGAATTTAGAAGAAATTCCTCATTATGAGAGTGGTGAAGCACTGGAACAGGTTGTCCAGAGAAGCTGTGGATGTCCCCTCCATGGATGTGCTCAAGGCCAGGTTGTATGCAGCCCAGGGCAACCTGATCTGGTGAGAGGTGTTTCTGCCTGTGGCTGAGAGGTTGGAATGAGATGATGACTGAGGTCCCTTCCAACCTAAACCATCCTGTGACATTTGGTCTCTTGAAAAAAACAACGGTAAATAGTTTAATGACATTCCAACTGTCTGAAGAAAGACATTAAAAATGCATGTTTGAGCTATAAATAAAGACATGTCATAATAACACACATTGACAGGGACATTGTTATTCACAGGTGAATGTGGACAGAGCAGTTCCTTTTCTGTTTTAGTTCCTTTTCCAGAATAATTAGTCTTTAATGAGGATATTGGTGTAATGGAGACATCAGCAGCTAAAACACTTAATGAAGACGGAGCAGGTCACGAAAGGGAGAGTATACTATTGTGTGCTAAAGAGACTGTAGAGCGAGTGTGGTTTTAAAAACAAGTGTAGAAAATCATGGCAAGGATGGTCCAAAGACTCCAAGAGATTAGAATTTTTCACACTAATAAAAGAGCTGTCTTCTGGAATATGATACTTATTTAAAATGCCATGAACTATGTAAATAGGAAACAATTTTTCACTTGTTTCTAATTTATTTTTCCTGTTAAAGAAAAAGAGATGACCTAGCAGAGCTTTTAGATGGCACATTCAAAATTCAGAATAGATGTATAAGCACACCACCAGAGGATGCTCTAGATGCCAGGAGGGCAAAGGGTTTCCACGTGAAATTAAACTTATTCATGAACTTTCAGGTAGACCCCACAGACTGTACAAGTATTCTAGATCCATAACTGCATAGCTGTCTGGTTCCTGTGCACTTTGTTGGGGCATCCACAGTTATCTCTTACTGGTCTCAGAATATTGGAGCTAGTTTATTCATATTGTTCATATGAATAGAAATAGGTCAGAATAAAAAGTATTGAATACAAGTGACTGTATACAAACTTTCTTTGGAAATTAGATTATTCTAAGTATTAAAATAGTAACATTCTGAATGGATAGAAGACTTTTAAAGCGGATCTGACCAAGTTTGTGAAAAAATGTAAATGGTAGAGCTGTCTTCTTGTCTACTTACCAGGAGTCCCATATTCTAGAAGAGGAGATGAAGCTCAAGGAGGAAACACAACAAACGCATTTGGAATTTCACCAGCAGCTTGTCACAGAAATCCAAGAAGCTCTTCAGTTTCTTCAGCACCACATGGAAGAGGTGATTGGCCAGACACTGCTGCAGCATGCCCGACAGGAAGCTGGGAAAAAGAGTTCAGATGATGGACAGGACTTCAAGGTATGAAATTGTTCAATAGCAGTTTTTTCAGTCTGCTGCTGGACAAACTGAAGAGGGAGAAGAAAGCCTATAGGTCACGGAAGGAGGGGGTGGCCACTTGGGGTGATTATAAGGCTCTGGTGAGAGAATGTAGGGATGCAGCCAGGAAAGCCAAGGCCTCCTTGGAATTAAACCCTGTAAGAGAGGTCAGGGGCAACAAAAAGGGCTTCTTCAAGTACACTGCAGGGAAAACTAAACCTAGAGGCCNTTCTATGTTTCTATAATCTTTGCTAAGTCCTGGGAATCAGGAGAGGTGCCTAGATACTGGAGGATAGCAAATGTTACACCAATCTTCACAAAGGATAAGAAGGAGGATCCAGTTAACTATAGACCGGTCAGCTTCACCTCCATCCCAGGAAAGGTGAACAATTTATCGTAGACACTGTCTTTAGGCNGAGCCTGCCTTGGTTCATGAGGACTGGGTTAGGGATAAGTTGAGCAAACTGGACGTACACAAATCCATGGGCCCTGATGTGGTGCATCCCATAGAGGGGATGGCGAAAGTCATTGCTAAGCCACGAGGACTATTTAGGATGTCAGGTAGCGACAGGACTAGGGGCAATGGAGCAAAGCTGGAGATGGGTAGATGTGAGATGTAGAGTGGATGTGAGGAGGAAGTTCTTCACCGTGAGAGTGGTGAAGGCCTGGAATGGGTTGCCCAGGGAGGTGGTTGGGGCCCCATCCCTGGAGGTGTTTAGGGCCGGTCTGGATGGGGCTCTGGCCAGCCTGGTCTAGGGTGGGGTATCCCTGCCCATGGTGTTGGGGTTGGAACTGGGTGATCAGGTGGTCTGTCCAACCCTGAGTGATTCTGATTCTATAACTTCTCCAGTGAAGTGATCCTACTGTGGCAGGTGGATTGGACTAGATGATCTTTTGGGGTCCCTTCCAATCCCTAATGATTCTATGTTTCTATAATCTTTGCTAAGTCCTGGGAATCAGGAGAGGTGCCTAGATACTGGAGGATAGCAAATGTTACACCAATCTTCACAAAGGATAAGAAGGAGGATCCAGTTAACTATAGACCGGTCAGCTTCACCTCCATCCCAGGAAAGGTGAACAATTTATCGTAGACACTGTCTTTAGGCACATCAAGGACAGGAGGGTCATTAGGGACAGTCAGCATGGCTTTACCAAAGGGAATGAGAGATGACGGCAGAGCGATGGATGTGGTCTATCTTGACTTCAGTAAAGCATTTGACAGTCTCTCACAGCATCCTCATAGCCCAGCTGAAGCGGTGTGGACTGGATGACTGGGTAGTGAGGTGGATTGTGAACTGGCTGCAGGATAGAAGTCAGAGAGTGGTGGTCAGTGTGACAGAGTCTAGTTGGAAGCCTGTATCTAGTGGAGTCCCCCAAGGGTCAGTGCTGGGACCAGTCCTGTTCAATCCATTCATTGATGACTTGGATGAGGGATTGGCATGCACTGTCAGCAAGTTTGCTGATGACACAAAGCTGGGTGGTGTTGCTGTCATCCCTGCAGACTGTGCTGCCATTCAGCGAGACCTGGACAGGCTGGAGAGCTGGGCAGGGAGAAATTTAATGAAGTATAACAAGTGTAAGTGTAGAGTCTTACATCTGGGCAAGAAGGGGAACTAGGGGTCCTAGAGGACAGCAGGATGACCATGAGCCAGCAATGTGCTCTTGTGGCCAAGAGGGCCAACAGCATCCTGGGATGCATGAGATGCGGGGTGGGGTTAGCAGATCAAAAGAGGTTCTCCTCCTCCTCCTCTACTCTGCCCTGGTGATACCACATCTGGAGTACTGTGTCCAGTTGTGGGCCCTCAGTTCAAGCAGGATGTGGAGCTGCTGGAGGGAGTCTAGCATAGAGCAACAAGGATGATGAAGGAAGAGGAGCACCTCCCTTATGAGGAAAGGCTGAGGGACTGGGTCACTTTAGCTTGGAGAAGAGGACACTGAGGGGTGACCTCATTCATGTCTATAAATATGTGAGGGGTAGGTGTTAGTAGGATGGAGCCAGGCTCTTCTCAATGTCATCTAGTGATAGGACGAGGAACACTGGTTGTAAGCTGGAATATAAACATGAGAAGGAATTTCTTCACAGTGAGGTTGACGGAGCACTGGAACAGGCTTCCCAGGGGTGTTGTGGAGCCTCCTTTTCTGAAGACATTTAAAACCTGCTTGGATGTGTTCCTGTGTGACTTGGTCTAGGTGATCCTGCTGTGTCCGGGGATTGGACTGGATGATCTTTTAAGGTCCCTTCCAGTCCCTAATGTTCTGTGATTCTGTGATGAAGGAATAGCTTCTTCCCAGTTGGAAATGAGGCACATTAGAAAGATTTTACTGTAATTTTTCAGGTTGAAATGTTCCATGGATGAAGAAAAATCTTCAGAACCTTCTTTCCAGTGTCTCAGTCTGCCCCAGTTTAAACCACAAAATCCACTATTCTGTGGCATACAGAAAAATGAATTTTCCCTTGTACTCTATAACACAGGAGAGACTGGTGGAAGCTGCTGTGGAAAGTGTGTATGGAACCAGCAATAATATCAACAGATTGGTGCAAAACTACTATCAGCGATTAGGAAAAATCACAGAAGGCTATGAAGACAGAAAGCTTCAACAAATGAGATCCTTACAAGGTGCGTGTGATGCTGACAACTATAAAAATAATCCTGATTTCTCACCAGGGAGTTTTCTTACCACTGTGAACACTGCTTTTTAAGATAACAGAAATCTGTTAGAGTAAACTCTAGAGCAAAACGAATGTAGGTCCATTTCTGTCTTTGAAGGAGAGAAGTGGTGGAACTTAATTATTACATGAATTATGATCTTAGGTGCAGAACCATTTTTTGATGACCCAGTGTTCTAGATCACAGTGAACCTGCTAAGATCAGAGATAGTCACAGCCATCAGTGGTTGATCTGCTGCTGCTCTAAACTCGAAGCAGAAGAATTTAGAAGAGATTTTGCAAACATTAGTTGTACAGCAAACATCTACCATACATGCTAGTCATCTTTGCGTATTAATAGATGCAAATCAACTAAGTCAGTGAATCAAATACTTACAGGGAGAGCAAGAGGCCGTATGACAGGCCCTTACGAGCTGAATCTTTTTCCTAGAAGGTGGAAGATCTGAGTTTGCAGTCCTTACTCCCATGTTAGAAAGTGTAAACATATTTGGCAGACAGTCTGCTTCCTCTGAGGTGGCTGCCTTCAGCTGGGGAGAGTAGTTTCTTGTATTCATTCCTTTTTTTTATTAGCTCAGTGAATCGTTGTCTCTGAAGCTGAGGAAATGAATTAGAGGAGACATCAAAAAGCCAGGAGCTTGGGCTTGTCCTGGAACACCCTGTGAGCCACTGTATTGTTTCTTAGCTGTTAATCATGACCCTTTCACAAGGCGTGAAACTGCTGGAGAGGTTTATGAGCTGCCGGGTCTCACATAAATACAGGCATTTTCTCCTGGAGTTATTTTTAATTGCTAAGTTCCCTCGAGACAGGAGAAGCTGATTATTGATTTCTTTTGTAAACACTTTCTTTTCCCCTGGATGAAGGCTGTTGGCATTATGTGAAGTTAGCAGGTTAGCAAATTGGCAATAGCATCAGAAGCCACATATTTGAAACACATACAATGGACTTTTTTCCCTAAAAATAGTTATTTTAAGTAGAAAAGATTCTTTAACCACAGAAGAGCCTTTTTGAAGAGGAGCAGGCATATCCACTCAAACTGAGATAAGGCGGTAGGAAGGCTGAATTTGTGGTCTGTCAGGCACAGCCACAGGAAAGGAGGTGGAAATACCTCCCTTTGCCAAGCCAGTCCAGCCCAGCCTAAAGTACAGGCAGTAACTGCTACATGATGGTGCAGTTGGTAGGAGAGGTACCATCACCCTCTCCAAGCATTCAGAAAAGGTTGACTGCCCCCCAAATGAATGTTCTATTCCCTAATCTGTTACGCACCCACTTGCACTTTATTGTGCGAGGAAGCCAGTGCTAACTGTGAGACATGTACATGCTACCAGGCAGCACTTCAAGAGCCCAGTCAGCAGATCACCACAAGAATACCTGAATACTTTGCCATTAGACATCAGTGAAACCAGGCGTCCCCAGGACTAAGTGACCTCTGAATGGAGGTTTACGTTATATTTCAATTTTCATTTAGGTATTAAGTTCATGCTTAAGGTATCAAAGTCTTTTCATAAAATTTCTGCTTTGAATTCCATGATAACTAGCCTAGCAGGAGAAGTAGATAAGAGTAGGAGTTCAGTGACATGACCATTGCAGCTAAATGGTGAACAAACTATCGTGAGTGTGGCAGAGAGCAAGTGCTTGATATCTGTAAGGAGCAGTAACTTTGAAATAACTACATACGACAGGGATTAATTTGTGCTCCTGCAAAAGTACATTGTAAAGCTACCACAATTCAGAATTGGAACTGTGAGCAGAAGAGTTTTACCAAGACATTATTTCAGCAGAAAGAAGAGAAAGGAACAGACTTCGGAAGAAAGAAGAGAGTGAACTGGCATTGAATGAAAAACAGACTAAAGGCCTTCTGGATGTATCATCCACAGTCCATCAAAGGTAAGAGCAAGCAGCACCCACCACTGACTATTTAAATGTTGTGAGCATTTGCAGGTCTACATACATGTCTATTTGAGTAAATGCCTTGGTTTTGCTGCTTCTGTTTGGCTTTGACAGAAAAGAAATACCTGTTGCCAAACCACATCTACTATTCAATTACTTTAGCATTAAATAAAATTTTTACTGGCACTCATTGCAGACTGAATAGCTGTGCCTAGGCTTTTCGAAAAGAAAGAATGAAAAACAATGTCAAAACATATGCCAAATTTTAAAATAAATTTAAAATAAATGTAGGGTGGGAACTGATGCTGTATTTTTCATTCATACCATCTTTTCTGCCTTGAACCCAAGTGTTTGTCAGTTTGCTGTTGAGTGAACATATACCACAATGAAAAGACAACACTTGAAGCATAAGCAATACTCAAAATGGCAAGAAGGCTTCAGTTAATATCTTGGAGAATCATGATTACCTGCACTAAATTTAGTATGAAGTGCTTCAGATGTTAATTATGTAACAATAATATTTAGTTAATCAATCACTGACGTGATGAAAGAGTTCAGGCAAAAAGCATTGTAACACAAAAGAAAGAAGTCATAAAAAGCTATATGATTTCACATGCACGTGATATGTTTTTGTAATAATTCTGCTTTTGGTTTATTATTCAGAAAAATATGGCATCTGCTATTTTGATACTGTAAAGAGGGTAATTCTTTTTGTAGACATTTTGTTACTTCTAAGTGGAAAGAAGTAATTTCCCACTGTTTTTCATGCTCGTGTGAATTAGTACAGAAATGGATCAATGTAATAAATACCTTTATAACAGACTTCTTAGTATTCACTATCAAATTTATCATTTATTCTGACATATAAATTCACTGCTGGCTGTTGTCTCAATTTTGTTCTCCTTTAATTTATTCTGGTATCTTTAAAATACAATCAAATTTGCCTGCCTGCAAGCAGAAATATGGCCTTGGGGAGTGTATTCAGTATCTACGCTGGTCTTAAAACCATTAGTAATCAAACTACTTTTTGTATTGTCGTTATGATTTCTTTTACAATCAAATCTCAATCTTGTGTAGATTGGTGACCAAATTTCCATTAGCTTGTCTAACTCAACATCCATTTTTCTATTTCCTTTTGCCCTTGGGTACCAGGGTTATGAGCTCAAAAACCAAATTTTGAAAGCTAACTTTCAGTAAGCAGTGACCGTTACAAATCACCTCCGTTATGTGTAGATGTCAGAAACAACTTGTCTTACCTCCTTCCCTGAGGAGTGTGATGAGTAGTTGATAGCTTCAAGGTAGATCAGGCAAGGGAACAGAAGAAAGACAAATTCGGCCAAGCTGACTGTATTGTATTAATCTTTAACCAGCAAAATACAACAAGTGAAGAATATAGTTGTCAACTCTCACAACTGCCAGGTTTTGAATTACTGTATTTCTGCCTCACTCTCAGTCCGATTCTAAAGAGCCCTGAATGAAATGCCTAATTCACAATCCCTTATCCTCACATCTCATCTTCTAACAGCCCTGGCAAGCAGGTGGTGAAGCAGAGTTTAGAAATATAAAATGGTTTTGCCAGCAGAGTTCAACATTAGAGCTGAACTCCAGCTCCCGAAGTCCAGGCGTGGACAACCCAAACTTTCGCTGCAATTCGTATCTCTGAAAGGAGCTTGGAGAGCCATGGAGAGCCAAGGTTATTAAGTAAATCTATCTAAAAACCTACTGCAAAAGTTTTTGGCCCAGTAGAAGCTTGATGGGCTGACAGTGTTACTGAGTCTTTTTCTCTGCAAACTGTTCTACACCTTATCATCATAGTATTTCTCCCTTGACCTGAACAACACTGGTATTTTAAAATTTCTCTTGACCAGGATGGTGCTGCAGCAGAAGAAGGTTTTGACTCAGTTTGAGCTACAGCAGCAAATTCGTCTGGAGTCTCTGAAGCAGAAACTACTAGGATTGCATCACCTAGAAATGGAGCTAGAGAATCAGCTAAAGGTAAATCAGGGTAAAATGAGTCATAGATCTGACACGTGCCTTTTTTGTCGTGCCACATGCAGACTGACATAATCTATAATCAAGCTGTGTTACTGACTCGTGGTTGATCCTTGTGTGCAGGACGCAGAGCAAGACTTTGTGACTGAATTGGCTGCGCTGGCCCGAGTTCCAGTGACTGTGACCAAGAAGCCTTCCAAAAGGATCAAGACAGCAGGTTGGTACAAAGCCCTAGCTCATTCCACATATGAGTGCTTATTTTGCAATATAACGCAGTGGAGTTTCAGGAGATAAAAGTGTTGTCCTTTCCATTTCATTAACCAGGGTGTAGAAAAGCAAGGCGCGTTTCAAAGGACACCTGTCCTGCCAGTAGCACAGATACAGCTCCAGTGTCACTGTTCCTCATTCCAAAAGCCTTTAGCCTGCGTCCACTGACATAAGGCTTTGCTTTGCTCAACTATTGTTCATGTTTTTATCATGTTCTTTAAAAGCTACTCTGTTTACCTCAGTCACTTAAGTGCTTGGGAGGAGAGCAGCCCTGAATCACCCATGTCTCATTCTCCTGGTGGAATGGAAGAATTGCCTTCCTACACGCATGCTCAAAAGCAAAATCTTACTGAATGAGGAGACTTTAAATAATTATATGAATTTACTGCAGTTTTAACAAATTGGGCTAATTCATTTGTCAGGAGACACTTGGGGACAAATTGTCAGAATAGCAGTTGAGATTCTTGATCCACGTTTGAGGCGAAGCCTGCAACATCTCATCCTTTGAGCCTTGCAGTCTTTCTGTCAATATCAGAATGAGACATTTGTTGTTGCATTTGAAAGATGCTGAAAAGTGAGAAGGGGTCCCAAAAGGGAAAAGCAGCTCACTCAGGGGGATAGTTTTGAATTCTATCTCCCCAGTCAGTTATTACACAAGCATGCAGAGCTGTTTGCCCTGATAGGCAACATGACAATGTGACCCTAAGGGATGTATGTGGAAGCTTAGCTCAGGACCCTAAAAACAGGGAGTTAGATTGTTCTGATTCAAATTATATGAAGTTATGAATTGGCTTTTCATCTGGTTTGCTGGTACTAAAATGCCATTTTCAATTCCTTGTTAAAGACAATATACAATAGGGTTTCAGTTGTTGCATCTCATGGAAACTTACTTCAATGTTTAGCAAGTGTGAAAGTTCAGGGTCTGCTCTGTGGTATGACTGGTAACCAACAGTAAAAAACCTATATCCTAATGTAAAGTGGAATTTTTCCTTGGAATAATAACCTGTATGTCTAAGTGTTAAGAGTTTATGTTTTTGCTTTTTCACTATGAAAGAAGCTCTACTATGTCTGATTTTATTTTTTTTAATTCACATGCATTTGGCAATTCAGGGAAAAAATCGAACTCAAAAAGAAAAGACTTTCAGTCACCAGAATCAGTAAGCAAAGATGAAACTTATGGAAATATTCAAGAGTCCCCTGGATCAAATTCTGGCTTATGCAGGTACAGTAGAGGCTTACAAAAATGGTATATGAAAAACTATAAAAAGTGGTACAAAATCTACTTCATAAGCAGATACATCAATGAAACCCAAAATGCCTACACTAGCTGAGCCTCTTCCTTAACAGTTACTTCTCACATGTACTTAATCATCTTTTTCTCCGTATTCCTTGTCAGATTTAGGAAAAACATCTGACTTTGCTTGTCTGTGCTGCTGTGCATGTTATAAATAATTTTGGTTTTAGGTGGAGACATGAGAAATACAGTTTCCAAATTTCTTTTAACTAAGTATTTAAAAACTTGAGTCACAGACAGCATAAATCAGCAGAGACAAGTGAATCCAGTGGAACTAGGCTGACATGTAGCAACCAAAATATGGCCTGTGGTATTTACGCTTTCAACTTCTACCTTTATTTTGGGAACAAAGGCAAGTGCCAGTCTTTGGCTGATGAGGGTAGCAGCTCTAACAATTATTTTCTTGATAGATGTTTCAATTTGCTTATACTGGGGTGCTAACTAGACGAGAAGAAATGGCTACAAACCTGAAAGATGCCAGCTGATGACTACAGGCAGATCAGACCAGCCAGCTGGTTGCTGGGGCTTGATATATTGAGCAGAGAAAATCCTGTTGACAGGCAAAGCAAACAGTTAGTTTTCAGGAGCCACAGGCCTTTAAGGAAAAGTATTTATCCCCTGAGTGACCTCAGCCTGGGACTGACTTCAGGAGATGGCTCCTTTCCCTGATGGCATCAACCCTTTTCACACACTCCTTTCCCACAGCCAACAAGGGGTACATGTATAGGGACCAGGGACCCAACAAAGGAACATTTATCTTTATGCAACTTTGTTTTGGCAGGCTCAACTGAGGCAGCTGAAACCATAAGTGTAGAAGTTGTAGAGCAAGTGCCTTTCTTCTCTTATCAAAACTAACTTCGTTTAAGAGAGGATTCAACATTTTAAAAATTTCATCTACATTTTGGTTTTGTTGTTCTTATTTCTTTCAGAGAGAGATTACACAGCCCACATGAAGGGGAAACTGAACCCAGGAAAGACTCAAAAATGCTAAAAAAGAGAGGCAACAGGTAGTAAAAGTATTTATATGAGCTGTCTGAACACAGTGTACCAAAGCATTCTTCTGGGGAATCTCAGCAGCTATAAATACTGAGCTGCTTTACTAAGGAACAATGAAGACCATCAATAATAACCGAGAAATCTTCTTTAGCTACAGACCAAGAAGCAATCCCGACTTCTTTTAGCTGGCAGTGAAACATTCCCACTTGATTTTGGTAAGGAGGGTCGAGAAGGTATTTAATACAAGCTCATCCAGATTGCTTGAGGAATGTGGAAGGGAGATAGTTTTAGATAAGGAGTGTACCTGAGGAAAGTAAGCTTGTAGAACAGACCCAACCAGCCCAAGTCAGAGTATCTCAGTAAGGTTTCATTACAACAGTGGTGTGCCATTTGCTTTTGAGCCCCAAATGTGGCAGATTTGGTCTCGGTATTTATTGTGGTTGTTGCTTTGGATTATCAAAAAATAGACAGAAATGTGGGGAAAACGTAACGAGACTTCAGGTGACATTGGTACATCAGCAGAGTCTCTGCTTTGTTACGTCAGTGCCCCCAAGGCTGTGTATGCTTTTGAACCTTTGTACAAAGGTTTTTTATAAATGCTTTTCTCTGCCTTTGTCTCAAGTTTAAAGTCATTACCTTCAGGAAGAGCTATACCAAACAGGCTTACTCTTTAGTGCTTTATAATTCCATTTCTAGTCTTCTTCCTTAAGTATTCTGTTTTGTTTCCAACTTAATTTGTTAGGCTCATTATGTTTTCTATGGCAATTCTTGTTGTGCAAAGCAGCTCATCCATACTGGCTGTACAGAGCACCTGCATCGCTTAATGAATTTTCCCACTTAACCCATCTTTGAGCTTTCATCAATGAAAGTTGAATGCCTTTTAGAAATGAACGTAAGTTTGGCTAACAAAAAGGCTGTCCTTCGGTGCCTGAAGGGAAATGCTACATCAGTTCTGCACATTTCTCAGACACAAGTGCTGCCTCACAGATGACTTTAGCAGGCATGTTACACACTATTGTGACATGGTTCATTTTTACTTTGATTGTTGTATTTTCTTTTCTGAATTGTACCACTTCAAGCATTTGGTTCTAATGTTTCAGTACCTGGGCTCTCTGCTTTCCCATGGTTGTGCTTTTTAAACCAGCTGCAGCCCGTGTAACCTACCTCTGTTTGAGCATCTGAGTTCTGCAACGTGCTCTGCAGAAATGGCATGGAGGAAGCTTTAAGTGTAAGTCAATGATGTTTTAAATCACAAAGCACAGCAGCAGCTCCTGTCACAGTGAAGACAGTATCACAGTATCACAGTAATGATAAGGTTGGAAAAGACCTTAAAGATCATCCAGTCACAGTATCACAGTATCACAGTATTNCCATTCTTGATGCAGGCCAGGATGCCACTGGCCCTCTTGGCCACCTGGGCACACTGCTAACTCATGTTAAGTTTGCGATCCACTGACACCCCAAAGTCTCTCTCCACCTGAGAACTCCATTCCCAGCCTGTAGTTCTGCCTGGGATTGTTATAACCAAAATGCAGAACCCGACACTTAGACTTGTTCAAACTCATCCCATTGGAGACTCAGCATAATAACCCAAACAGGGTCTCTAATCACCTGGCCCAGGTCTTTAATTACCGGAGCTGGGTCTCTGATGACCCGAGTGCATCTCCTCTACGCACCGCGAGTCCTTTGGCTGGGCAGGGCTGAAAGAGCTTTTTCCTTCCTTTGCAAAACATGGGAAGGGTCGGATGATCCAAAAGCAGGGCAGCAGCGCCCTCTCCTGGGCACAGAGCAGGGTTTTCATCCCCTTGCTGTTGGAGGTGATGGCAGGGATGAACCCCAGCCAGTCCACCTAGCTGCAAGTGTGGGCACACATCTGTCACCCTCCATTGGCCCAAAATCCCTAGGCTCGAGTTTCTTCAAACAGGCATTTCTTTTCTGCTTCCAGAGTCACATCAGCTTCCTGGGGAATCGCCTGCTACCCTTGCTGCTGATGCTGACTTCTCGAGCTTCTTGAGTTACTCCAAGGATGCACTGTCCTATTTAAATTTAAATTCCTGTTCAGATTTCATGGACAGCACGGCACTTGCTATCACTGCCTGTCAGCAATGCAGTTATGGAACAAGACAGAGTTTCATTAAGCCAAGAAACAGGCATAGAATACACCGAGCTAAGCTCACAAAAGTTACTTTTCAGTTAAGCATTGTTTAACTTTTACATTATGTTGTAGAATCATTGAGTCATTTAGGTTGGAAAAGACTTTTAAAATCATCAAGTCCACCCCTAAACCGTGACCCTAAGCACTACATCTACATGTCTTTTAAATACCTCTGGGAATGGTGACTCAACCAATTCCCTGAGCTGCCTGTTGAGTGCCTGACAACCTTTGTGGTAAAGAAATCTTTGCCTAAACCTCTCCTGGTGCTGTATTATTATATGCTTTATGTTACATTGTTCAACTTTAACCATAGTAACAGTATCTGCATCCTGATAGTGAAGATCTCCCTTCCATCTCCTGACTTTGAAGTCAGCTCTGCTTGGAGAAGGCTGGACTCTGGATGACACATCTTCCAACATCAGTCTTTCCCTTGTTCTTATATTCCTTTCTACTGCTGCTTTACCAAAAAATTTGGAGCATCAGGAGATGCTAGGTCTAGAACCTGTCAGCTGAAGACTTTCAGAAACAGTATAGCAGTCACTGATGTAGTCACTTTCTGCTAAACCTAAAACTTTTCAAAGCAATATATATATAATATAAAACTATGCATTTGAAGGTAGCCTTGCATGTACTGTGCTGGAAAATTACAGACTCTTCAGTCGGGGAGGGGAGCACAGACCTACCATGGCAAATACTTACTGAGTTACATGACACCCAAAGAACAGTATCCCAAACTATGCATCTTTACTACATAATTAAGGCATCATTCCTTCTTCCATAGACAACTTTATTTCAGTAACACTGTCACCACTGAAGTGTATCTGGAAAGCTTGTGTAAAGTTCACCACGATCATGACAAATCTTCAACTCAAATCTTCAACTGGCTAAGTCTAAATGGTAAAAATTAGCTGATGCCAAGTAAACTAGCTTGATACTTTGTCCATGTGCACTAGGCTGAGGAACTCCTTCCTCCAGGAAGTCATAAATACCAAGATTTTATGTGGGTTTAAATGTGCCTTGGCAAATCTGTGGCAGAAAAATTCACTGACATCTACAAAGTACAAAACTGATGCTGCTTGCGAAGAAATTACAAGGCTCTGGAATTGAGGGAAGAACATAGAGGAGTAGTAGCATTATAGGTTTTCTCTTTTCTTGTGGCCTCCATTAAGTTTATTTTGTTGGCTGCTGGAACTCTTGAGTAGATGGTCCTGTAACCGAGTCCATTTCTAGTTCTTAAGCATGAAGCAAAGAAACATTCAATGGCTGGGACAGATGTCAGTTTTGGTACAGTCTGACCATCATAAGTGACAGGCTTTGCTACAAACACTAAAATTCACAGAATCATAACATTGTTAAGGTTAAGGAAGAAACCTCCAGTATCATTAAGTCCAACCATCAACTCACCACCACCATGCCCACCACTAAACCATGTTTCCAAGTGCCATATCTATGTGTTTTTTGAACACCTCCAGGGACAACCCCTTCACTGGGAAGCCTGTTCCAATGCTTGACCACTCTTTCAGTGAAGACATTTTTTCTAATAACCAATCTAAACGTCTCCTGACACAAATTGAGGCAATTTCCTCTTGTTCTGTTGTTAGGGACTTGAGAGAAGAGACCAATTGCCAATTGCAATCTCACTTTTACACTGTGGTGCTGCATCAAGAATGTCCCTCCTGAAGCAGACACCTGTTGTTATCTAATCCAGTGTCTCTTTCTCAAGGTTACTTCATTCTGGGAAGAGCCAGGGGAGTATTTTTCTCCACACTCCTCCATGAGAATCTGGGCATTCACAGTTTCTCATCAGAAAAAAGGAATCATCCATGTGTGAGCCTCAGCACTTCAGACTGAACACAGTATTCAAGGTGAAGCCTCACCAGTGACAAGGACAGGAGGACAATCACTTCTCCAGTACTGCTGGCCACACCATTTTGATGCAGGCCAGGATGCTGTTTGGTGTCTGCTGGGCACACTGCTGACTCCTGTTCAGCTGGCTGTCAATCAAGACCCACAGGGCATTTCTCACTGAGCAATTCTCCAGCCACTCTTGCCCAAGCCTACAGTGTTGCACAGGGTTGTTGTTACTGAAGCATAGGCCCTGGCACTTGGTATTGTTAAACATAATACAGTTGACCTCAACCCGTCCAGATTCCTCTGCAGAGCTTTCCTACCCTCAAGAAGAGTGACATGCTGACTGAATTTGATGTTATCTGCAAACTAGCTGAGGCTGCAAACATGTAACTGCATTGCTCTAGTAGCAGACAAACTGACACAAGACAAACTGGCCCACACTATCAGTCCAGAAACAATCCATGGATCCAGCCTTCTCTTCACATCTCTTGATTGACAAAGATAGTTCTCAACTGGTTACAGTGATTAAAGGATCTGCAAATAGAGTATGTGCAGATAGAATCATAGAATCATTAGAGATTGGAAGGGACCTCGAAAGATCATCTAGTCCAATCCCCCTGCCACAGCAGGATCACACAGACCAAGTCACAGAGTCAGGCTGAGTTAGAACGGACCACAGGATCATCCAGTTCCAACTCCCCTGCCAAATTTTTTTTAAGAACAGGGCCAGGAGCATTGGTATGAAATAGGCCTTCAGGAGGCAAAAGAAGTGCCACTTACCTCACTTTGCTTAAATCCCCATCTCTCTGAGAGTGGATCACAGCAACCATGCAGGTGAGGCATCCTTCATCTCACCTGCTGAAAATGCAGGTGTGCTGAAAAAATGCTACTGCAATCACGTCCACATAGTATTGCATATTGAGTGGAGGAATCAGGTGTAGTGAAGGATCCGTAGGCTTTCTGCAGGTTGTCCCTCGTCAGTGGCAAGGCAGCAGCAGTGAGGCTTCAGGGGCTTATGAACATCACATGCACACTAGTGGATTTCTTCTTGGAGAAATCCTAGGAGTTACATTGACCTGACGAAGTGTCTTGTTCGCACAGAAGCACTGAACCACGAAGTGCCTGACAAACACCCACACGTGTATTTATTCAGACACTTCCCTGTGAAAAAATGTTGACAACAGTGGATCTTGACTAGCATGTTTAGCATGAGGAAAATAGAATCTGCCTCACCGATGACAATTTCTGTCCCCTCAAGCATGACAAGCCTTGTAGATGAAATAGAAGTTCTACTCAGAGGTGAACAACCATTTCTACTTTAAACACACAGAAGAAAATCACTAAGAAAATTTTCATACTGTCAGATTAGCCAGTTTCACAAACCAGTTTTATTTCTATTGTGAGGAACGACCAGAACTGTTGCTCTCTCAAGCCTCATACCAAATGAGTTGGAAAGGGACAGTGGAGATGAAGACTTGGCATTTCACAGCTGCCTTACCTGGCAGGTGATGGGTTATTCCAGGACAGGTTATCCTCAGGCTTCTCTGCTAGGGTTACTTTACTTGATGTAAAAGAACCTGAACCATCAAGTGAGCAAATTGTTTTCCTTCCTGTCATATAACATACTTGAACCAGCAAGTGAGCAAGCAAGCCTAGAGAAGAGGAAACTCTCCAGGCAATAGGAAACATTAATTTGAATCATGAGCAGAAGGGATTGTTCATGAAAAGCTTTATTTTTCTGTTTTGAGAGCTGTCAGCTCAGTTCAACACAGGCTGAATTGCAGCGTTTCTTCACTGGTTCAGATACAAGCCAAAGCAAAAAGAAAAGCTGGCAATTCTGACTAGCTCTGCTGCCAGGCTCTCTGACCAGAGTGGAGCTTTCCAGGACAGTGGTTCCATTCCAGGACTAGCTGTAAAGATGACGGGCTCAAGCAGGCTATTTTCCAAAACATTTGTGTCCCACATGCCCTGTGCCAACAGAGTTTTTTGCAGCATGGAAAGGACGCTAAGGGTCAAGCATCATTCCTAGATAAAACCATTCCACCAAGACTTCCCAGTGCAGCTTTGTAGTGAAGAGGACAAAGCACCTGGTCAAGGGGAGCTGTTTAATCTTGTAGCACCCCTCTGTCTGCCACAGCTCACACCTCCCACAACATATGAGCACAACCATGTGTGTAAAATGCAGTAAGTTTCTTTACATAGTTTGTGAGTGAGTCAGAAAGACAAGGCGAAAGCAGGTTTTTGCTCTCACAGAGAGAATTTAAGGCCATTTTCCTCACCTTTGCTGCAGCACGTCTTGCTCCTGCTGTGCCAAAACACCACTCTGGCTCAGTCAGCAGAGAAAACGCGTACTAAATCAAACGCAGTTTAGGTCAGACCAGAGCACCTCCTCCTGGTTCTGTACTACAGATGAAGACGATGGTCATCAATTACCATTGCAAACAAATCAGATGGAGACATGAAGGTCCAGGAAAAAAGCTAATTTAGCTCTTATCTGACCGAAACTAAGGCAGCTACAATGTCAATACTAACTATGTTTTCACTGTGAGCTCTACTTAAGCCAGATTATGGCTTGCTATAGGCCCAGGGGAGTTGTGGAGTCGCCTTCAATGACGTTTAAGACCCACCTGGATGTGCTCCTGTGTGGCTCGCTCTAGGTGATCCTGCTGTGGCAGGGGGATTGGACTAGAAGATCTTTCAAGGTCCCTTCCAATCCCTAATGATTCCATGACAGTATGCGTATGCAGACATCTGTGCATTTAACACCCTTTGTGACCTAAGGAGGCTCCTTGTTTCACATGATATTAACCTAAAAGACAATTTATCTTGAGTTTCTCCTGTCTACATTTTCAATCATTGAACAACAGCATTGGAAAGCAGAGGAAGACGCTTACCCATCAATTAATTTCCTTTATTTGACAAGCTTTGAATTCAGAAATTGAACCACGACTAGTAGATCTTGATACGGTAGAGTAAGTAAAAATGCATGTGATTACAAAGGAAAACTTTGTACAAAAAACTTTAAAAATCCGACGGCAATGTGGATTATCTTGAAGTACCAAAAATCTCATGCAGAAGGAGAGCACTACTGCCCAGGTGGAGAAATGCCTGCAGGGGTGGCAGTGGCATTGCTATGTATAAATTATGGCTCTGTCTAAAATGGAAACAAGAAGGACACAGACTTGGAATGTACTGAGTGGGAACAGACAGGTGCTACAGAGACCATTTGTCATTACTTGTCCCAATAATTTTCTGTGTCTGAGAGAAGTGCTTCTCGGGATTATAATAAATTAAAGGTAAACAGAAGCTCCCTATATTACTCTACTTCATACTTTCAAGATGGCCTTCTTCTTCCTTTGTAAGTGTTTTTGGTAGACATTAATCTTGGCATTGTGTCTAGTCAGTTGTTGGCAACGTGTTCTAAAGGGACTCACTCACAGAACGCAACTTGCATAAATAACTCTAACATGCATTAACTACTCTAATACAGCGCAAGGGTGCAAAGGAACCATCATTCAGTTACGAGACAAAGCTAAAACCTGTAGTCACTAAAGGGGCAATGGAAGCACCATGCTTTAAGGTGACTATGGCATGAAAGCACAATTGTGAGGCAAGTAGTTCCAAGCAAACACACCACACTATTATCACCTCTTCCTATACAAAAGAAAAAAGACATTTCAGTTTTTATTTCCATTAGTACCGAATAAAACTGTGGGCTCGATAACACAGATACTGAAGGGAACCGACGTTATCCCACGATCCTTCGTCCTTGTGTTTGTGTCCATTTTTCAGCCAAGACTGGTAATATTGGAACGACCACCAGGGGGTGCCACGATGCGGTGGCCCGTGCGGCGCGGGTTATTGTCATCTATCTGAGCTCCTGCAACAGAAAAACAGGAAGCAAAGCTACGGCAAGGTCCAACCCAGCAGCAGTCAGACTCTACCTGTCTAGTTCCAGCTGCGCTTCCCTCCCTCCACCTGTGACTGAAGTGCTAAACAGATCTTCAAGGCACATTTGTGTGTGTGTCTCCAGCTGTCTTCAATGAGAAGTGTAGGATTAAATGTTTGGGGTCAGACTGATGCTGACCCTGCTTGGGGAATTTTTATTTTTTTTTTGCTGACTTGCAGAAGAACCCATGCAGGATTGGGCTGCAGACTGGGTTCCCCTCATGAAATTAGACCCTGACAGAAAATATTACTGTTAACTAGAAAAAAACTCCCCAAAACAGGCACGTACAGAGTTTTGTTTTCAAACCTGCCTCAGGTCAGAATACCTGATGTAAATTCACACCCATGTCAAACTGTTGTAAAATGATGAAAGGTTAAAGTGACAGCAAGCTTTCTGCCAGGTGACTATTGTCTAATCACACTCAGCTCACTAAAAGCAGTCTAAGACTGCTATGAAAGCATAGGATCAATTTAAATACTGTCTCAGTCTCTGGTTCTGCTAAATTTCATAAGAACACAGCAATGTGCATTTGCCTGATCCAGGTCAAATTCACAGAATCACAGCACATTAGGGAGTAATGAAAGCTGCTGCAGACACAGGCTCTTCTTCAAGGCAGCATCAGTTAGTAAACCACAGCCACAGCTGCAAAAATGTGAAGGAATTGAAGTGAACGACTCCTTCGAGGGCAGACGATGGCAGGGGGAGCTGGGGTTTGTGCTTTGTTACCATCCCAAAGGTTGAGATCACAGAGTGCAGCATCACACAAACACTTTTCTGGATAGAAAAGCTTTGAATAGCAATTCTGTTAAATCTATACCAGTGAGTGCTGAGATTTCTAGCCTGACTTCTTTCCTGTTAGGCGAATATTTGGAACTTGGTACATTAATGTTGCCAAAGCTTTCTGAAGTGAAGTACCTCATCTAAGAAGTATTACATGATAAAACCAAATGAAAATCCCAGTAATAATAAAGCCTGCAGCCTGTCAGCTCTCCCCACAGGACGAGCAACACCGCTGGTAACACAGCTGGGAATGGTGTTTTGTATGAGTTACCAAGCTTTGGACACCAGACTTGCATCAGAACTTGATCAACAGCCACACTAACAGCACACACACACTGGGAATGATTTCAGAATCAGTTGTGCTTTCATTCACTGGTGGAATTTTTTTTCTTGCATTACCAGCAGAGCTCCAACAGCTCGTATGTCACAGAATCACAGCACATTTGAGATTGAAAGGGACCTCAACAGACCGTCTAGTCCAGCAAGTAGAAAATCCAGCAACTTTCATAACATCATAAGGAGTCTCTCCTTTACTGACAGACGTAGGCTTTTGAAGGATAAGGATTTGATATACTTGTAATTGTCTTCAAATGACAAGAATTATTTCTAGCAGCCCCAAAGGATGATTTTCCAGTTTGTTCCTCATGTACCATGGAAAATATTTTGGGCCTCAAGAGCAAAAGGGACAAGAAATAATCTTCACATGAAGAGATTGTGTACACGGTTTTCTGACCACGGACAAGGCCAGCTGAGGTTTCCCCATCTAGCAGTTTCTTGTGATGCAGAAAGAAAGAAATCAAAGATGCCTAGAGGCACAGTGAACTGCACCAGGCTCATGTCCCCATCAGCTGAATGCACCAGCATCAGGGGGCCTCAGTCACATCAACCACAGACCTCAGCCTAGTGCAGTAGGTCAGGTAAATAACTCCACAAGGCTGTAGGAAGAGAAAAATTTTAGATTGCAAATAATCCAAATATTTGACAATTATTTGAAAATATTACTGGGGAAGCAATATCTAAAACATACATATGCATGCAATTATATAGGTAAGTATATGTAATTCTTCCACATTTTGTAGAGGTAAGCATCACTGAAAGTTATCTATACTCACAGCTTTAAAGCATTTCCGATGAGTCAGGCTGACTTACCTGATAAGCTAAAATTAGATTGATGGAGGTTTCTGATTGGTGGGGGCTGGTTTTTGGCAGGGGAGGATTTAGTTGAGGGTGCAGGAGTTGCATATTTTGGTGTAGCTGGGATTTCATACACTGGCCCATCATACATTCCTCTAGAGACTCCTTGCAGTCCTCCCACCTAGATCCAGAGTGGAAGAAAAACCCAGACACTGAATGCTCTGATAATGCTCCCGAACAACAGAGCTGCCTATATGCAGTGACCACCGAGCTCAGGACTATGTTCTTCTTCAGCTGAAGGAAAACCACTTGTGCATTCCCAACAAAGCTAGAGCCTACTTCCTTCTCCCACTTTTAGCTGTATAGAAATTATCAGAGATCCTTATTAGGGTGTCCTTCAAAGTCAACAGCAAGAAATGGGATTAAAAGAACAGATCTGGCCTATGATTTTGTTTTAAGTAACATCAGTCACCATCACTTCCCATCTCTCCACTTAGAGGGTTTCAGCAAAGCTGGTTCCAATTCTTGTCCGCTAGGAAAGCAGGTACACACTACACTGTAGTATGGGACCCATCTTTCCTTAGTTGTCAACAGAGTGTTAATTGAGCCTTGATTTCACTTTGAGGTCTCTAGAGTTCATCCCTGTACGGTGAAAGACTATGAGAAAACGACAATCATAACAGCCTCACTGACAACATTTTTTGAAGACCAGTTAAAATTTTCAGGAGGAGCCTGTAGCCACAGAATTTCAGAATCCAAAGCTCATCAGAAATCTGTGGCTTACAAGACTAATTTCAGAAATGTATCTCAAATAGGTTAATAGAGACATTAAAATTCTGTACAGGAAGGACACTATTCACAGGGGCTTGATCCAGCTCTTAGAGCAAACAGTGCATTTTCCTTGTTTTCAGTGACAGGGACACTGGAAGATCCACAGCTGAGCCAAAGCTAATGCCCAGAAGGGAGCAGCTGTTCATCACACCAATGAATCCATCTTCCAGGGACCCATAAAGGCAGGAATTAACCCTGCTATCCCTGCTCTACAGACAAATTTGTACTGCTATCCCACGCCAGTTACAGCTTTACAGATGTTTTTTCTACACTGCTTTGTCATGCATGGACATATTCAAGTGGTGGCTGATAAAAAACCCTCTCCACTGGATTTATTTCCGATCAATAACATCTGATAGGGGGAACAGAAATGAGGACAAGAATCTTCTCTCCCTTCCTCTCGGCAGGCAGCAGAGGGACTTGCAACAGTGAAAGCATCAGTCCTTCTCTCAGTCTTTAGCAGATCTAAGTACCTAAAGGCAAAGATTTATTTCCTAAAATCAAAGGTCTTTCCCAAAACTCAGTCCTGCTTTCAAGATGCAGGTTACTCAGCCCCACTACTTTTATGCAAACTCCCAGCCTAAGACACCACTCTCTGATACTTGTGCAAACTCCCAGCCTAAGACACCACTCTCTGATACTTGTTTTAAAAGCTTTTTCAGTATTTATATGACATCATCACTAATTTATACGGCACTGCCATATAGAGCTAGTCCTGAGAGGTAGGTGTCAAGAGAAGACCTTTGACACTTCAGTGGAGAATGCAGAAAAAGTGTAGCCTATTGGTATTTTGCAAATGCATTTGGTATTGGTATTTTGCATTTGCTTTTTCCAGTGCCTGTTCTCATTAGAGGAGCTGAGCTTTTGTATCCCGCAGCTTGACGGAATTTGTGTAGCCAATGACAAAAGATAAAACCTATCAGCCATGCAGACTTTATTTCAGCTGCCATCCCCACAGGCTGTATGATAAATGCTTCGTTCAGGAAAATAAGGGGCTTAGTCAATTTGTCTGATGTGTCCTCACACAGTGAATTTCTTGCTCAGTGGCAAGAAGCAATTTCCAAATAACCCTGAATTATTGTCAATACAATTATTTATCAACAGAGAAATGCTGATGTAATTGCAGAACACAAGTGACCCAGTCTTAACCTTGGTCTTTTCCCGAGCTTTCTATTAAACAAGCGCTGAGTTCTACGAGCTGTAACACTCAGCTCAGCAAATGCACCACCAGCAGTTCAGCGATGTGAAATACACTGAGCATGTCTGGCTTACATGCTGCTTTTCTCTGCCACCGTACAGGGATGAACTCTAGAGACCTCAAAGTGAAATCAAGGCTCAATTAACTGAGCAAAGCTTAGAAACCACTTAAAATTCCATTTTTAATTCTGCCTAACCCTCCTTCCAAAGGAGCTTGATGTTTTCCTCAAATTTAACTGAAAGTGATTTCTAGCACTGTTCCACCTTCCTTCAAAAGCTAGAACAGCTGGACAGAAGACAGTTATGCCCAACTGGCAATTATATGCTCTACCCACTAAGGCTCATGGTGTTAATTCAGTTACATCAGTTGATATTTGCAGAGAAACCCACTTCTGGGTCACATTTTGAACAAACTGTATGTAGTCCATCTGCAATGGACTCCTATTAGCATAATAATAACACTACAAGTATGTATGCCACTGTGGTTCCAAGAGTGTATGGCTACAAGGAAGACTGAATGAGATCTGTCATTACCTTATTCCTGATTTTGATACGCTGGTAAAGATACTCAGGGAAAGGTTTGCGAGGGATGAAGCGGCCCATTCCCTTATTTACATGCAGATTCCCATCTTCAAACACAATCTTCCCTTGGCTTATGACCACAAGTGGGGCACCATGGCACTCCATTCCTTCAAAGATGTTGTACTCAACGGCCTGAGGATGAACCAACATATATTCAGTACAAGATCTCTTTCACTTAGTAATTTCTAATCTGTATTCGTAGCCAAAGTTTTAGACAACTGCCATCAAAGGTGCGTACAAGTGTTCTGTCTGAAGGAAAAGCAATGTATTTTGATACTGAATTATCTTATAAAGACTCCCTGATCAGACTTCCCTGGATCAGGTATGTGCTTTCCATTTCTCACATGCCATAAAGGTTTCATGTAATTTTTGTAAGGACTTTCCAAATTTATCCAAGACTCTTGAGGTACAATAACCTCAATAATTGTGATGGATATCCAGAGGACATGGTCCCATCACGCACCTGCTGTGCTAGCGTCAAGGGAATTTAAAAGGGGCCAGAACACATATTTTTGCCTGTAAAAGCCCCCAAAGCACCAGGAATGTCAGAATTTACATAGGAATAACTGTCAAAAGATAGGTGATCATTACATTATTGAAAATACAGAGAGATTCCAGGACAGATCATTAGAAATGGAATCATCTAAACTTTTAAACTGTTTCTAAAGGTTTTTGCTTTTCTAATATAAACCGTATCACTGGATTTCCTATGGAGCTTTTAGAAGAATTCCCCAATATAAAAGACCAAAGCACTGGACAATAAGGTAACTTTGAGGTAAACCCTGTCGCAATCAAAACTGAAGTGACTGAGTCATTAAGGGCAGAGAGGTACATGGCAAAGCTTTGGAATTAAACAGAATATCCTAGCCCTGGAGCTGATCAGAGCTATACTATCAAAGCATTTCATCATCTCTCTCATAATTCAGAATTTATAATTCAGATTTATAACATCAGGTGCTTTTCGTGCAAGTGAAGAAAAAGTAAGTTGGTTTTAAAGATCTTATCAGAGCTTTGCCAACCTCAGCTGCAGAGCGGCTGATTCACATCTATTTACAGATCTGCCAACAGCATGCAGAAAATAGTAAGGCGGTACGTGTAGAGGGCAAAGAAATTCTCCCTGATCCAGTGCTTCCAATGAAAGACTACAGTACTGTCATTGCCTGAAACATTCAACCCCCCTCCTTGATATCCCATGCATTCGGTGTTTTTCTTGTTGGTTTTCCCTTTCTCCTTACCGATTTATGGCTTTTTGCTGTTATAGTCTTCACCTTGTCAGGGTCCCAAATAACAACATCAGCATCCGACCCCACAGCAATCCGGCCTTTTCTTGGGTACAGATTAAAGATTTTGGCAGCATTGGTGCTGGTGACAGCTACAAACTGGCTCTCGTCCATCTTGCCTGTGGCCTAAAAGCAAATGATTTGAGCAAAACAGGGTTCAGAGTGCTGACCAGTCACGGAGGAATCAGCAAGCATTCAGTTCAGAAGAGATTTTATCAAGCAGGACTTTATATGAGGCACATTGCTTGAGAGTTTAAAATACACTGATGTGCTACATAGAATCACAGAATCATCAGGGATTGGAAGGGACCTCGAAAGATCATCTAGTCCAGTCCCCCTGGCACAGCAGCATCACCTAGACCAAGTCAGACAGGAACACATCCAGGCAGGTCTTAAACATCTCCAGTGAAGGAGACTCCACAACCTCCCTGGACAGCCTGTTCCATTGCTCTGTCACCCTCACTGTGAAGAAGTTCCTTCTGATATTTATGTGGAACCTCCTATGTTCCAAAGAACACGCAGTAAAACCTCAGTGCAGATGATACCACCAAACAGCTCAGTTATCTAAGGCCCCTTTTTCTATACGCTGATGCCTGTGTTTTGTTGCTAGTCCGAGTAATCTCCATTTAAATGTTCTAAACAATTAAAAACCAGAATAAGTTAGATTAGTATTATGAGATAAAAAATTTGGATTCAGACACTTTTAGAAAAATTCCTTTTATTTATATAAATATATATATAAAAAAAATTAATTCCATTTTATTAGTATTAACCAAATAATCTAAGTGACAAACCAATAATCTAAGTGACACAGCACCAGTGATGAAGTCCTGTAAATATACACAGTCATCGATGGCTTAATAGTAGCTCTACAAACCAGAATTCTGATTTCTCAGTAGAGCACTTTGGGATCTTGCTTGGCAATGAGCAAGAACAATCTTCCAAGGAGGAACGACAGTGCCAAGCTTCTGAATATTAAATAAACGGTTTTCCTGACTGGTGAAAAATGAGATTTGCAGTATCCAGTGGTGCAGGACTGAATGATTCCTTGCTCCCCTGCTTTTCTCCTACGTGGCAGATATTGAAGCTGCTTCAAACATTAACAGAGCTCCTTGAGGAAAGCGGTGACTAGGCACACAGTGTGGGAGAAGTCCTCAAGAGAGCACTGTAAATGCCACTTCTCAGCTTGCAATATGCATTCGGGCGCAACGCAGTGCGGAGCCACGAGTGGGCTGGAAGCGTGTGCACGTTAAGACAGAAAATGGAGGCTCCGTGATAAAATTTGAGAAATGTGCAATGAGAAACTTTCTAAATTCTAACCGTCCATTCATCACCTTTACTTGGGGTTCACTTCAACATTAACTGCTCCAGATCCTGCATCTCTGAGAAGCATCCATTCTTACAACTGGGAAATTGAGGAGTCTGTGGAGCCCCAGGACTAATGAATCACGATGGTGTTGCAGTGTCAAAAGTTGAAACACAGCCTTGAGTTTATATAAATGGAGAAGGTTTCCGAAATAAAACATTCCCCTTGCAGTAACGCTGTCTTGGAGAATTCTCAGAAATATGTTAGAAAGTCACTTAAGTACTGGCCAAGAGTCTCCTGGCTTTCATTAGTTTCATTTCAATGCATTTTTAGTCCATTAAAGTACATAATTACTTACTACAGCCTTGTCCCAGACAACTGTCATTCTTTCCTCAATTCCATTGACCCCTTCAGGAATCATAGTGAAGTTATCCTTTCCAAGGGCTTTCTGGGCAGTGCTATATGGGCAATGTCCACTTCCCGTCACTTGCAGATCCCCACTGTGGAGTTAACACACAGAAGGCTTAGACCAGACATCATCAAGGTTACCTTGGTCTCACAGTAGCTGTGAATGGACCTTTCAAGCCTGCACACCAGAGGAATAAGCTGTAAGTCATGTCATCAGCCTTTACATACTGGACACAGATCACTGAAGAGCGACAACGGCACTTTCCCCCAAGAGCACCCTGACCTCCCAGATTACAGTCCCCTTGGATTTCAGGCTGCTTATCGACAGAGATCAGACACAAGCCCACTCACCAGGACAAAGGATTACTCCAGGATTAAGGAAATGATACAAAGCTTGTATGAAATGACTGCCATTCGCAAATTAATTCACAGCCGCGTTGAAAAAGAACGGCAATTCTTCCAACGCACGGTCATGAGCACCGAGCGTGTTTCCCTGCATTTCTCCCCTGCACACACATATTTTCCTTGCAATTCTTACACAAATATTTCTTGTCTGAACTTCCAAAACAGAACCATGGATCTAAAAAGGAAAGTAGTCTAATGCAGCAAAGAAAGAAATAGTCTGAGGCAAAAACGTGCTCTGAATTTCTCTAACTTCAAGGCAACGCACAGTAAAAAGCGTGGAGTGAAGCGCAAGAAGAGCCACCAAATACTACTGCATTTCTCTAAGAAGTCATTTTTTTTCAGCCTAGAGAAATGATTTTTGCAGCGAGAACTGGATGACAGCTGGTTTCTCGAATAAGGAGGAAGAACATAACCAATCTTGCAAAAATACACAAGAAAGAAGAGTAGTTCTTCAATGTCCACAAGCAACAGGTGACACTCTTAGGTCTTGGTTAAGCTTCCGGGACCCAAACACGTTAAAGCACACTATGATTTCTCTTGCACGTGCTTCATAGTTAAGAAGAACTGTGCTTTAGCTCCTCCTGATGCGTACTGACTACTGCATTCTTCCAGAGGGTTGCACCAACCAAACAGCCTGGCAGAGAGGGACCTGGGAGTACTGGCTGAAAACTGGCTGAGTATGAGCCAGCAGTGTGCCCAGGTGGCAGGAGAGGCCAGTGGCATCCTGGCTGCTATCAGGAATAGTGTGGCCAGCAGGGCTAGGGATGTAGTTCTCCCCCAGCACTGGTTAGGCCTCACCTCAAGGTGATATCCTGCGCGCAGCTCCAGGTCTCTCACTTCAAGAAAGATGCTGAGGGGCTGGATCAAGTCCAGAGGAGAGCCAACAAGGCAGGTGAAGGGACTGGAGGGAAAGTCTTATGAGGAGAGGCTGAGGGAGCTGGGGTTGTGTAGCCTGGAGAAGAGGAGACTCGGGGGGCACCTTAGCGCTCTCTATAACTACCTGAAGGGAAGTTGTAGAAGCACATCCCAGGTTGGGGTCAGGCTCTTCTCCCAGGCAACTAGTGACAGGGGTCTGAAGCTGCATCAGGGGAGGTTTAGGTTAGGTATTAGGAAGCACTTCCTCATGAAAAAGGTGGTTAAACACAGGAGCAGACCGCCCAGGAAGGTGGTGGAGTCACCATCCATGGAGGTGTTTAAGGACAGATTGGATGGGGTCCTTAGTGCCAGGGTCTACCTGATTGTGCTAATGTTCGATCATAGGCTGGACCTGACCATCTTAGAGGTCTTTTCCAGCTTCAATAATTCTGTGAGTTGTCAGAAATACATTAGAAACTCAAATAACACCATCAGATCAACTAAAAACCTGAGAGACAAAAAGGGATCAACATGGAAAACATCTCCAAAAGAGGGAGTGGTGGGAATTAAGAGTGGACACACGCATATCTTTAAATGCCACATCAATACCTTGTCGTATTCTTCACCATAAACAAGGCTTTCCTGGCAAGTGAAATTTTCCATGAAGCACCAAGATGTCACACCTCTAGCTGAGAAGAGATGGCCTATCACACCAGCAGTAACACAGCAGACGACAGCTACCTCAGGTGCACGGCTCACAGACGAAACAAGGGCCAAATCTCATGAGCCAAACGCAAACGGTGTCAATCACACTAGAGTTTCATATATTCAGCTTTTCAGTGGAAAATGAACACTTTCTGTGTATTTGCAGAGGAAAAACGTTTCAGGATTCTTTAAACGAACCTGAAATTGCTGTCTCCTAAAAACAGTGCAATAGCAAAGAGAAATTCTGTCTTTACCATCATCTTTGCACAAAACTCCCCACAAATGCATGTCATAAAATAGACAGTTCCTTTTTTAGTTTCACGTTATAGATTTAGAGTATTAAAACTGAAACCAGGCTAAGCTGCTGTCATTTAAGATCAAGGACTTTAAGCCACTAGGAAAAAAGGACACTTGGAACATAAGAAAAACTTCTGTGACTCCTCGATCTGTCTTTCTGATGTTAGTGTTAATAAAAGAATTTTTTTGGATTCCAGTTGTAAAAAATCTCTTGCCATTTTAACTAATTTGTTTTGGCCCACATACGAGTATTTTGAGACCCTCTTCTAGAAAACATACAGCCCTTTCTGACAGAGTAAGGAGCCAAAGACTGTGACACACATGTCCACGTGCTGGCTAAAAGCTCACACAGCGAGCTCCGCTCGTTGCAGTGCTGACAGCGACACATCAGATCAGAAAAGTCATTTTTTCATTCTTGTTCTCATCCTTATTTTCATTTAATGAAAATAATTTCTGACACTGGACTAGCACAACAGAACAAATTCACACACAGAATCACAGAACATTAGGGATTGGAAGGGACCTCAAAAGATCATCCAGTCCGATCCCCCTGCCACAGCAGGATGCCCCAGACCAAGCTGCACAGGAACACGTCCAGGTGGGCTACAAACCTCTCCAGAGAAGGAGACTCCACAAACCCCCAGGGCAGCCCCTTCAGTGCTCAATTCTTGCACATTCTTACCCAAATGGAATGTAACTCGAGCTCAACTGTGCATTCATTACTAGTACTGACCATGCAGCATCATTAGGGCAGCTGAGTTAAAAGCTGGGTCTGGGGAACTTGCCCAGCCTGATCTACCGTGTGCAAGACAGCGTGTGTGTACTGCAGCAGTGGCACCGACTGAGGGCAGCTTCCTGTCACAAATACGTGACCATCCTCTTAACGGGCAGCTCTGCCCAAGCCTGAGTGACACCTGGCATAATTAGCAGCCACAAGGCACTGCCTGCCTGACAGCCTGTCAGCTAAGTCATGTGGGAAACAAACGTCAGCAGGAAATGTTTTGGTGGTCCTAGCACAACCCTCATCTCAGGAGCTGTGTTTGCCAGGTATGACCAGGGGCTCAGAACTAGGAGTTCTTCCAGGTGGAGGTCTATACACCAAGCTATTGCTTATGCTGGATGATGAGGATGCTATCCAGTCACTGAGCGACAGAACTACCCACCCGCCATGGGCAGGGACAAATCCCACTAGACCAGGTTGCTCAAAGCCCATTCAATCTGGCCTTGAACATCTCTAGTGATGGAGTGTCCACAACTTCTCTTGGCAACTTATTCCAGCGTCTCACCACCAGGATAGTGAGGAAGTTCTTCCTAAGTTCTAATCTAAATCTACCCTCCTACAGTTTAAAGCCACTGCCTCTTGTCCTATCCCTACAAGTTCTTGTAAAAAGTCCCTCCCCAGCTTTCCTGTCGACCTTATCCTTGAAGGTCTCCACAGAACTTCCTCCAAGCTGAATAACCCCAACTCTCTCAGCCTGTCCTCATCAGGGAGGTGCTTCAGCCTCTTTGTGGGTCTCCTTTGGACCTGCTCAAACAAGTCATATTAACATTATTTATTAATGTAATATTAATGTTATTAACATACATAAATATATAATCACACATTAACAATCTGTCTGGAGAAAACAGAGGACCAGAGAGAAAGCCAGTTTAAAGTCATGGGATAAAGACAATTTAGTTGTACAACCAGGAATCACCTGAAGATGAATCAATACCTAAACAGCCAGCAGTTTGCTCTCTACCATGTTCATCAAGAGCTGACAAGTCTAAGCCTGCTCACCCAACCCACAGCCTAAAGAAAGGGATGTAACCTCCCTGGTTTCCTATAGACACTTCTCTGCTGTTTTGTTTATAAGACAGAGCTAAAGGAAACTGAGCTGGTCACCAGATGCTTCAATCCATGTGGCTTTTGCACTTGCCTGACAACCAGCCTGTAAAGCTGAGTATCTTACCATGCTAAGAGCGAATTTAAGTGATCTGGAGTGGTAGGGTCGGGGCTCAGAGGCGGCGAGGTCACAAAAGCTGCAGCTTTGGCCCAATTTTTGCTCCAGTAATGTGTCCCATCTGTCCCCAAGCTGGCAGTGATTGGCTCTCCAAAAACAAGTGGCCCTTGAGGAAAGCAAAGATACACAGGAACTAATTACAATCCACTCTCTCCTCAGCACATTATACTTCTTGCTGAGTGCTGCCACACATAATGTACACATTACTACATGTCCAGTGTAGCTCCCAGAAATTAAGCAGCCCTGGCTTTGCCTGTGTGATAAAAAATTCATCAGGAGGCTCTCTGAGCTACACATGCTTTTGATCAATATATTTACAAAGCTGCCTTTCTAATCCAGGAGGAGACAGTTAAAGTCTGGTTTTAATTTGTACTGGTTTAATCACAGCCACGTTCTCTACACTGCTCTGCGCAGGAATGCTTTTAAGTGGAGGATGGGCTCCAGCAGACAGATGCCTCTTTGCTGCTCCCAGGTTGGGCACAACACCAGCAGACAGCAGCACATGGACCCCAGCACCGTGTTCCAGGCATCTAAACAATACAAACATCAAGATGATGTTTTCCACTCTGGCTTTTCCATATTGCTTACATATTTTGTAGCACCAATCAGCTGAACAATGCTGACTCACAAATGCAGCTTCCAAAGCAACTGCCTCCAGGATGTCCCTTTTTTTGGGTGCCCTGTAACTTGGATCCACCCCCAAATGGCACCATGGATGTGCTAGACCTTGTTAGGAATAAAATATCTCCCTCACACGAACAGCAGTCTCAGGGAAAAGTAAAAGGGAAAACAGGATAAAGAAGGGTTACAACATGATCTTCAAGGGATAGTTTCTCACTGGAAAAATGTAGGATTATTTCCCTTCATGATTCACAGACGTAAATACTTAGGCTCTGTGATGATGTTACCATTCTTCGGTAATTTCTCCCTGTATCTTGTGATTTGGGTGCAGACATACAGGTTTCCCCACTGAGCTCCTATTAATTTAAAAAATAAAGAGTTTGAGGGATAAAACGGAGCTTCTTCTTACCTTTCTTTCTGGCCAGTGCAATGATATCAGCTGCGCTCTTGCTCATCACCTTGGTGATGTACACTGGGCAGTTTATTCGACTGGCAATGGTGATGGCACGGAAAACTGCTTCTGCTTCAAGCTGAGGAAAAGGAGGAGGAAAAATATAGTTGTAAAAATAGACTGAAGGAAAAATGAACTGCAGGACTGAACCATATTTCTCACTGTTTTGCAGCAATTCTTCACAGGTTGATTCTGTTTCTACCACAGAGGCACAGGGAGCTACCCCAAATACAGGCATTTCAAGTTAGAAGTAACTACAGGAAGGCTGTGCTTGCTAATGGGGTACAGCTGCCCCAGCACAAACAGGGCTCCCTGACTCCCTGCACCCCAGGAAAAATCACATCCAAGTAGGTGATGGGGGTCCTCCTTACCTCCCTCCCACAATTCTGCTTCAGACTTCCACCCTGCAGTTAGAAGAAGAAAGCAAGCAAACGTTGTTCCAGCCTGGAGACAACCTCTGAGCTATCTCTAGCAGCCTACCCTGTGCAGTCTTTGCAAAAGGGTGGCAGTGGATGTATTCTTCACAGCAACTTCAGCCCCACGGACCAAAATTAGCTCATAATCCATAAAAGCCTTTGAAGCATTGCCCAGTAAGTCCCCACTGTTGGCAAGTGTAAAGGCAACCTCCTCCCTGGAAGCCATCTGGGACGTAGGCACACAAAGCAGTTGTCTTCAGACAGAGAAGCTGTGTTTCCCAGTGACCCCAGAGACTCCTTTCCTTAGTCCTTGGTTTTATCCTTCCTTCCTAGATGGAATTACAGTGCTGGCATTTTGATAACTAAAGCTCTGCTCTGACTAAAAATACTAACTCAATGATACAGAAGCTTCTCTCCAAGAAGTGAGCAACTTGGTCCTTCCAAAACCGTATGGCCTAATTCTTTACGGATTTGTAAACTATGTTTTCTTAAATTAGACTGCTGCTTCAGGTTGTTTTAGGAAATGTATCACACCATTGGCTTTGGAAGCCCCAAATACACCCACAAAAACATGAGGGAAAGAGGCACAACCTCTGCACCTCAGTGCTGGAGCTGGGGTGGTCAGATGCTGTCTTTCTTTTCTGAAGCTGCAAATGCAGCGTTTCCTTAGGTCCTTGCTCTCATTAGAAGGAAACAACTCCATTACTTTTGGAATAAATGAGGTGGAAGTTAAACAGCACAATGAGAAAGTACGTGAAAGTTCAACAGAAGAATGCAACTAACTGAGCTGGTTCCTTTTCCCTTGGAAATATCAGCAAACCACAACAATCTTCTCAAGTTCAGCCTCAAATCCTCATGACTAAAGTCTTCATGGAAAGCAGTCACTTCCCACTACTGTCCTCCATCATTGCATTAATGGTCTGAACTGTGTACTTTAAGGGACAACCATGTCCCCACCTTTTCTTTCTCATTAAATAAACCCCTTTCAGATGGTTGAAACAATCCATTCCACAGCCTGGTTTTCACCGTAAGAGAGCTGCTTAAAACAAGCTGCTTCGCGGCATCTTTCCACATATTTGCATTTCTACAGCCTGTATTTCTACTACAAATGCATCTGCTGGCAGGAATGTAGATTCCCATTAGGGATTGGAAGGGACCTCGAAAGATCACCTAGTCCAATCCCCCTGCCACAGCAGGACCATCTAGACCAAGTCACACAGGAACGTGTCCCAGGCAGGTTTTAAATGTCTCCAGAGAGGACAACTCCCATGTGGGAGTGCACACAGGCACGGGGTGTGTGTGTGCACATGTATCTCACAGGAGGTTTCCACACGAAGCAGTCTGATGAATGCAGTTACTCCCAAGCCTAACCCACGTGCCACACTGCTGATTTGCACTCTGGATAAGCCCATTTTTTTATTGTCATCACAATTCAAATCACAAGGGTCAAACTCAAACACCACATGCACGCCCATGCCTAAGGGCAGCCGGAGCTGTGAATCCTGAGCTTAGGAGGACACGCTAATCCCCACACGGAGGGAACACACCTGCTGCAGCAGCAGAAGGGTATTTAAGATAAACAAATAAGCTGAAGGGGACTTGGACTCTTCACAGCTTTGAATCATGGTGAACCAGGCTGCAGGAGAAGCACACTGTTGCCTTCCCCATGCACCCTTCCACCACTCGCACGCAGAGAAGCCAAGCTCCAACACTGTGTGTGACAACGTATTTCCACGCTGGACAGAGTAAGAGAAGTCTCTCACCTCCTCGGGCCTGCTCAGGGCATGTCCCTCGGGTCCGGTGATTCCCATTTCCAGGATGCGCTTTTGTTCCTGCAACACAAGAGATGAACGCTGACAACCGCTTCGCGATGAGACCCCTACACCGGGCATCCTCTGGTGGATTAACAGCCACAAAAGCCTGACTGTCCCTGTTTTATCTGTGCAAATGCAGCTGCATAAGCCTGCTGCCAGGGGAAAAGGACCGAACACACTGACCTAAACTGGTCCCATGTCACCCCAGCATCTACTCCACACAGCCAAGTACGTATTTCAGGGGGAGATTTGTCTCTGCAGTGTGACAGAGTGTATTTGTGCCTTGGGCTATTGGGATGCTCCATCAGAAATGTCCTCTTCTACTACTGCTGATGCTTCATCACATTGCATTGTCTCTGGCATCCAGCTCTCTGTAACACTTTTTTCCTACAAATCACAGAGTATTTGGGATTGGAAGGGACCTCGAAAGATCATCCAGTCCAATCCCCCTGCCACAGCAGGACCACCTAGACCAAGTCACACAGGAACATGTCCCAGGTGGGTTTTAAATGTCTCCAGAGAAGACAACTCCACAACTCCTCCGGGCAGCCTGTTCCAGTGCTCTGTCACCCTCACTGTGAAGAAGTTCCTTCTGATTTTTATATGGAACCTCCTATGTTCCAGCTCACACCCAGAGCAAATCATTTAAAAAGCAAAGCACTGCTCTGTAGTTGTCAGGGCACCTTATCCACACCAGACGCCCACCTTAGGATCAATGTGGTTTGTCAGGAAAAATAAGGGGCCATCCAGCCTCACAGCAGAAAGACACGTTTTTAAAAATAAACAGAAAACTTCACCCATTTCTTAGCTTAAGGTCAAGCAGTGGTACTGGAATAAATTTCCCTAAAAATGGGCGGTTGCAAGGCAAAAGTGGGACCCAAGCTGTTGTATCTCTGATCCTGGTCTTCCTGCCTGCAGGTCTCTAATGACTGAGATCAACAAATGTAATGACTCTCTGATACAGACAAATGTCCCCTAGAGACCAGGATGAAGTTACTGAACATAATTTACTGTGTCATCTGATAAATATTTGATCCCAGGCCCCTGAGTATAAACCTGAGTATATTCACATGTACTTCTGCCTTTGCTGCAATCAGTCAAGGCTGTATTTAAAGTATGTTTGTTGTAAAACCATGTTTCACGGTTACTTTCTTAAAAGTAGCTGTTCTGAATCATTAATGCAACAGTTCTGAGCAGCTCCAGCTAAAGACTTCAGATAATTAAATTCCACAGAAAAAACATTACAAGCAAGTATCGCAGTGGAAAAGAACGACTCGGAGTGGGATACATTTCAGTCTTGAAGCAAGTCATCAAATCAGATGATATGATAAAATTGCCCACTGTGAGAGGGCAGTTCCACAAGCGCCCCGTGACTTTCATGGAGAACATATCAAAACATCACTGGTGCTACTCCACTTGGTTCACTTTGCCCTTCTTACACTAATACTGACTTTTTATGTTTCTTACTATTCACTTTCATGTTGTTGCATTACAACTAAAAATTACGTATTTTTGTGGTTGAAATCAAGCTGAACTTGCTGAGAATGCAGGTTTTTTCCCCTCTTAAATCCAAATGAGGGTTTTCACCTGCCTTCAGTGGGGAAAAGACACAACTGCGCTGTATGTGCCTGTTGATTCCTTTACTTGCAGCTTTCAAGTGGTTATTTCAGCCAAACTTGAAGGGAAAAAGGACAAAAGGCTCCCAAAAGGGGCAAATTCTTGCTAGGCAGATAAAGGATAGGGTCCCACACAGGAGCAAAACAACAGAGTAAATCCATTTGGGTAAGAACCCTCACACACTGCCCAAGTACCCTCTTGAGATTCTCCTTTAACCATGAAACAAGGTGGCTTCCCTAGTCCTGATGTCAGACAGCTTGTTTTTAGCCACTGTAATTTCCCTGTCAGCTCTGCAGCCTAGTCCTTAGCGGATAAGCCAGCAGATAAAGAGCTCAGCAGATAAATCAGCCGGCTCACTCAGAGCCTCACAGACCCCAGAGGGGCTCTATGCACATGCAGGGGATCAGAAAAGGGACACATCTCTGCAATAGCCTTAAAAGATTAATCTGCCACAGATGTATAGAGTCATCACAACACTCACCCAAACATTCTGTTTTATACAGGGATCCTGGCCTCTGAAAGAGCAGGGGGAGGTTTCCAACTGACTACTGTGCTGGAGATACCTCTTTGAGTGTGCTATGGCACAGAACAGAGCTGCAGCACGCTCCAGTATCATGACATGTGAGGTGACCCAATCTGCAAAGACTCCACTAAGAATCCAGGACATTTTAACAAGACCTAATGAATTTGGGTCATCTCCTGGGTCTAACATGCATCTTCAAAAAGCTTAACTTACACTTTAACACATACTTGTAGACATTTATGAGACCATGGTAGTTTCTCAAGCGTCAAAGAATACTCTCAAAAAAGAAAAGGTCTGAGAGCTTTACCACCCACTCTGCGCTGTGCTGTGTATCTAGGGTCTTTGTCAGGGATCCAGATGAAAGGATCGAGTGCACCCTCGGGACATTTGATACCAAGTCAGGCAGGTGTGTCGATCTGCTGGAGGAAGGCTCTGAAGTGGAATCTGGCCCAGCTGGATCAATGGGCTGAGGCCAACTGTGTAAGGTCTAACAGAGCTAAGCGCTAGGTCCTGCACATGAGTCACACCAACCTCATGCAACAATACAAGCTTGCTGGAAAGCTGCCTGGCAGAAAAGGACCTGCGAATGCTGGTCAACAGCTGACTAACTATGAGCCAGCAGCGTGCCCACGTGGCCAAGAACAGGCTTGTATTAGAAATCACAGCTTGTATTAGAAACAGCGTGGCCAGCAGGATTGTCCTCCTGTACTTGGCATCAGTTTTAGGCTGCTCACTAAAAGATGGACATGGAAGTGATGGAGCATGTCCAGAGAATGGCAATGAAGCTGGTGAAGAGTACGGAGCACAACTCCCATGAGGAGCAGCTGAGGGAACTGGGCTTGTTGAACATGGAGAAAATGAGGCTTGGGAGAGAACTTACGGCTGTCTATAGCTACCTGAAAGGATGGTTGAATGAGGTGGGGATTGGTGTGTTCTCCCAAGCAACAAGGACTAGAGGAAATGGCTTCCAGCTGTGCTGGGGGATGTTTAGATTGGACATGAGGAACAATTTCTTGCCCAAAAGGGTTATCAAACATTGGAACAGCCTGACTTGAGCAGTGGAGGAGTCACCATCCCTGGAGAGATTGAAAAGATATGTAAATATACGGTGGTAAGGGACGTGATTTAGTGATGACGTGGCAATGCTGGCTTAGGAGTTGGACCCACTGATCTTAAAGGTATCTTCCATTGCGATTTTGCACCCTGACAGCTGTAACAAGGGACATTAGCACAAAGCTTCCCAGCTCCACTAGTAGTCCCCAAAATCTGTGAGCATGGCTTTACGCTGGTCTGCTTCACTTGTCTCTGTCAGATTTAGAAGCGGTCATCTTGCTTCCTTCTGCTCCCCATATCCAGTCTTCATCCACTGCCAAGGCAAGGAGCTGTCGGGATCGGTGTGCCACCTCACAGATGCCCAAGTATGCAGAAAGGCCTCCACCCTCAGTGTGTTTAGTGCACCAGGCTCACTTACCAAGTACTTCTCTTCTTCCCACCCATTCTCCTAGTGGAGGGTTTTACTTTTCCTCTCTTGTGTCTACCTGCTCACAAAGTGAAGCAACAATGATAATTTACTCACCTGAGCTATCAAGTCTCCATTTTCAGCATGGACCAGGATAACAGCCCCAAGACTTTTTAAAAAGGTAAAGGCTTCATAAAGCTGCAGGTAGTACAAAGAAGGAAACACTGCTGAATAAGGAAAACACATTACTTAACACTCAGACTTTGTTCACCTCATTTTTACACCCTCCATGCTAGTAATTATCTATGTCAATAACAAGTTATCTCACTTTTGCACTCCCTGCTTTGTGTTGACTTACCCACCCCCTTACACACCAGCCAGCCCTAGGACAAGTTTCTGTCCTTCTGCACCAAGACAAGGACAAAACTCCTGGGCAGGGTTGCATCTCCCTGGGATGCAGCACCTTGCTCAGCCCCTCGTAATGCAGGGCTGTCTCTTCAGGCCCTTCCCCACAGGTATAGTGAGTAGTCTCTTCTCTAGAGCTTTAGCAAATGAAAAATTAAATTACTCCCTAGCACCACAAGCACTTAGTGCAGCCACCTTTTTAGAGCAGACACTGTCAAGCATTCACCAACATCTCTAACTCTGCAGTACGTTGCAATATTTTCTCTAGAGCATCTTTTTCAATTATTATTGCTTTCTAAGACTCAAAAGCCATCCAGTTTTCAAACACAGATCCAGTACTGAAGACATTGTTTTCTCATGCCCACTTCTGCACTAGGATCCTTCAGCTAGCACTGAATGAACGCGCAGCTGTGTTTAAACAAGGTAAGGGGCATTAGCCTAGTCACACATTAAACACTGAGGCAGTGCTTCTCGTGGGAATTCCACCAGGGAGCTGAATTTAACAGACACTGCCTCTCAGAGAATATTTACATGTTATTATGGCAAAAATTCCAGTTAAAACCACAGAACCTTAGGGACTGGAAGGGAACTTGAAAGACCATCCATTCCAATGTCCCTGCCACGGCAGGATCACCTCGACCAAGTCGCACAGGAACATATCCAGGAGGATTTGAAACGTCTCCAGAGAACCACATGTACTGGAGGTGTAACTAAACAGCTATTTAAGAGACCCAGAGCTAAAGCTGTGGGAATAAGTAGAAGGAAACATTTTCTCAACAGAATAAGCAAACATTATTCTTGCTAACAGATGCCATTGTCCATGTACAATGACCTGATACTACGAATGGGAAAGCTGAAGGGTCTGAAATCTGTAATGAGCTCTGGACAAACAAGTCCATTGTTATTTCCAACCCTAATGAGAAGAAGCAAACAGAGAAACTCTTGAACAAATCTCAAAAGTGCTATTGCCTTGAGTGCTTCATCTTTTCTTCCCTTTCTGACCTACAGTTCTTGAAAGGTAACAGCAAAATAAAGTGAGAGAAAAAGACTAAACAGTGCTAAGTGGTGGTAATGTTGGGACACAGCAGAAAGTCTTCACAGAAAGCACGTCACGTGAAAGAGCACACAGAGGTTCAACGCTGCTTGGCACCGACCCTCTGAAGGTAACTCCTCCATTGCACATTTGCCCCCCAGGACCACTCAGGTCAGTGAGAACATTCAACTCCCCAAGTGTTGGAAGATCATAGAAGAGACCAGAACAATAAAAAGCATTCAGTGCAGTACCTGGCTGTCAGACATTTGGTAGAGATCTTTGTAGGCCATGTAGACTTGAAAAGAGTTCACACCTGTTCCAAGACAAAATTGTAAGTGAATTCTTAAAATTGCATTGCAACAAAAGCTTCAGAAGAATTAAGTCACAGAATATGCCTGCACGAAACTCTTCACCAGTGACTGCCAGGAATGCAGCACAGCTCCACAGCTGCATTGCAGATGCCAGGACTAAAAAACTGAATGCCCTCTTCTCTCGTGTAATTTGTTGGGACTCTCTGGATCGCCTGTCTTCAGCCCTGGAGCGAACCAGCCACCACTGCAAACGAGATTGCTTGTAGCCAAACTGCAGACAAGCAACGGGTCAAAAGCAAGCACGTAATCATTGTCAAGTTAGGAAAGACTACGTAAGGCTCCGTGGGTCACTGGTTTACTTTTTAGCTTTCTTTAGCTAACCAGGAAAACATATTTAGCTTGAAGAGAAAGCGTTTTGTAATAGATAAACTCCTGGCTCAGCTTCTGCTCAAAGCTGAGAAGCTGTAGGAAATGTGTATCTGGATTTGCATTTGCTTTTTCTTGATGCTGTTGCCCAAAGTGCCCAGCTCTGCTTGCAGTGAACACTGGGAAGGAGCAGAAACAAAGCCTGAAACAGGTTACAAGGGCAGCTCACCACACCTTGCCTTACATCTTCTAAAACGGAAAGATTTCTGCTGGCAGTCACACACAGCCATGAGAGACGACAGCTCCAAATTTCAGGATTCAGTATGAAATGCTAGTGTTGAGTGTCAGCTGCCAAGAACCAACTGTATTCAAACTCCTGCAAGTTCTGCTATTTCCTTCAAAGATCTGATTAGCTACACAGCTCCATATCCTAACGGACGGGAATTCCGAGCTTCTTCTGTTCGTATTTTCTGTACACATGAATTCATGTTAGTTTATAAATGTCTACTGGCAATACCCCCGCTGTGGCAGAGGGACTATGCTGAGTTTGCTAGCGTAAAAGTAAGTTCTAAGCTGTCTAAACCATGTATGCTGCACTTCCAAACAGCTTCCCGGGGCGAGAGGGAAAAGAAAAGGATCTGTTGTGTTATTTGCACACTGAATGAATAAGGCTTTCTGATGAAAATACAGCTCCTTCATGAGGCTAGGAGGTGCAGGTGTATCCTCAGGCAGAGGGCACGGCTGTTCACACTCACAGATAGCTGTTTGGTTTCTTCACAAGACTAAATACCTCAGGATACACGTAGGATAAAACCTTGAAATGATCCTTGCTGTTATGACTTCATTCTAAGTTCAGGCAGCTCAGTAATACAAAGTATAAGCCAGCCTCTCCATGCTGACATCCATGTTGACCAAATCCAGCCTGAACTGTGGAGCCATGTCAGCCTGCAAGCCCATCCCTTCATATTTTCCTGTTTCTGAAGTTCTCAAAAAGTATGGATGGTCTTTACCAACTGTATTCCCTCGGCCAACTCATCATCGCAGAGCTTCAATGCACTTAATATGTCCTTGCTTTCAAACATCACGACTTGGTTCTGCCTTCCGCAGGGCCAATGCTCACAGTAAGTCTCACGCCTGCGGCACTGTCTCTGAGTGAGAACGTCTGCCTGATCTGCCCCAGAAGAAAGTTCTGTTTCTCTTCACAAACCCACACAGTGTCTCAGATGTCAGCTGAGGGCCACCTTTCTGCATGGGTGACCATGCACACATGAAGCTATAAGAGATGCGTCAAGGCTGGTCCAAGCCTCTTGTAGTGGACGCTGTTTCAGACCTAAGACATCATCACTAAGGAATGCTGCTAGCTGGTGGAGAAGAGCCAGGTGCCATGGAGACAAGATAACTGAGAAGGCAACAAGAGACAAGGCTGGGGGGCACCTGGGTGCACAGCAGGGGAACCTTGCCTGCCCACCGGCCGGACCTGAGGAAGGACCAGTGAGGAGCCAGCTAGAAGACGTGATTGTCTCGTGAGAACTTGCGTGATCACGTGCAGGGAGAGACTGTATATAAGGGACAGCCCGAGAACTGATAAACGAGCTTGGCACTTAACCACAGTGGTGCGTGTGTCGTGACTCGGCTAGCCCTTGGTGGGGACCCCCTTCGTCTGGCACCTGAACCCAGGGACCCTTCTGAATGGCTTAAATGCAGAGTGCTTAAATGTGGAAGACCCTGAAGCATCAGGCAAGAACCTGACTTGGGAGCTGGGGGGCTAGAAGGCAGGAGCGGCCTCGTAGGCAAACGCAAGACCAGAGTCTGGAGCTTGAGCAGCCGATCAAGCCCCTGCAGAGGTAAGACCGCGATGGAATGGGACGTGGCAGCTCATTTGTTGACAAGTCATCTCTCTAAGAGACACGAGATCAAGGAAGCTGATATAGAAGCCCTTGTGAAATGGGCAAGGAAAAAGGGGAAGCTGCCCCAAGCTGCCCTTTTGTTTAGTGTTAGTGAGTGGAAAGAAGTGGGTGATTTTCTCCGGCAGGTCACTCTAGAAGGCGGAAAAGAAGGTAAAGAGGCGAAGGAGCTGGAACTGATTTGGAGAACGGTAACTCACGCTTTAGAGACTATGAAAGCAGAAAAGAAAACTGCCGCCGCAGCCGTGGAAGCACTGGGAGGGGCAGATGAAAAGGCAGCAACTGAATCCAGCAGGGGCTCCAAACCCTCGCGAGTATCGACCCTTTTCGGGGTACGGCAGGACCCCCCCATGATGGGACTATCTGTGCCTGTGTGCTCTAACGTAACGGAGCTGCTGCAGCAGACTTCGTTGAGAGAGGGGGTTACCCCGCCACAGTCAGCCGCGACTGACAGTAAGGCGGAAGGGGAAGAGGTGCCTCCAGAGTGGGAGGCGGAGGCAAAGCCTAATGTAACCGCAGGTGGAGCTACAAGTGGAACACACCTCAAACTCGAGAGGACAGCCAGGAGAGTGGGAAAAACAGTTAAAAAGTCAATTCAAGTTGGCAGAGATAAGTGCCAGCCTTCTACTCCAGCGTCTCCACCCCTCTACCCACCGCTCCCCGAGTCTTCATCAGAAGACAAGGCGGAGAACGGCACGAATGATCCTCCGCCGCAACAATCGCCGTCCGATCAGGACAAGAAGATAGAAAGCATCTTAACAAAACTCAATGAGCTTTCTGCTCCTCTCGAGAAGCTTGCTATGCCCTTCTCGTCACAGTCACCCCTTTCACCGATTGAACCAACAGCCCCTCCCTTCCCTGCCGAGTCCGCAGCCAGCTCGGGGATACCCGGAAGAGTGGAAGATTTGCTGAAGGAGGTGGTTACCAAACTCAATAACCTCCAAGTGCAACCTACACAGCCCATGACCAAAGGGAGCTCTGGACGCATCTCCTAAAGTGTCAGCAGAAGCCAAATCTTTGTGACCTGTGTACATACAGCAATGCTGTCTGCTAAGATCCTCCCCAGACAAAACGTATCAATTCATAGAAAACTAAGTGAATTCGTGACTAGCATGAGGAAGCTCACTGTTGTCCACGATGGGTTTGATAAACGGGTAAAACAGTTTGGCAGGTAACTGCAGTTGTTAAATTGAAACGAATTTTTGTTTGCATTCTGATCAGAAATCCCTCTGTGGAACTTGAGACAGACAAAACTGTAGGTGGTTCCTTCAAGAGAATCCGCAGTGTGGAATCCCCCGTGCTGCTGCTCGGGGGGTGCATTTCCCCCCTCACCCCTCCTTTCTTACTGCCCGCTGCCAACACAGCAGTTCTGGATGGGAAAAAAGCTCGACACCTGGCTCCAAGGCACTATTTAGCTAATTGCTCTTTCATAACACCACTTTAGAAGTGGTTGGTTTGTTTTCTCAATAGGACCATGCCTTAGCTGATCCAATGTTGATATTAGGATGGATATTTTTACCATCTCAGTTCCATCGTACCACTGTCACCAGAGTAGAAGCTTTGGGGTTGTGTGTTCAAAGGGCACTGGATCGATGCTTACAAATATTGGGGGAAATGGTAGACAAAAGCATCCTTCCGCTTCAACGGGATCAGGTACCAAAAGCAAAGCAAGTGAATGATACTTTCACTTTGACTGTGGTGAATAGCTTGGCCCGGACTGATAATTATTATGCACCCCATCCCTTGTTCAAAACGACATTACAGTGGGAACCTTATGATTTGTTATCTCCAGAGCCTTTATCCGCTCTGATGATTTCTACAGATGCGAGCAGCAGAACAAGAAAAGCAGGATTTGTGCAGCAGTTGTCACTGGTTTGCTGAAACTGTCGTGGCAGAAGGATCAGCGCTGATTTTAGAACTTGTGGCGGCACTGCGAGTATTTATGAAATGGCCTGTGGTCCCTTTGAAGACTGTATATGATTCTAAATATGTTGTGGGGGTTGTTCAAAGACATCACCGTCCTTTGCTAAAGGACACAGCTAACAAGGCAGTATTTTCTGTTTTATGTCAATTGTGGCACCCATTGGATGCTTGCAAGGAGCCCTTCTTTGTCATGCATTGAAAGAGTCACACTACCGGGACCCTTTGCAGAAGGGAACAGGCAAGCTCATGAACTGGTATCTGTTTCTCCTACTGCTCCTTGTTCTCTGCCTGTGCCCAATGTTTCAGGACAAGCAAAATTGTCCCATGAATTTTTTCATCAATCTGAAAAAGCGTTGCTGAGACAATTTCCTATCTCACTGTCTCACGCTCAAGCTATTGTTGCGGCATGTCCTGAATACGGTCATGTTCCAAATTTACAACCCAGAGCAACTAATGCTAAAAGGTTGGCTGCCTTGCAATTGTGGCAGACAGATGTCACTGAATGTCCTCATTTTGGTCGTTTAAAATGTGTGCATGTTTCTATTGACACTTACTCCAACACGATCTGGGCTACCTCGCATACATCCACTGGGGCTTGAGATGTGAAAAAAGCATTGGCTTAAAGCCTTTGCTGTTGTGGGTGTTCCTCGAACTAGCAAAACCGATACTGGCCCAGGGTATACAGCTAATTCTACCGCACCCTTTTTACAGAAGTGGGGAGTGCAGCATCGTTTTGGAGTTCCTTACAACCCCACAGAGCAGTCTGTCATTGAAAGGGCACGTCACACCCTCAAAAACATAATTGGTTTTCTTGGTCTGTTGTCAGAATGGGGGAAGATACGGCTCATGTGTCCCCTCCCCGTGAAATATTAAGTAAAGCTCTGAATGTTTCGAATTGGCTTAACCCCCAAGGAGCAGACGCTGAGACAGTGACCCAAAGACGTGCTCAGTCACTGACTGAGAAGGATGAGGATTTTAAATTCAAAGTACAACCATGGGTGCAAATATTTGATCCAGTACAAAATGTATGGAAAAGACCAATGAATTTACTAACTTGGGGCAGAGGATATGCTTGTGTTTCTACAGGCACTTCTGCTCCTTGGTGGCTTCCAGCAAAGTGGGTGTGTCCCTGGTTGCCGCAAGACAACAAGCATCAATCAGAAGCCCAGCCTAACATTCTAATAGACGTCCTGCTGAAAACTGCTGCATGGAACGACGACAGTTGATGACCATATCAAAAGACGGTTGTATGATGGCACTAGTAGTTATCCTTTCTGTGTTCATGACCATTACTGTCAGTACAGGGTCCATTTTACATTAAGATCCAAGACAAAATATGGGGGTAACCTGGCAAAATCCCACTGGTCAAAATGAATTTTATTTGTCTTTAGCTACCCCTGGAGATCCACTTCGTACACATTTGATTGGCTTCCCTGACCTGAGAATAACGGATTACACAGGGTGGGATTTATGTCTACCTTCTCATTTGTTGCTTTAGGGTTTTTTGTTCCTGGCAGTGCTGCTGCAGCAAATGATAATCAACTTAAGAAATTAGCTTGTGGGAGTTTGAAAGAATTTAATATAACCTCGCAAACGATATCGGAAATGCTTACTGACATCAAAAGTGTGCGACATGCCCTGTGACAAAATTGAGCTGCCACTGACATTCTGCTGTTGGCTCAGGGCCACGGGTGTCAGGCGTTCAAAGGAATGTATTGCATGAAGCCTTCTAATCACGTTATTTCACGGTTGCTACAACGCTTGGGAACTATTATTTGAACACTCTGGTAAAAGTATTCTTCCAGTCCCTGAGGTTCTGTGAGTTTCACTTGACTAGCCCAACAATTTAATGCTAATGGGACTGGTAAAATTGGACTGCTAAGATTAGGTATCTTGTTTATGGTACTGCTGTTGTGCCGTGTTTGTTCTCCTATCTGCAAGGGTCCTCCAGACGGAAGATAAACACTGCTGTCATTGTAGAGAGAAAAGAATATCAAGTGAATTGAAGTGCAGAACTTTGAAATCTATAGCTGTGCCTTTGAAGTAGAGGCAAAACTTTGCAGAAACTGAGGCACCAGAGAAGACAGGATGACAAAACTAATAGTTCACTAACTACTAACAATTACTAACAATTGCTAAGCAGTAATAACACATATTGTCTCTTACAATATGTAAGAGACCCTATAAAAGGAGTTTGGTTAAACCAGAAGGTTGAAGGCTGATGGAATGGGTGAAATCGGAGTTAGAGTGGGATTGGCTTCCGAGGGCACATACACTATCATATATATATACACGTACATCAGGTTTTATGGGATGTGTTCAGCATTTCATTGACAGGTCTGTGAAAGTTGCATTTTTAATGAATAGAAAGAGGGTAGATGTTGTAGTGTACACCTGTGTCAGACCTAAGACGACATCGCTAAGGAATGCTGCTAGCTGGTGGAGAAGAGCCAGGTGCCATGGAGACGAGAGAACCGAGAAGGCAACAAGAGACAAGGCTGGGGGCACCTGGGTGCAGAGCAGGGGAACCTTGCCTGCCCACCAGCTGGACCTGAAGAGGGACCAGTGAGGAGCCAGCTAGAAGACGTGATTGTCTCGTGAGAACTTGCGTGATCACGTGCAGGGAGAGACTGTATATAAGGGACAGCCCGAGAACTGATAAACGAGCTTGGCACTTAACCACAGTGGTGCGTGTGTCGTGACTCGGCTAGCCCTCGGTTGGGGACCCTCTTCGCAAGTCATGCCAACTTGTCTCAGTGATGGCATATGACTGAATCCCACTGAAGTTAAGACATGAAGGGATTGCAGCAGGGGTCCCAACATGGGATCGTAAGCCTGTCCCTTACCGACCAGCTCCCACAGCGCACAACCAGAGTTTTCCCTTCTAAACACACATCCACACCCTTAGCTGCCACAGCAGACACACACAGAGAGGTCAGGCGTCTCACAGGGTGCCTTTAAAGCTAACAGGAGAGATGGTTTGAACCATCCCACCTTGCAAAGAGAGTACCTTTACAATACACCAGGAGAAAATAACACCAACTCACATGTACACGTAAACGCCTAATGCCTGGGTCTGGGGTCCCCATCTACTCATTAGCAATGTGTGGCTTTGCAAAAGTCTGGGTCCATTGACCACATTTAGCTTAATCCTTACGTTTGTCACATTTTACATTCTTCTGAACATCCTCCTCACACCAGGAACACTCAACAGGGCCCTCTCCAAACTTCAGACAGAGCTACAGACTTTTCTGAACAGTGACAGAGTCAGTCAGAGGAATGAGCACGGCCTCTATCAACTCGTTTCTGGCTGCCGTTCCTTTGCCTGTAATGGAGAAGCCCGGTCACAAAGCAGCTGCAGAAATGCCCGAGTGAAGCCCGAGTCTTTACCATCAGCACTTGGTTCTAACAAAAACTCCAGGCCCTTCCAAAGCCTGCATCTCCTTAAATTAGATTTGTATTGATTCAAAACTGATTAATCACTCAATGATACTTGACAACAAGGCACCTCAACAGCAGCTTTGTGAGCTCTCGTTATTCACGCGGAGATTGCATGAGGCACATGCAGCAATGGAACATTACTAGCCAAGCCCTGTTACTTGGTTAAAGCACCCACTAGACAATCAGCCAAGAACAAATTCAATCCAGATTCCCAGCTGATGAAAACCAGTGTCACTCTATTGACATCAAATCTATTTACACCAGGTGGCTCAAATGTTTCCAGCTGTCAGCAGATCTTATCCATGAATTTCAAAGCTCTTCCCGGGCTGAAACATTCCCTGTTGTGACTGCACTTTCCCACTCAACGCTTGCCTCATGTCCCCTAATATAGGAGAGTAATTCACACTGACTGTCTGAGACATACTATAGGAGCTGTGGGAACAAAGGTGAACTCCTAATGCTATCACCATTAAAAAGGTCACCAATGCCCCCACCACACATTTTGATTCAGGAACAAATGAACAGACTCTGGCTTCCTCTCAAGACTGAAAGTCAGGTCAGATTTACATTAAAAAAAAATCTAATTTGAATAGGTAGAGAAAACCATTCACCAAAATGCACCAGGCTCCTAATGTAAGCCCTCATGCAAATTTAGGAGTGCTGAGCCATCCGTGATTCTGTAGCTCTGGAAAAGAGTACACTCGGTGTGCCTGTCAGAAAGTACAGTCAGCAAACACATAGCAGTGCATCCGTGTTGGTGCTGACAGCAGGGAAACAGCACAGACTTGGTACCATCCATGTTGACACACATCATCACCTTGTAAGAACCACCTTTATTATGAAGACCTGTGTAAGACCAGCTGCAGTTTCTCTAAATTGCATGTACCCTTCCTGCTTGAAGGGTTTTGGTGCCTGAAGTCTGGTGATACAGCATCTGTACTGGCAGCCTGCTGAGACACAAGAACGACTCCCTGACATGACTGCACCTCTACAGCAATTCAGCCAACAACTGCTCACTCAAAAATAAGGTTTTGGTTTTTTCACTTCAGTAACACACTTCTACACAAAGACAGTTGTGCAGATCTAAGTCTTCACTAGCACTATGCTTTACAGAGGATGCAGCATACACATATTACTTAGACTTTCCAAGGGTCTTTACAATTTACCCGTGGTAAGTAAACACCATGACATTTCAGAAAATATTTCATAATTAATACCCATTTATTTGCAAGGAAAGTGTTAAGTGAAAAAATATTTTGAAATAAAATAAAGTTCTGGGCAAAAAAAATACAAGCTGTCAGGCAAAATTTTAAAGAATTAGATTAAAATTACTATTTTTGAAGGCTGTATGAAATTGCCCTCACATAGGTATCTGTTGCCACCTAGATACCTTCCATATATGAAACTGTCACATTGAGCTGACATGTATGGAAAAAGATTTGAGAGAGGTTTTATCTGTGCTATTCTGGAGTGGTAGCTGGAGTCCATATAGGGCAACCTACAGCATCTCCTATGACACTAGACCTGTTAATTGAATTTAATGAAGCCTGTAAGTGTCTTAAATAGATTCCTGAATAAGTGACCTGGTTTCCTTAAGTCCTGAAACAAAGTGTCTCCTAGTCACTTCAGGGAAAGCCGCTGGAGACCCGAGAAAATCAGGACAATGTTTTAATATTAGGTACTTAAGTTTGAATCGTTTTCCTCCAATGACTGAAATCTATTTAAAAATGCAGGTGTGTTTTATAGAGAATTCTAGTCTTGCAGGTAAATTATGCTAAACCACTTCTGAGAAATTACTGTGATGACTTCCTTAGACACAGGAGTCCTTCATATTTGGGTTTAATTTGAGGCATCTAAACGGGCAGACTCCAGTCAACAGTTAATGAACAGCGACGTTTAAATGAAACAGAGTACCTAAGGTGACTGGGCTGATTACGNACGGGCAGACTCCAGTCAACAGTTAATGAACAGCGAAGGTGACTGGGCTGATTACCCTAAAGGCTAGTGTCTCAGTTTTATCTTCAAATAAAACATAAGTAGTAATATATGAGCCTATGTACAAGCAAGGATAAGGGGATACAGTGGTGTCTGAAAACATCCACACCTTAATTTTCTGTGCCTATACTGGGGTAATCCTTCTCCCTCCATCAGTCTTGCTGCTGACCAGCACCAGTACACAAAGTTTTCTTAGGTTCGTTTTACACAGCAGCAAGTGAAGAAAGAAGTTCAAGGTAGTACAGAGTCTTGGCCAGGATAACCAGCACTTCTGCATCCCTGCTCTGGATGATGCATTATTAAAACACTCAAACGTTTCACCTCCACATGACATTTCAATAAAACAAAAAAATACTACCAATTTTCACTCACAGACCTTTGTCCTGCACCAGTACTTCCAGCTCTTCTCGAATCCCATCATACCAGCTGGTAATGTCCACATGGAGAGAATAATCACAACAGGATTTGGTGTCAGCTGCCTCATGCCACTTCTCAAAGGAGGTAAGTAAACTTGATCCAGGTTCAGGAAACACATGGTCAACTGAAAAAGAGATTCATTGTCTGTTAGCACACTGCACACCATTCAGATTGCCTCAGTGCCTGTGAGTAAGTGGCTATGGCCAAAACAGCAGCCTCGGAGGCGGTTTGTAAGCAGACTATAACTTAAGGATGTTGGCCAGATCCTGCTGTCCCAAGCACTACAGACTTTGTGGACAGTCTGTAGGAAAGCAGAGTCTGGCAACCCATTTGGTGCAACATCAACAGACACACAGTGGGACATCCCAACATCTCACAGTTAGGAAATGTCTGGCTTTCCCTTTACTGTTTTGTAAGAAACTGTAAGTTCTGGACTTACCTGTATGTACTGTCTGACGTGTCCATTTCCATGTATTTCATAGTAAGAATCACCATTAGCCAGTGCCTCACAGGCAGTGAATTGGCCTGCACTTCCTTACCAATGTATCAATGGAGATGTCAAATGGTTTTTCAGCAGCCCAAACTGGGAATAAAGCCAAAGGTCTGGACAGAGATGATGCAGAGTACAAACAGCCACACTACACGGCAGACCAAGTGTGCCGCAACTACACACCTTCACTGTTGCGTGGCTTTCTGCCCGTGATGATCCCATAGTGCTTACTGACACAAAGGCAAGACTACCTATGCTTACACACCTATCTTTGCAGGGCTGGATCAAAAGTAAGTACGGAAAAAAAGCAAGGCGGGCTTTCGCAAAAACCCAATGGCATTTGCAAAGCTAACGCTGGAGAGGAAGCCTCAAGCGAAGAGCGCGCACTGTTAACACAACTAAACAGCAGTGCACTTTGTGCTTACTGCCAGAGATCCTTGCTGCTGACACTTGCTGCTGAACACAGGAACACGTTGTGGCTCAGCAAAAAAAAGCCACGTTCCATTTCAGCGGGAGTAAAACCCCACCGGGCAGCAACTTTGCACAAGGAAGCTAAGCCAATTTCTGTCACATGAACAACTACCTCACAGAGCCTAACCAAGGGACAAGCAGCTGCCAGTACAAAAGAGGTAAGTCTTGTCCTGCCATCTTAGCAGACAGAAGAAGGGCCTTTAACAACTGGAAACACGTCTCCCTTCCACCAAGAGAGATGTTCCTCCAGGACGACTCTGGTAAGGTCTTCCTCAGCTCCTGGTGCCAAATCCACAGTCGTCAGTTTGCTACTTCCACATCTGCTGAAATATCACTAGGTGGGAACAGCAGTCCTTTGGCAGTTCCCATGCCACGTATTTACAGCACTAGCTACACTCTCTCCCAAAAATCCCTCAGTGCCTGTTCTGTACTTCAGAAGGAAATCCATGACACAATTTCCTGTGCTGCTGTTTCTTTCTGAGGGTAAGTTCATTTTCAGGACAGCCATGGGTGACAATGATGAATGAGTCTCCAAAATAATGCCCAGAAATGTGAGGATTTATTGCAGAAGATTTCGGAAAATTGATGTGGAGCTTCCTGTGGCTACTTTCCACCTACAGTACATGAGCTTCAGCCTGGTGTGGGAAGAGTTAGTACTGCTCATACTCACTGATCATGGTGGTGCCCCCTGCTAGTGCTGCTTTTGTGCCTTGATAGAAGTCATCGACAGCAGTCATTCCTTGGCAGGGCTTTTGTAGGTAAGTGTTGACATCTATACCCCCAGGAATAACCATGCGCCCATTAGCCTCTATGGTCTTGACTCCTCCAGGAACAATGAGATTCTCTCCTATTTGCCTAGGCAGCAAGGAAAGCCAATATTATTTTACTTAAAGAAGCACTAAGGACAGAATCTATTTGAGGCACATAAGAGAGAGGAACCTAGGGACTAACAGAAAGAACTGGGACCTCAATGAGGCTCCAGCACCCACTGTGGTCACTCTGCACAGCACTGGCAGAGCAAAACATCTGTGAGGCTGCCTGGCTGGGCCACATGCTCAAGTGCTTTTGCATTGCTCTAGTGGCCAATAAAGAAGCTGTAATGCACCAGCATTAAAAATTGATTATTTTTTTAATATGATTCAGGGTGAAACTTAAGTGTCCTGTTTTTAAACAATTACAGATATCTGAAGTTAATAGCCTCCTGGGGGCTCTGGTTGTGTATATTCTTAAATGAAAACAGAAAAGCACAGATCAAGTACGACAGCAAGAAGCACAAAGCATATCAGAAAGGAGTCATTACTTCATAGCCAAGAAATACAAATTCATCCTTAAAAAGAATTCTAAATAAGCTAGATTCTTCATCTCTTACAATTAAAACTCAGTGAAACATTCTGCATAACTGCACATAAAAACATTAATTACTGCTGTCATCCTTTCCCCTCCAATTGTTTGAAACCCAAGTACTTTTTTCACCATTAAAAATATTAATCTGTCCCTCATATCAAGCAAAATCCAGATACTTACAATCAAAATACTGTTGTTGTTCATTGACACAAATATGAGTAAAATAACCTGTAACTTTTAAAGCCATATCACATTGTTGTTGTCTGCCTTGCATGGCACCAAACAGGAAAAGTATAGGCATGTGTGGAAGCCATCTCTACATCATTACAACTTCACGTACTGGGGCTCAGAGATAACTTAAGTTCACTTTGTTTACTTTATGTTACAGACACAGAGTCTTTGTCTTAATTTCCTTGTGTCTGGGGTAAAAAAAAATAAAATCTATATCTATAACAAAACCTCAGAAATCAGAGCTGCTGAATCTGTTTCTCCCATATTACAACGCAGCTTGCACCTACAGAGCAAAACACAGCAACTGATTAACAGCCAATCTCAGCAAGCCAGAGCTGCACATGAATATAACCATTAATTAAAACTAGTGAAACAAAGAGGGATAATTATTCACACTGGAATCTAGCCAAACCACCAGAATTAATCAATAGCCCCAAGAGGCCAAGAATTTGTTTCATATGCTGTGCAGAAATGTCACCCCCAGCAGCCTGGCTCGCCAGGTTCTGGCTGAAGGAAAGAACAGTCATTCAGTCAGCAAACTCCCCCAGCATCCCAAGCTGGGGTCCCAGCCCCTCAATGCTGAACAAGTCCACGAGGACTTCCTTGTGAGAGCTGATAGCTTGAAGTTGTACAGCATCATGTCTGGTGCCTAATTATTCAACAACCCACTTAGCACTGGGAGCATGTCATCACCTGCCTGGAGCTGTGAGGAGCACTGATGCTGCCATGACAAACAAGGCATGGATACACACATGAAAGCCAGCAGCAGCCCAACACATCAAACTGCACAACAAACTAAAATCTGACTTGCAAGGGCATACCATAAGGCACTCCAATCCATTTGCAGATTGAGTGCTCGTACACAGCTAGGTAGCCCCGCACACAACGGCGGTGATGCGCCGATTTTCCATTAGCTGAATCCTCTCCCAAGATCTTAATCAGAACAATCCTCAACCTGTGCAGCACTTTTGTGGATAAAAAACTGAAGTGGGAAAACAAATTTACTGCGACTCTGAATATGTCTAAGGTGAAACTGCACTCCAAGGACTACCGCACCCTCTGAAAACAGGACTAAGTCAAATCGACATAGAAATGTAAAATCAATTCATTTGTATTTTCTTCCACAACCAATACCTTCCAGTTCCTTATTCAAGGAGACACATGTCCTAACAAAGTTAAACCATGTTTAACTACAGTTTTTGATGTTTCCCTAAACATTATTTTCAGTGTACAGTTAAGTAACAGCTTATTTGGCAATGGCTTAAGACTTCCATGCTGAAGTGATATGAGAGCAAATGGCCTTTGTGGATGATGCTGCGCTATTACCTGTCAGGAGCTGGTCTCCTCTCTTGCCCTGGCATCAAGATTAAAGCTGCAAGAGGGCTGAGCTTCACTGGCATCAAGGTTATTTTTAGTCTGACTGACTAGAACACAGAGTAAGAGATAATGTGACAGGATGCCTGACTTGCTCACACCTTATTGCTAAATGTATGTTAGTAAGAATGGGGTTCAGTTACTTGTGGGTGAAAAAATAAGACAGCACAGATAACTGTGTTCTAGAATCATGGAATCATAGAATCATCATGGCTGGAAAGGACCTCCTTTTTCTCCAACATTTTCTCCTAGTGCCTAACCGGTNCGTTTCTGATACAGGCCAGGATGCCATTGGCCTTCTTGGCCACCTGGGCACACTGCTGGCTCATGTTCAGCCGGCTGCCGATCAACACCCCCAGGTCCTTCTCCACCAGGCAGCTCTCCAGCCACTCTTCTCCAAGCCTGTAGGGTTGCTGGGGGTTGTTGTGACCAGAGTGCATGACCTGGCACTTGGCCTTGTTAAACCTCATACGATTGAGCTCAGCCCGTCGCTCCACCCTGTCCAGATCCCGCTGCAGAGCCTCCCTACCCTCCAGCAGATCGACACTCGTGCTCAATTTTGTGTCACCTGCAAATTTCCTGGGGGTGCACTCAATCCCCTCATCCAGATCATTGATAAAGATATTAAACAAGACCGGTCCCAAAACTGAGCCCTGAGGGACACCGCTTGTGACTGGCCACCAACTGGATTTCACGCCGTTCACCACCACCCTCCAGGCTCGGCTGTCCAGCCAATGTCTAACCCAGCGAAGAGTCCTCTTGTCTACGCCATGAGCCGCCGGCTTCTCCAGCAGAATGCTGTGGGACATAAATGATTGAGCTGGTTTGCTGAGGCACCAGCAATTGAAAACTCAGAATCATAGAAAATTGGTGTCTGCGGTCTTCAGTTTAACAAGCTGCTAAATTCTGTCACACAAAGTACAACAGAAACATCAGGCTTCAAGTCTCCATAAGCTTAACCTGAGAAAGCCTCCCCAGGACTGCCTGGAATTGCTTCTGTTGTTATCAAGCCCAGACCTCTTTTGGGCATCAGAGGTTCCCTCTAACTTGGCTCATCGCCTGCCCAGCTCTGGAGAACCCTTCCTTAGCTACTCCTCCTGCACACTTGATAGTCCCCTCCAGCCCGGAGACCCAAACCTTTCCCTTGGCAGGGACAGGTTAGAGGACAGCGAGCACCAGACTGTGACCTGATGATAAGTATGGAGACCTGGGCTTATTTCCTCACATGATCAACAGCAACTGGCTAGATGTAAGCAAAATATACTATTTACGTGACAATGGCAATTACAATTACTAAATGAGTTACTATTTAGATACCAGAGGACTGCCTGTCAGCTGCCACGTGAGTGTGCAGGGCTTAAGTTTCAGCAAGAAAAAATCCACATGCACCACTGCTCCCTTGTAATAGGTAGAAAAAGCATCTACCATCCTCCAAACAGCAGGTCATCTTCAAACATATTCAAGGTTATATCTACATTCCTCTCTGCAGGTTGATTTGCAGGGACACAAGCATTAAAAACACTATTAATTTCATTAGTCTGCAAGAGAAACCCAACTCTGTACTTCCTCATCAGTTTCCACTGCAGAGTAAGAAAATTAACCCAGATCTTTTATATCCAGCAAAACCAGGACACTACTGCCTATTATGGGCTGAGTGGTTTGGTGTCTGTTCTGCTCTGTGGAAATAACTCTGAATAATTCTGTGTTATCAGCAGCATCTGCAGCTGGAGAGTTAGAGCACCAACTGAAACATGGATACCTGAGGTTCAAGGTCCTGCTCCAAAGGACCTTCAGCAACATTTAACAATGACGTTAAATATTCAGAAACAACTGGCAGCTCCTGCTGGAGAAACAAAAATAGACCAGTCCCAAAAAGCATAGAGTTGTCCTTGACTGAAGAATTTTTCGTTGGAACACTGCTAGGACCAAGCCCACGTCATACCAGACTGTCCTCATAAATTAGCTGCTCTTTCAGACAGGACTTCTTGCAGAGCTTGCAAATAAAAATCTCAACTGATCAAAATCCAGGTAATGAGACACGACCCTGGATGTTGAACAGTAAAACTGCCTCCTTGGGCAACGATACAGGCATTTTAAAAAGCAGCATCTGGCCTGTCTATTAATTATTAATCCTAACTATTCTGGACAGCTGAGACACTTTCTAGGGGTATGGAGCCACACATGGATTTCAGAGCCTGTGCACTTTACATGGGCCGCTGAAAGGCTGGCAGCACTAATCTGCCTACTGAGCACCACTGTGTTTCTGCAATCAAGGCCAAAAAAAGCACTGAAAAGTTTGTGCCTCCCTCCCCCACTCAAAACAATGTGCTCCTTTTGCCACTTCTGCAGCACCAGTAACACTGGAACTGGGAAGGCAGAGCGAAGTACTGAAAAGAAAACCACATAGCTCGCGGATGAAAGCGCTCAGAAGTTTTTCAGCTGTAACACCCTGAACCACGAATAATGTAAGTAACCGTAGCTATACGTAAGAAAAAATAAATGGGGCTTTTAATCTGATGACAGCTTCTCTTGAAAAGCAGGTCTGAGGACAACTGGGCAATTCACTATTTACCAGATAACCATCATTATGTTTCTGTGCATTAAATTGTAGCCTCTGGAGACCAAACTCGTTAGGTCACTAGTGAAAATACTTAGCAATCAAGAAAATTGCTTTGATCCCTGCATACACCAGAGTGCTTCCACATACAACGTAACTTCACTACACTGGACAACTCCAGCTCCACTAAGTCAAGGTAGGAGCTATTACCGACGTGCACTTCGTATTTTCACCAAAGGAATACTTTCTCAGTTCTTCCTTTTTACATCCTGATAAATCAGTACTATTTATTTTCTAACTGATGGCTGCATTCACCCTGAGCAGATGTAGAGGGGGGAAAGCTGCAGTAAGCCTTCTGTCACACACAGACTCACAAAATACCCATTGTTCTTACCATCATTTCTCGTGTTGTTAAGAGAGCCTACATGCCTTGGCGTTTTGGAAAGAAACGAGGAATCAACTGTTGCAAAAGTATTTACAGTAAAGAAATGTTCTACTTATCTAATCTTAGTAAAGATAAAATAGCAGAAATTCATAATTACACATTCTTCTATCATGGCCCTACAATTAGAGGTAAGTGAGATGCTGGATGCAAGACGTGGGTCAGCACCACCAAGAGTTTACTAACAGGCATGCAAAGAAAGCTAAATATTTTTAAAAACCAACTTTATAAGTCCATCTTCGAGGTATAAGTCTGCATAGAAGGAGTGGTCATCATTGATAATTCTTCCACCTTTAATGAGTAGTCGGTCACTCTGGGGGGAAAAAAGAAGAAATGAGGGTTTGTTAAACACAGTCATGCACTGCTGGTACTGAAGAGGCTCACATTACAGAGGAAGCCGTTCACATCAAAGCACTTACAGGTCTACACCATAGATTCAGGGGGGTTTGCAGACAATGGAGAGGAGAACCATAGTTTCACCAAGTGTCTATTTCCAACTTTTGGGGCATGAGGCCTTAAGTTCATCACCTCTTTTGCTCAAAGCAGAACTCACTACACACAGTAACACTTGAAACCCTGCGGCACCCACTTTTTATCACCACTTCACTGTATGAAGGCCAAAAATGGAAGACCACCAGAATAAACTGCCCATCCTTGGAACAGCCCAGCAGAGCTCACCTGTGACTCTTCAGCACCTCCAGAAGAGTAACAGAGCTTGAAGGAACAAAGTCAAGAGTCACTGCTGAGCTCTGCAAATACAGACATTTCTGCACAGGTATCTTTTGAGCAACATGAGCTCAGCAAAGTCAACTCAGCCACAACACTGAGGCAGCCAAGGGACATGGACCACAGCTTGCAACTCCTGTACTGAGTGCCAGACTGACAGTAAAAAAACCACAAGAAAAACCAGAAAAGGTTTCTAGTGGGCATGAAGAATGGATTCAAACTGTCTAATTTGTGACTTCTGCAGGTCAAAGGCTGCTGATGACCAGGGAGCACTCTGTACTGAGGTTACCTATGAGGACCACAGAATCACAGAACACCAGGGATTGAAAGGGACCTTGAAAGATCGTCTAGTCCAATCCCCCTGCCACAGCACGATCACCTAGACCAAGTCTAGATGACGTGGTACAACATCAAAAGTCCAAGCTACCTGAAATATTGTATGAACAGCTAAGACAGCTACTGCCTCTTGGTATCTTCTGAGGTGCCAGAAAGCAAACACTTTCCTTCCAACAGGAAATGTTCGAACGCCAAGTCTGCTGGGACGCCGTTTACAACAATAATTTTTCTCTGTTCAAATAGTTACAGCCTGTCCTCAAAAACTAACATTACAGAGAGCAAATTTTACTACTGCGTCCCTTGAGAACCAGTTTTTGAACTCACAGTATCACAGCATCACAGTATTACCAAGGTTGGAAGAGACCTCATAGATCATCAAGTCCAACCTGTCACCACAGACCTCAAGGCTAGACCATGGCGCCAAGTGCCACGTCCAATCCTGCCTTGAACAGCTCCAGAGTTGGCGACTCCACCACCTCCCTGGGCAGGCCATTCCAGTGGCCAATGACTCTCTCGGTGAAGAACTTTCTCCTCACCTCAAGCCTAAATTTCCCCTGGCGCAGCTTGAGGCTGTGTCCTCTTGTTCTGGTGCTGGCTGCCTGAGAGAAGAGAGCAACCTCCTCCTGGCCACAACCACCCCTCAGGTAGTTGTAGACAGCAATAAGGTCTCCCCTGAGCCTCCTCTTCTCAAGGCTAAACAATCCCAGCTCCCTCAGCCTCTCCTGATAGGGCTTGTGCTCAAGGCCCCTCACCAGCCTCGTTGCCCTTCTCTGGACACGCTCAAGCACCTCAATGTCCTTCCTAAACTGAGGGGCCCAGAACTGGACACAGTACTCAAGGTGCGGCCTAACCAGTGCAGAGTACAGGGGCAGAATGACCTCCCTGCTCCTGCTGGCCACACCATTCCTGATGCAGGCCAGGATGCCATTGGCCCTCTTGGCCACCTGGGCACACTGCTGGCTCATGTTCAGGCGGGTATCAATCAGCACCCCCAGGTCCCTTTCTGTTTGGCTGCTCTCCAGCCACTCCGACCCCAGCCTGTAGCTCTGCATGGGATTGTTGTGGCCAAAGTGCAGCACCCGGCACTTGGACTTATTGAACGCCATCCCGTTGGACTCTGCCCATCTGTCCAGGCGGTCAAGGTCCCGCTGCAGAGCCCTTCTGCCCTCCAACTCAGACACATCTGCCCCCAGCTTTGTATCATCTGCAAACTTGCTGATGACTGACTCAATGCCCTCATCCAGATCATCTATGAAAATGTTAAAGAGGATGGGGCCCAGCACTGATCCCTGAGGGACACCACTAGTGACCGGCCGCCAGCTGGATGTGGCACCATTCACCACCACTCTCTGGGCTCGGCCCTCCAGCCAGTTCCTAACCCAGCACAGAGTGTTGCCGTCCAAGCCGTGGGCTGACAGCTTAGCCAGCAGTTTGCTGTGGGGGACAGTGTCAAAGGCCTTGCTGAAGTCCAGATAGACCACATCCACAGGCCTCCCCACATCCACCAAGCGGGTCACCTGATCATAGAAGGAGAGCAGGTTGGAGAGGCAGGATCTGCCCTTCCTGAATCCCTCACAAAAGTTGTCACGCTGGAAACGTCAGCATCCTAGCACCCACTCAGAGAAATGGTAAGTCTGTGACTTCAGTACCATGCTGGTTTGGCTAGGACGGAGTTAGTTTTCTCCATAGTAGCCAGTGTGGAGCTATGATCTGTGCTGGTACCAGTGCTGAAAACACAGGGATGTTTAAGTTACTGTGGAGCAGCGCAGAGCAGAGTCAAGGCCTTTTTTGCTCCTCACACTCCCCTGACATGGAGTTGGCATAAGAGTTTTGGAGGGGACACAGCTGGGGCAGCTGAGCCCAACTGATCTAAGGGACATTCCAGACTATATGACACCACATTCAGCCACAAAACTCAGAGAGGTTGGCAAAGGGGTGCTGGTGGGCAGCTGGCTGGGTTTTGGTGGTAAATAACTGTTTTTGTTTGCCTCCCTTCCCTTTCTTGGGTTTTATTTCTCTCTGTTATTTTCCTTTTCGTTACATTTTGTACCCAATTATTAGACTGCCTTTATCTCCACCCATGATTTTTCTTTTACTTTTTGAAATCACAATTGGAAAGGAAAGGGTCAGTGACCTGCTACACCACTCAGACATAAACAAGTCTATGGGGCTGGACGGGCTGCACCCAAGGGTGCTGAAAGAGTTGGCAGATGTGCTCGTCAAGACACTTTCCATTATTTACTCTAAATCCTGGCCAGCTGGGGAGGTCCCAATGGACTGGAAGGTGGCAAATGTAACACCCACCTACAAGAAGGGCAGAAAGGAGGATCCGGGAAACTGTTGGCCTGTCAGTCTGACCTCGGTACCAGGGAAGGTCATGGAACACATCACCTCAAGTGCCATCACACTTCACTTACGGGACAACCAGGAGATCAGGTTCAGTCACCATGGGTTTATTAAAGGCAGGTCCTGCCTGATGAACCTGATCTCCTTCTATGACAGGATGATCCGACTATTGGATGAGGGAAAGGCTGTGGATATTGTTTACCTGGACTTTCAAAAAGCCTTTGACACTGTTGCCCACAGAATTCTCCTGGATAAGCTGGCTGATCACGGCTTGGACAAGCACAAAATCCGCTGGATAAAACACTGGTTGAACGGCCGGGTCCAAAGAGTGGTGGTTAATGGAGGTAAATCCAGCTGGTGGCCTGTCACTAGTGGTGTGGCTCAGGGCTCAGCGTTGGGACCATCTCTGTTTAACATCTTTACTGACAATCTCAATAAGGACACAGAGTGTATCATTAACAAGTTTGCAGATGACACCAAGTTCGGTGAGAGTGTTCATCTGCCAGAGGGTAGGGAGCCTCTTCACCCAAACTTGGACAGATTGGAGCAATGGGCTAATGTTAATGGCAGAAGCTTCAATAAGGACAAGTGCCAGGTCCTGCACTGGGGCCACAACAACCCCCTGCAGCACTACAGGCTTGGGGAGGAGTGGCTGGAGAGCTGTCTGGCAGAACCTGGGGGTTCTAATCCACAGGAAAATTAATGTGAGCCAGCAGTGTGCCGAGGTGGCCAAGAAGGCCAATGGCATCCTGGCTTGTATTAGAAATAGTGTGGCCAGCAAAAGCAGGGAGGTTATCGTCCCCCTGTATTCGGCACTGGTGAGGCCACATCTTGAATACTGTGTCCAGTTTTGGACACCTCAACACAAGAAGGGTATGGAGGTGCTGGAGCAGGTGTACAGCAGGGCAGCTAAGCTGGGGAAGGAACTGGAGAATAAGTTTTATGAGGAAAGATGGAAAGAGTTGGGTTTGAAGAAAAGGAGGCCAAGAGGAGACCACATCACTCTCTACAACTTCCTGAAAGGACATTGTGGAGAGGTTGGTGCTGGTCTCTTCTCACAAGTAATTAGTGATAGAACAAGAGAGAAGGGGTTCAAGCTACAACAGGGTAGGTTTAGACTAGATATTAGGAAGAATTTTTTCACAGAAAGGGTGGTCAGGCACTGGAATGGGCTTCCCAGGGAGGTGGGTGAGTTGCCATCCCTGGATGTGTTTAAAGATCTTTTGGACAAGGTGTTGAGGGATCTGATTTAGGGGTGAACTTGTAAGGTAGGGTAGATGGCTGGATTCAATGATCCCAGGGTCTTTTCCAACCAAAATGATTCTATGACACTTACTCCCATTCCACTAGCAGCTGTATGGGACTCCACTGTCAGCTGGGGTTAAATCACGACAGGTACCTAACACCTCTGGAAAGACTTTAACCAAAGTAACTGTGAATGCTGAAACCCTCTAAAGCAGACAGAATGTTCCTTCCCCATTCACATATTAAAAAGTAATTTATTTAAAATTGTTTCCTTGGCTCACTAAGCACTAACTCAGAACCTCTATTTTGTCCATGTTTCATGCTCCTCACTCCAGACTCAATTCCTGGTGTAATTAGAGGATGACTCAGACATACAAACCACGCATGTCCCCAGACTCCCAGGTTAGAAAGCAATTAAACAAGTGTGTATGTTTCCTCATCTGTAAAACCAAGACAATGATGCAGACTTCCTAAAAATGCGTTGATTAAAAAGTGCAGAGTCAGAGCTGTGGGTGTTACAGCAATCTTTCTTCAGTGTAACCTCTCAGCTACTTCTCAACTACACGTAGCACACTGACTTTTCAACTTGCTTTTGAATTTTGGGCAGGTTCACACCCTCTGTAGCCCTCTGTATCATTCTAGAAAAGCAATATGGCAGAGACAGACTTTTTAAGGTGAGAAAGACATTTTAAATACAGACCGCAACACAAAGGTTGAGGCTTTTCTCCACGTGCTGCAGCAGCAAGATCTCCCTTGAGGTGAACCAAGGTGCAAAACTAAAATGAAGTGTGTTCCCAGGACCTCTCTCAGATGTTGACACCTTCTCATTAAAGGATGGAGGTTAATGCAGGTCCTGGAATTCAGCCCAGAAGGCTGCCTGTTTCCTCCCCAGCATCTCTACCATCGCTTGTAATCGCAGGGGCTCGTGAATCAGCAGCCTGAATGGTAGTCAGTTATCCAGCCATGTGCTGGCAGTTGCATCTCCTCACCGTGGATGATTTACTGCACTGCCTGCAAACACCATCATCTTGTGACCTCTCTTAAAACTAACTCAATTTCCTTTCAAAACATTAATACTGTCCAATTACAGGAGGCAAGAGCTTATTGATACGAGGAGGGAACATTACCAGAGCACTGCATGCATCACTGCTAATGAGTCCAAAAATCTGCATGCTCATCAAGATGTTTGACATTCTACTTCTTTCAAAACAGGAGAAAACGCGTAATAAATAGAGGCCAACAGACTGAAAATACCAGACTGAAAAAAAGCTGGAGTACAACCCTGGAAAAATAGTTGCAGTCATAAGGATTGTGTATGTTTTTATACATAAATACATAAGCGGCAAAACTAGGTATTAGAATAATCTGAAACTAAAAAGGACACAAATGTGGTTTCCAGAAAGCACTCAATTACGTGAGTCATCCATTACATTAAGCTTCACAGTTTATAAGGGATTACTAAATGTTTAGCTGTAAAGTCTTGCCTTCTTCAGAATGTCAGGGAGTCTGACAAATTCTAGTCGAGGAAGAAAACTGACCTTTATGGAGATTTTCCATGTTCTAATTCTTGGCACTTTCCCACTCAAAAGAAAATACAAACTTCCGAAGTCTGAAAAATGAGCAGGTACTGCCCCTAGGCAGGCCTGTGGCTAAGGTTGCCCCCAGCCAGGAATAGGAAGCCATGCCAGACGAAGCTGCCAAAAACACCACTAACCCTGCTGCTCCCCACGCATTCTGCCAAGCCACTGGGGAGGGTACCACGGAGCCTTACTCAGCTTTCATCGGGACCTGACAGGTGTGGAAACATCTCTGACACACATTTCCATTCCGCAAAATCAGTGAATTCAGAAAACGGGATTGCTGGAACCGGCAAACAAGCTGCCAGCTTGTCTACAGGACACACTGCAGACTGCAGCAAGCCAGGAGCACAAGGCTACCTTCACACAGATGGTGCTGATGGGCACAGGCAAACAGGCGGGGCTTCAGTGACACATGGAGACCCAGCTGCTGTGCCCAAGCAAACAGGTGCAGCCTCACACACCCTGCTCCAGCCAGGGTTAGCTTGACCTTTAATGGAGGTAAATCCAGTGGGCAGCCTGTCACAAGTGGTGTGGCTCAGGGCTCAGCGTTGGGACCATCTCTGTTTAACATCTTTACTGACAATCTCAATAAGGACACAGAGTAAGTTTGCAGAACACCAAGTTAGGTGGGAGAGTTCATCTGCCAGAGGGTAGGGAGCCTCTTCACCCAAACTTGGACAGATTGGAGCAATGGGCCAGTGTTAATGGCAGGAGCTTCAATAAGGCCAAGTGTCAGGTCCTACACTTGGGCCACAACAACCTCATGCAACGCTACAGGCTTGGGGAGGAGTGGCTGGAGAGCTGTCTGGCAGAACCTGGGGGTTCTAATCCACAGGAAAATTAATGTGAGCCAGCAGTGTGCCGAGGTGGCCAAGAAGGCCAATGGCATCCTGGCTTGTATTAGAAATAGTGTGGCCAGCAAAAGCAGGGAGGTTATCGTCCCCCTGTATTCGGCACTGGTGAGGCCACATCTTGAATACTGTGTCCAGTTTTGGACACCTCAACACAAGAAGGGTATGGAGGTGCTGGAGCAGGTGTACAGCAGGGCAGCTAAGCTGGGGAAGGAACTGGAGAATAAGTTTTATGAGGAAAGATGGAAAGAGTTGGGTTTGAAGAAAAGGAGGCCAAGAGGAGACCACATTACTCTCTACAACTACCTGAAAGGACATTGTGGAGAGGTTGGTGCTGGTCTCTTCTCACAAGCAGTTAGTGATAGAACAAGAGGGAATGGGTTCAAGTTACAACAGGGTAGGTTTAGACCAGATATTAGGAAGAATTTTTTCACAGAAAGGGTGGTCAGGCACTGGAATGGGCTTTCCAGGGAGGTGGGTGGGTTGCCATCCCTGGATGTGTTTAAAGATCTTTTGGACAAGGTGTTGAGGGATCTGGTTTAGGGGTGAACTTGTAAGGTAGGGTAAATGGCTGGACTCAATGATCTCGGGGGTCTTTTCCAACCAGAGTGATTCTGTGATAGAACTGACTAGCAGTGAGGCATGGGTTAACGTTGACTAGCAATATTGCTCATGAAATAAACCTTCATGTAAACCCCAGGGCAGCCTTTGAGTATTCATTCACACAGCTTAAGCACCAGCTTCAGGAATAAGCAGAGCCCTGGCCTAAAGCGGAAGGGACACAGCCACCTTGCATCACTGCCACTGCCATTGGCACCTGGGCACTCCTGCACTGATTTGGGTCACTGGTGCTTGCAGCAGTAAAATCCTGGGTAGAAGTCTGGAGGCACACAGGGTCTGTGAAGCAGGTTATCCTCCTCGGGCACTCAGCCTGGCTGTGGGCGGTTAGAGACCATTTACAATTTACCAGGGGCCTCATGTCAGACAAGCTGCTTGTGGTTTTTTTATCAAGTACTAAATGTCCAGAAAGACTAGAGACCAAAGTCCTCTTCTACCTGAACAACACTGCAGGAAATTCACAGGTGAAAGCAGGGTAGAGGGTGGTGTGGAAGGAGGGACCTGAAGCTCATGCATTAATCACACAGCACTGGCCCATATTTCCCCTTCCCAGCTGTAAATCCCTCCAGGCAGGACACTTTCTTTGCTCAAGTCAGATGTACCCTCAGCCACCAGACTGCTCTGAAGTTCCAACAGCAATGCACTCACATTACTCAGCTCAGGGATGACATGATGGCTGCCACCTTTCTATGCAGCTACCAGATGTCTCAGTCACTGGTGCCCTGCCTGCTGAGCTCTAAGGGCTCCAGACCAAGTTTTCAGTGCCTTGCCTGGCACACAAAGCTGCCAGTCCAGCTCTTCCCAGAGCCAGCCAAATGAAGCTGCTGGGACCACCTTCTCCCTCTAGCCTGCCAAGGACAGACAGCGGGAACAGTGCAAAACAGAGAGGGAGTATTATATTGAATGTACAAACCAAGCAATTCATTCATTGCCAAGACTAAGGGGGGAAAAAAACACAACAAAACCCTGCTCTCACTGACATGGGAGGTTCTAAAAGCCCCACTGTAAATCCCTGCCACTGCTCAGCGCTCTGTGGGCGTGGGAGGATGCTTCTCCTCCATCCGTTGTTGCGGCAATGCTGCGCCTACATCAGCGCATCGCTGTTCGCTTGCGGGTGTTGTGCCTGGATGACACAGCATCAGCACAGCTCTGATACTGATCTCCTGTCTACTGCAGCTCCATTTTATGAGTGCTCTGACACCTCCCAGCTCAGCCTGCTGCTGAGTGTGATACAGCCATTCCTATTAGTCACAGTTCTTCACCTTCAAACCCTGCACACTGCTCTCCTGGTAATGTTTTCTGCTAACCATGGTCTAGCTTCTCCTGCTTAATCTGGCATGGAGCTTAGCCTGTAACATGGCAGCAATTTTCATGGCAGCAGAAGGGGCTGCCACCAACTCAGCAGCATTTGCTGCAGGAGGAGGGGCAGCTGTTCAGACCAGGCAGCACCTCAGAACTATTCTTTGTACGACAGCAAGATCAACATCAAACCTCTGTAGGCTGTTGACTGGCACAGTTTGTACACATTGCTTGTTTTGCTGAGGTTTTTTAATCAGCTTGGCTGAGCTCTCATGAAGCATGTCCTTATTTTCATACAGATCCAATGGTACAAGGGCAGCAGAGAAAAGCAGCATCAGCATCAACCTGCCACACCACAAGCCCAAGCCCAGCTGTGGTCCTGAAATCTGCAGTGAGCTCTGCACGATTACAAGTTAAGTCAACTTTAGTGATTAGTAAATCACTAAACTCTGGTTTGATTGTAAATGGGATCAAAATGTTAGAACAAAATGCTGAAGCAGGAAGAATTGCAGAAAGTTTAAAAATAACCCTTTTAGAATGAAAAAGGCTATTTAAGGTATTTAAAAATACCACACACAAGAAAATTACAACACACTTTGTCACACGCAGTTCTTAGTCTGCTTCTGGAACTACTGTAAAACGTGGTAGCGGAAACTCTCATCTTCTGACATAAAAGACTTACTAAACAAATACTAACTCAAATTCATGCAGCATGTCAAAAGAGAATGCAGCACAAGCCACAGCAAGCCACAAAATTCTCTTCAGTATCAGTACACACGGTGCTGCACCTGCAGGTACCTTTTAGAGAAAGAAAACCACACCCCTATGATACCAGATGGAGTTGTGGGGGGGAAGAAATAATGAACCTGCCATTATGAATTCTAACCACACAAAAAGATTCAAAGAGAGCATTTTCATGTCTTCACCAAAGAGCAGCATCTATGTAGACTTACATTACACTATTACATTCCGGCTTTCTTTCCACAATGGAATCTCTGCCTGTTGCATCTTCATCTCCATATCACATACATCAAATCTTTTTAACTGTTTACATTATGCTTTACAAGGAACTTCATAAAATATACCCGAGCACATGGCTGAAACAGTTTTTAAAGTAATCTAAGCCCCAGATTTGTCAGGCCTACAGGAGAAAACAGTGGGTAGTGATTTCGTTCTTTGCGTAACTGTCAGGACTTACTAGAATATAGCCTTGTCCTTGTACCGCCAGTGCAAAACAGCTGTATTCTCTAAAACCAAGATTAGTCAATGGCTCTGAAGATGCCTACAGATTTTACACTAAAAAGCCATTTGAACATAGTCGAAATTCCAAATCCACCTGTATTTTCAGTGCTATGCCTAGAAGTGCATGGGGTTTAAAAACCATCACATTAAAGGCAACAGGCACAAGAAGGCACTAGGCAACGCTACCACGCTTCCAGCCAAGACATTAATCTTCACATTTTAGCGTTTGAGAGGCAGAAACTTTTGTTGCTAAGGCTTTATAAAGGCCACTGAGAGCTCAAAAAGACATAGTATTCCCAGTTTAGAGGTAAAGAGACACGGGCTAATGTTTATGCGCTCCTTAATTATCCAAATCTCCACAAGAAGACTGCAAGTGAGCAGTTTCTCAAAGGCAGAAGTCCAGCTGGCAGACAATAGAGGACGATCCTTGGAACTCCTCTGTGATTCTGTTATTTCCTTCCTGCAGTTACTTCACATAATATATAACATGTTTAACTATTAATTTTTCGTAGATATATTTGGTTGTCATAGCTGCTTTTGTTCACCTTCCTTTAGAACTTCACACATAGGTTACCTCCACAGGAGGTCATTTTGAGCTACAGAGATCCCTGAATCAGCTCAGGGAATTGCTTGTAAAAAGCACTGTGTCCTGGAGGCATCTTTGCTGATAGGTCACTAATGGAGAATCCTGCTTTTAAGGTCTTCCTCTACAAAGGCCCTGCAGTATATGGCAATTCATTTAAGAAGGATTATATTGACAGTAGTAATGCTATACCTTGTCTGCAGCAAATATATTCATTCATCTATATTCATGCTAAAGATCTGACGTTCTTTTGTTTCCCTTTTGGAGACCTGACTTTATATTCAGATAGCAACTTTGCTCCTTAATCACAGAGTCTGAAAGGGCTACTCCTACAGCTACGAACTCTTTGGAGATTCTTCAGTGTAAATGTTGTCTTTGCTTTGCTTTTAGAAGGGAAGCACAACAAACATCTTACTGATTACGACGTTCATTGGCAGCAGCAGTGGTCTCATGCAAGTATGGATTGGAGAGTGGAACCCACTGCACTATGTGTTGTTTATAGCCCTCTCTTGGGTTACAGAAACATTACAACAGTTAAGAGCTGATCTAGAAATCACAGCAAGCTGCGTAGGAAAGGTCACACTTGGGAAAAAAATAACACCTATTTACAGCACAGTCGTAAACTCAACGTGCTGCTGAACTGAAGATTACTTTCATCCCAGTTCTAGTCAGAAACCTGCATCGAATTACTGGGAAACATCCAGTGTGGCACCATTCACAGTCAAAATCCAGCAAAGATGGTGAGGAATCCCTTCTCCGGACACAGGTGGAGGATGCATGGAAAGCAGAACAGCACAATAGCAATTCATTATCAACTAAATGGGGTGGATACAGATATATAAAGTGTGCTGCTGCAGTCAGGGACTTTTTGCTCTCATGCCACCTCACATATCTACTTCTCCTGCATGTCATACCAAATCACAACACTTGCTGCTCCTCCTCCCACAGTACCTACACCAGTCAGTGAACAACCCTCCTAGTCTCTTAGCTGTAAGTACTACACGTTCCTCTAGCCAGCCACCTGCAAAGTGGGCAAGGGTGATCAGCTTTACTTAAAGAGATTTTACATGCATTGTAGTGGGGACATATTATTCACCTAAGTAAGAGTTGAGGCCTTAAAACCTCATCAAGACACACACTACAAACTGAAACTGTCTTGCAACAGGTGTATCAAGCGACAAGCAAAAGTAATCCCACAGTATCCCTGTCCCAGGGCACAATGCCACCACCTTTACATGTAGCAAACCTAGGAATCACAGAACCACCACGGCTGGAAAGGATCTCCAGGGTCATCGAGTCCAATCTTTATCCTAGTATCTAACTGCCATATCCCTAAGCGCCACGTCCACTTGTTCCTTGAACACCTCCAGGGATGGTGACATCAACACCTCCCTGGGCAACCTATTCCAGCACCTAACCACCCTCTCAGTAAAGAATTTCCTTCTAACATCCAATCTAAACCTCCCCGACGCAACTTGAGGCCATTTCCCCTCGTCCTATCATCACTAATTGGAGAGAAGAGACCAACACCGGCCTTGCTACAACCTCCTTTAAGGTAGTTGTAGAGGGCAATAAGGTCCCCTCTCAGTCTTCTCCAGACTAAACAACCCCAGCTCTCTCAGCCTCTCCTCACAGGGCTAGGGCATGTCTTCCAGCTTGGTTCACCAAGCCCTTCACCAGCTTGGTTGCCCTTCTCTGGACTCGTTCCAGCACCTCAATGTCCTTCCTGTACTGTGGTGACCAAAACTGGACACAGTACTCGACGTGCGGTCTCACAAGTGCTGAGTACAGGGGCACAATCACCTTCCTACTACTATTTTCATTTTCAATAGTATTTAATTACTATTTTCCTACTACTATTTCCTACTACTATTATCTTTCTGCTCATCTCTGTTCCATCTTTCTTGCATCTACAAAAGCAACTTTCTCCAACTAACTCTCACAGTGCCCAAGGGCTCCAAAAGATACTGGCCTCTCCTGGATCCTGCCAAGGAAAATTAAGCTTCTCCCTTCCACCACATGTACAACTTTGCTCATGGGAGAAATGGCAGCAGAGCAGAAAAAACTCTGTCCTCTTGTCAGGGAAGTGGTTCATTCACTGGCAGCAGCTCTTGTAAGGAGGAGGTTCAGACTCCCTGAACAACCTCCTCACCATATCAGTTATCTTCCCAGACAGCCATTGTCCCCATTCCAAACTTGCCTGGCTTCCAGCAAAACATATCTCAGCTCTCCATGGCGGCACCAGCCACGGTGCTGAAAACCCCGTTGCAAGCGCCAACTGACAAACTCGACATGGCAGTTAAGGGAATCATTACCCCAACCCCTTCCTTCTGTCCCTCTGTCAAAAGTCTCAGTCAGAACAGGAATGTCCCCAGAAGGACATACTCCAAATGCTACTTAAAACACCAGATGGAAATGGCTTAAACACTACAGTCACTTTTTCTCCTGTAAAAACAGGAAAGGAAAAGACTCATCACAGAATCAGAGTGAGTGGTTCAAACCACCAATGGAGGCTGGAAGTGCAACTATTTCTCCTGAAGCAGCTAAAGCATCTCCAGAGCTGCTAAGGCCAGTGCACTGTACAATGTGCACTCACAAGTATTTGTCAGCAGACAGGTAAACTGGGAGAGGCCAAGTCCATTAAGCAGTTATTGATGGAAAAATATAAACATTGGACCACTCTCAGGAATTTTACTCCCTTTTCAAGAAATTCAAGCCCCATTTGCCTCTCCCATGTCCCTCCTTGCATTTGCTGACTAGCTGTTGTCCCTGTCTTCACAGCTCCTCTTCGCCAAGCTCATACCAATTATGTCGTAATGGTTGCAATCAATACTGGAACAAGCAAGTCCTGTAACTGATCTTTTACACACCACGTGCTTTTAGCAAATTGCACTCTGCAGATATTGTTATTTGAGTTCACACGACTGGAGACCTTGCTTGAAAAGTGCCGAGCGCTACCAAAACGCACAAGCCAAAATAATTTGTAATAGATCTTTCAGTGTCAACATCCCCTTTGATTCCCTGTAATAATGCTGCCCAAGAGGAGTGTAACAGCAATGGGCAGAGGGATGTATCCTGGAAAATCTGGTCTGCATGACAGCATGCATGTACAACTGAAGCACCATCATACAGAAAGACACCTCAGCAACAGACATGATGGCTGACTGTACTACACAGCCTCAGAAATACTGCAGTCTGCTCCTGCAGATGCGTTCCTGACAACCCTTCTGTTGTGCACACCCTACTCGACTTCCAGCAAATACTCCTGAACCAGGGGAGCGAGATCCCCAACCCTCAGGACCTCAACGTAGTACAGAGGATATGACTGACGTGCTTACTGCTTCAGCACATCTCTGTTTTACATCACGCAGGAACTCTCTCTATCTGGTCTTCAAATAGAGTTCCATCCCACAGTAGTTCCAGTGAAAAGGGCCCAGTTTCTCAACTCACAACTGAATGGCACTTTATACTGGCATAGTGCTGGTGCTCAGCTAATGATGGCAGGCTTGGATGCTGCACAGGATGTATAAAGGGCAGCAAGAGAGTCACAAACAAGATAAATTACGATAATTGTGAATTTTCAGGGGCAATGGGAGCAGGGAGATGTTTGGTACCAAAGGGGGTCTGTCTGCAACACAGTGTGTCGTCTGTCCTAGATATTCCCAGACGAAAGGGAAAAAGGAAAGGCAGACATAAATCCCCTTGAGGAGAAAAGGGTGACAGAGGCATTAGGCACTGCTGATAGTCTGAAGGAGTCAGGAGGCAAGGCATGGTTAGACAAAGTATGGAGAGGTCCTTGTTGCACGAAGTAGAGACAACCAGAAAGGGTACTGCAGCACTGTCTTCAAAAGAGCTAAAACCAGCCTCCTCACAAAGTTCCTGATGCTGGAGATCTGATCCCAGGGGGAACTTCTGGACAGGTACTGACCACAGGTAGTGCCTGTGGCTGGGTGCTGTTCTCCTTGGGTGCTCAGGACTGATCCTGGCCTCATACAAGGAACACAAGCTCAGTATAGGAAAATCCACAGCAAAGTATTAGTACACAGGACACTATCAAAAATTAAGTTTCTCACTATTCCAATGAATCCAGGAGATCACATAGCTCCAAAATGCAGCAGCATGCATGTGTGAAAAATACTAAGCACAGTAGCAATCAACATTTTTATATGATTTCATCGTTGCTGTTTTTGTTACATAACTTTACTGAACTATCACATTTCCTCAGAAACCAGAAGGCTTGAAGCTTCAACATGATTCTTTAGTGGCAAGATTAAATACCTGTTTCACCATAATGGAATGGGGCTTTCAAAAGATGGCAGGCTCTGGTGGGATGGGCACAAGATATAACATAGCATCTGATTTGCTTTTGCTGGATGAGAAGGGCCAGAAGTGTTAAACATTAAAATAAAAGAAATACAGTGTGATGCCTGCCAACTTCACTAATGTTAATTTATGCCTTTGATTTGGTCACAAAACTCTGTAGTGTCAATGAATATTCATTTATAGAAGCTTCAACACATCCCTTTTCAAAGGCATCAGAATGAGATTTGGGCTTGGTTTTTCCCAGCGAGCCTCTCACCAGCACAGAGAAGAGAATTTGTGAGAAATGAAGAAATTAAAACAAATTGTTGATTCCAAGGCAAATGCTTGCAGTTCTTCTGTTTCTTCTTTTAGTCCAAACTGGAGAGCTATCAACCAGCTATGGGTGGGAGCCTGTTACACTCCAGCTGCACACGAAGGTCAAGGCATGCACAAAGCACCTGACACTCACCCAGAGGGCAACCAGGGCCTCTTCCAGATGAAAGGTATCCTGGCTAACTGCAAGTCACAGGACACACCAAAGTCCAAGGCAACAGGAGCCATCACCAGAAAAGCCACTGCAATACCATGCTCAGCCTTGGTTACCAGGCACTACTGCCTGTTGATAGCACAAAACTGTATAAATGCAGCACTCTGGTATCATAAAACTCTGCTTTTAGAAGGAGGACCACATATTTTGGCTAAGGGAATTTTTGGTAATCTTGAGAAATCCTCTAGGTGCTTACAAGCCTAGTAAAACTGTCTCAGATAATGCCTCTAACCATGAGGTTTGCTCAGGTGCCACACCCACCAGCCAGCGCTTTCTCCAGCTACTGAAAGTTGCCCCACACCCCTGCGGTGCCAGTGTTCCCGGGAAAGCTCCACCAGCCCAGCCCTCTCTGAGCTCATCTGTGCCCCATCGGCAGCCTCATCACTAGGTGATTCAGCCCCCCAAGAGGAAAGCAGGAACCAGCCTAGAGACTGACACAGGTGCACGACAGGCACGGACCGGGGGAGATTTATCCCGAAACCTCCCTCCTTGCCAGCTCTGTCCTTTATCCCCAACCACCACTGGCCCCGAGCATCTAGGGCAAACAATACACTGAATCCAAGGACCCAGAGCCCCTTCCTTTCTGGCATGAAAAGCACGCCCTACTGTAGCTCTGCTCACCGATAAACGTATCCAGAGGGAGACAGGCACATATCGGAAGAGGATGGTTATGATTAACTCTTTGACTTCTGATGCACACCACATCTGATGGATTAACAGCGCGGAGGTGCTGCTGGTGCGAGCATCATGGCGCTCTTTGATTTTCTATGCTTTCCGACACACACCCCGGCCCCGTGTCCCTCCTCCGTCCCAACACTCGACCCAACCTGACCCCCAGGCTCCCCTCCCCTGCGGGGGACTGCGCTACCCGTGCCCGCTCCCGAGGGGTGGGCGGCGGCGGCACGTTGTGCTGCAGCTCGTCCCCTCCCTCTTTTGTTCTACCTCGCCCGGCGGCCGAGCAGCCCCGGGCCCCGCTCCTCGGAACCACCGCCCCCGGCAAGTCTTGGGGGCCCTCCTCACCCCACAGCCGGCCTCGGGCTAGCGAGGGAGCGCGCAGACGGAGCTCAGAGCTGTGCGCACAGCAAGCAAAAGGGGAGTAATAATATACAAAAATATAGAATAAAAAAAATTACAATCAAATCACGCCGAGACCGGAGCTGCAGCACTAGAAGTAGAAGGCACCGACTCCCGCACCCACTCACCCCCGGGGAGCCGCGGCCCCAGCCCGAGGGCTCCGCGCCGGCCTCCGCGGGGCTCTACGCGGCCGCTGCGCCCCCGCCTCACGCCCTTCCCCACCCCGCTAACAAAGGAGCGAGTGCAGCGGCTCGCAGCCCGCCCGGATGCGCTTACCGTTATGTGGGGGATGCTCTTCTTGCCCTGGTAAGACATGTCGGCTCTCGCTAGCAGCAGGCGCACGCTGCACACTCCGAGGAGCGAGCCGAGCCCGACAGAAAAATACCGGTGGTAATAAGAGGAATAATAATTCGGAGCCTGGTCGGGTGATACGGCGGGAGCGTCAAGGGCAGAGCCGTGTAATGGAGGCAAAGTTTCCTTGCCCAGAGGAAGAAGAGCCAGGAGAACCCGGCACCTTTTTTTTCCGGCTGCAACCAAACAGGGACGCAGCTCCTGGGGCGGGGGGGGGAGTTCGGCGAGCGCAGCTTCTGCCGGCGGCAGCAGCGCCCTCTCGGCTGCAGGTCGGAGCAGGATTCGCTCAGCTCAACCCAGGAAGCGTTTCCTTCTCTCCTGTCCCCCACCCCTACCCTCTCGGCCCCCCTTCCCAGCCCATCAATCCAGCCGGAGCCTCCAACCCTCCCTCCCTCCCTCCCGCACCGGCGCTGGGAAACACCGCCTTCCTCAGCTCCGCCACCGCCCCCCTCGCACGCTAAGGGCACCGGCAGGCTCCCATTCTGGGCTCCCATTCTGGGCTCCCACTGGGGGGGGACAGAGGGCGACCCCCCAGCTGTGGGTCCTATCGCGAAGCACATGGTACTGCCTGCTCTGTCCCCATGGCAATGACCCCAATGGCACTGCCCTGCGCTGTCCCCACAGCACAGAACCGGCTGGAGCTGCCCCCCTCGTCCGTCCAAAGACTCTGACCTCAATAGCCCAACAGCACTGCCCTGCTTTGCCCTCCATGTCACTGTCTCAAATGGCACACCCAGCTCGGCCTCATCCCCAGGGAGGGCGTGGAGGCTGGCAGAGCTCAGAAAAGCCAGGGCAAGCCAGGTAGATGCTATGCCAGCAGCTGCTGGAGAGGGTAAGTGGCCAGCCAAAACTTTTCAGTCTTCTCTGACTCATAGAGTGCCTCCCTCTGCCCATGATCCTTGGCTGAGGCTCCATGACCAACTGCAGGAGGGGTAGAAGGCACCGCAGAGCTGCACCCAAGTTAATCTCCCCAATGCCAAGCAGAAAGGGGTTCTTAGCACACCCACCTCTGCAATACACACATGGATACAAGGCATCTCTAACCCAGGCCACATCTCTCCTAGAATCATTCTGACAATATCTCTCCCAAAATCTCAATTCAGAGCTTGCCAAGAGCTCCAACCATTACTGTGCAGGGGTCAGGCTTACTCCGCCTTACTCCCAGCTTCTCATTCGCACCTCCAAGTCCAATCCAGGACCAGACAACTTCAGAAGCACAATGAGGTCCAGGGAGGTACTGTGCAATGTGCTCACTACCATGAGTCCTGGGTCAGCTAGGAAGCAGGAAAGATAGGGAGGAGGCATCAGAGATATCCCAGGTGATGGGGTGTGCCGAGCCTTCCTTCTGCCCCCAGGGTCTGGGGAAAAGACATCAGAGGTTCAGGTGATCTAAGGAAGACTGCACTGCAGCTGGCACCCTCTGAAGGCAATCCCGAGGTTGTTGCAGTGAAGCAGCATTGCAGTGTCCCACCAAGCCCCACCTGCTTGCTCCAGTGTCCCACCACAGCAGGCACTCACTAGGTCTCACTTGCACTTAGCCCTCAGACTAGAGAGGGCCAGTACTCCATTCGTACCTAAGTTGAAGAAGGGGAGAAAATAGTGGAAGCTCTCAGTTCAGTCTGTTGAAAGAGCAAAGCATGGACAGGCCATGCAGCCTCGGTTCTGCGTGCTAAGGGTGCAGCTATGCAGGGACGTAACTGCAAGGCCGCATTTCTTTCTAAAAGGAAATCAGTGACAGCCCCGGTTCCCAGGAGACCCAGCCACCACCCCCACCTCCACTTCGGGACTGCCTCCATCCTAAAACCGGAGTCAGATGGAGAATCACAGGGACAGACCAGCCCCACCGCCGTCGTGTTTTCTTTTAACCCTCAACATTAGCTCAGGCTGCAGCCTCAGAGGTAAACCCGGAACGAAGGTTTCGGTTTATCCTCCCGCCTTGGGCGCTCCCGCCAGGAAACAATGAAGGCGAATGGAGGAAGCCGGGGTGGGGGGAGCCAAGGGCAGAGCCAGGGCCGGCACAGCCGGGGGCTGTGCTTGGGACAAGCTCCGTGGAGTATTTCTGGAGAGCCCAGAAGTGCAGCTGGGGCTGCTTTGTTCCTGTGGGGCGGCAGGGAGGCGCCGGGATGGAGGGTCGGTGCGGGCTGCCCTCCAGTCCCGACACCGGCAGCATTTTGACGGCAGGAGGAAAAACAGAGAAAACTCATCACCGTCACTTACAAAGGAAAACGATCTCTGAGGTCGTCCTCCGCCTCCAACTAAGCTCAAGCAAGTGAGATAGTTTAGGGGCCAGCCGAGCTCTTTCTAGAGCATCACCGTGCCGGGGTGGAGGGGTCCGTGCGTCCCCAACCTTCGGTGCCGAAACTACGCAGCGAAGGCAGCCCCGTGCTCTGCGGCACGGCACGGCTCGGCTCGGCTCGGCTCGGCATGGTTCGGCTCGCCCACAGCGTTGGCGAGCGGGGGCGGCGGCTCCCACACCCTGGTCCGGAGTCCCCCTTACCTGCCCATTGTCCTGTCCCTGCAGCAGCTCTTTGCCCATAGGATATTTGATCTCCACGCCCGGAGTCTTTTCCTCCCGGTCTCCCGGGGAGCTGATGACGGAACCAGAGACCTCGCTGATGTCGCTGGCGGTCTCGCTATAGTTGTCGCCTCCGTCCAGCATATCGTGCCGGCTACCGCTGCGCGGGGTGCGGGACCCCTTCTTCCCCACGCTGTAGGCGTCGAAGTCGATGGTTTTGTTCTCATAGGCCCCCTCCACGGAGGCGAACATCCCTCCGTATTTCTGCCGTGGAGTCTGGGCTGTCGTACCCGGCCTAGCCAGATAGACAGGCAGGTCATCTTCTTTATTCCAGTTCCTCTTTCTCTCGGCCATTCTCGCTGTCCGGATCTCTCCCCTCCCTCCCTCTCTCTCCTTGCCCTGCCTCCCACTCCTCTGCACCTTCTACTATCGGGATAGGCTGCTGGTGACCATAAAAATGAATGGATGGATACAGCGGTGGCAGAGCTGGGTTGGCTGGTGGGATCTTTCCCTTAGGGAGACGAAACCGTTAACCTCCCTCCCCCCACCCAACCACTCCGGACCCAAAAAAATAAAAAAAATAAAAAAGAAGAATTAAAATAAGAGAGAAAGAGAGAAAGAAATTAATCCAAGCGAAATTTAAAAATAGCCGTGTTAGTAAAGAGCACGTGAAAATAAAGTACAAAGAGCGGAGAGGAGAGGGTGGCAGAGGCAGGTGATTGGAAAGCCCTTGACGAATAGGAAGAGCAGCAGCAATTCCCAGAGCAAGGACCGCAATGCACACGCTCCCCGCGTATAAAGACAGAGCCGGGGGGCGGGAGCCGGGCTGGGGGAGGCGGGGAAGGGGTATATGAGAGCACAGCCAGTGCACACGGGGACCTTCCCGAGGGGCGGGCGCCGGTCACCAGCTGCTGCAGTGTAGCTTCGAGGTGAAGGGAAAGAAATGAAAAAAAAGACCTAAATCTCCCCAGCACCCCCAAGCGAGCCGGGGGGGAGTTTCTCCCACTTCGCACACTCACATCCTCCCCGCCTCCCTCCGCAGGAGGCTGCGGCGGAGCGCGGGCGGGGTAGGGGGAAGCAGGCGGGAGACGCTGCCGTTCAGCGGCAGTCGGCAGGCGCAGGGGGTGGTGGGGAGCGACGGGGGCAAGAGGGGAAGGTGGGATGACTGGGAAGGGAGGGGAGAAGCGCAATGTGCTCCAGACCCCCGAGGGTTGGCTTTGCCCTCTCTCTGCTGCAGCAGCAGCTGGCGCCCCGTATTGGGGTGGGGTGGTGGCGGCGGCCCCGCTCCGCCCCCGGCTCTGACACGGAAGTGATCGCACCGGGCTCCGCCGCCAAGAATGGGGCACGAGGCGGGTGGCGAATCCGCGGACCGCGGAGAGGAGCCTCCCGCGGAACAGAGCGCGTCCGGGGAGCCCGACCCGCGGAGCCCCGCACAGCCCCGCGGAAGCCGGAGAGGCCGTCGGGCCCCGCGGAGCTGTCCGTTCAGCACCCCGGGCGGCTCCTGCTTTCTTCCCGCTTCGGCAGAGCAGAGGAGCCGTTTCTCAGAGATAGGTTTCTCCGAGAGGGATGCCCATTCCCAAAATGAAGAAGGCTTTTTTTGATTATTTTTTTTTAAAGCAGAGGTGTGGTGGATGAATGTGTGATCCTCAACTCTCTACAGCACACTTCCGAAAATCCAGATTTACACCTCTACCTGTCTTATAATGCCTCGTAGAGATCATCCACAGAAGCCACAAGCCCTTGTACACTCCTTTTCTGCACACGCAGCCAAGCTCTGACAAATCTGGCAGGCTTTGAATACACCAGTAGTTACATAAGGGACATTTTCTATTGCTCTGAAGTAATATATTGGAACAAACTCATCTGACATTGGTTAAATAACTAAGCAAATTTAAAGCAGTAGATCAATCACAAGACCGGTTTACTGCTCACTTACAAAATACTTACACCATTTAAATACAAGCCCAGCCTCACAGCACTATTGTCTGTGGCACACAGGCGTGTCTGGTGGTCTCAGCACCACAAAGATGGCAAGTTATAAATGAATCCTAAAAAGTAGGAGGTTAAAGATAGAGGTCCCTGGGATTTCATCAGAAGCAACACCAGATAACCATTTTCCCCATTAACAGTTCCTAACACACAAAACTCACATGAAAAACCAGTGATGGGACATTCTTGAGCATTGACAAAACACATCGAAGGGGAACCTGCTGTCTTGAATGAACTGTCTGTGTGTTCAACATTGTGTGTGTTGTTTGTAAGAGGGGAGTTAGAAAACTAATCAAAAGTGTAGTGATGGTTACTCACGCAAGATTTTAGTGGTCACAGCATCATGACTAACAATTATTTCTCAGCATGTATTGTGCAGCATTTCACAGCTCACTTACAAAACTGTGCTACCTAATTAACACGTTAATATAATACGGAGGTTTTGCCAGTGTCTGAAAAAATATGTATAGCTTTTAGGACATTGCTTTGTTGCTTCCTTAAATTCTTCTCTTGTATGTGGGCAAATATTGATTTTTTTTTTTTTTGTGCTCTTGATGGTAACATTGAGATTTATTGATTAGATTAGGGAAAAAAAGTCAATTTGTGCCTCTACAGGACACCAAACCCTGACAGTGAAATATGCAGGTGGTATATAGAATCTGGTACATGACCTGTCTGTCTTCCTAAGCTCTGGAAAAAAATAATTCACTTTACAATAAGTTTATTTCCCATCAAGAGAATAATTTGATCCTCAAATCAATCTACCTCTGGTGGTTTCATGTAAGGTCCAGTATTTTGTATATAGCACATGTCTGTTAAATTAAAAGCATCTTTTATTTAACATCTATAAAGCTAGGAAAGAGGGACTGCATCTACACTTAGGATCTCGTTGTTCAGTTTTCTAGAACTTCTCAGTTTTTTTAAATAACAAAAACAGTGACATTTTTTCAGTATTAATCTAGAGCATTCATCTTAATCCTGACACATAATGAAACTGCAAGTCTCAGAAAACTCAAATCAGTGCTTCAGAAAACAGGGTTAAACTTTGAAGTAAGAAAAAAGCATAAAATCATACCAGAGTCTTTTCAAATGTTGTGTATTTTTAAAATAATATAGCACTTAATTTATTAAAAACTGTTCAAAGTCAACAGATACATGCTGTTCTTCTGTTCAGAAGCAGACCTGGTTACAGCCTGATACCCTGTCTCCATGTGCATTCACCCCAAAGCACATACGCAACCTTGGGGTAATATATTGCTTTGGGATACTGTCTTGCAGATCCTTAATCTCATCCTGTCTTGGCATGGCTTGATGAAAAGAGGACAGAACTTGACTGACAGTGTACCCTCTTCCTATAGGATTTTTATTCCAAGTAGACTGCATGCCAGATGGCGGAAAATCTAGACATGCTTGCTTCACACAACAAAAACCTTCAACAAATGTCCAACAAGAAAGATATTATTTACCAGCTTGGCTGTAGCTGGAACTCTTTTTGCAACAGCCTGAACATCATGAGCTAAAACAAGACTTCCCTGATTCAGGGCCTCAGAGAACACATAATGTACATACGGCATCTGTTTTTGCTGTTGTGCTTTTACAACAGAATCATCACAAAAAGCAGGAACTGCCCAAAGAGAGTAAGTATAAAAGAGACAGAAGTTTACTTTCTCCCAGAGGAGTGACCCAATCACTAAGTCACCAAGTCAGCCTCCCTCTGTCTGATCTACATGAGGGTTGTATCCCTTGCTGCAGTGTCCTCGTCCCCTCACAGAACCCCATCACATGTACTGGTGATTTGGACTGTGTTCTGACATGTAGGAACCATGTGTTCAAAGCCATAAAAGCTGTGCAAAACTCCAGTTTCCCAGTTCCTGAGCAATGATCCAACCCACAATATTCTTCTAATTCACATTAATTTTGCTAAATTAGCAAAAGCTGAATGGCAGCTCCTCCACAACCAGGAGCAAGAGCTGAAGTCTCCTTACTCCATTAGAAGACCAAGTAGTGCCCTCTTTAAAGTGCAGGCTTCCTGGATTGCTATCCATGGATATTCTTGCATTTACAACTATACATCAGAAGTTCTGCCACCATTTTAGAGTGAAAATAATTACAATTATGACGTTTTTAATTTAAAATATGCATACATTTAATATACAAAATTATACAAATTATACATTTAACTAACATAGAAAAATACATCTTGTTAACAAGATAAAATGTCAACATATCTTACATAATTTAAGTGAGTTACAAATCTGTGATAATTATCAAGTAGACTTTGTGACGTCATTAAACTCTGTATCTTGCCTAGTTACACTGAAAAGTAATACCTATGTACATTAATATCATGAGAAATGTTTTAGAGTGGAAATCTTTGCAGAAAAGTTATCCAGAAGATTTTAATGCACAGATTAAAACAAGAGTGGCCTCTCTGATACTGCTGAAGCTTCTCACTTAGCTGAGACCAATCTAACACCTGGTTACAGGTGGTCTGAGTCAGAGTTCAACTTTTGCATTTATTTACGAACACCTTCCCTCCCTATCCTTGCTTAAGAAGTATCACACCATAAACCCCAGGTCTTTTGTGAAGTCTTTTGGACATCTTCAAACAATCCCAGGCCCTGACATCTGCTCTTCATGACTTCTAGTTACCATCTCACTGCTGGCTGTGCAGAAGAGCTGAGTAGCTGCACAGTGCTAAAGCTAAAAAGGCAAGATCTCCATACAGTATTCATCCCAGATTACTTGTTAATACTTCAGGAGGTGGGGAAATACCTTTCAGTCAAACAATTATGTGCAGTAAGTCTTTACTCCTTACATAATTTACATGGTTTGTTCTTTCCAGGTTCCCAATAAAATACAGAAGCGTAAGTTAAAAACATGATTTACAAATCTGTTCCATGCTGGGTCTTATCTTACATACTGTGAGTCATGGAATCATTTTAACTATTTACATAGTTTTTGAAACTGGCTTGTCACAGGAAGCAAAATAGAAGACCACCAGTACTCTAATTTTCAGTCCTTATTTTTTTCGTTTCTTTGTTTGGTTTTTTTTTTGTAGCCCTGTACCAACAAATGAATCTTAATTCCTGAAAGATTAAATGCACTCATGAGCTAAAAGCTAATTCAACTTGTCTTCACCAGTGAGTACATGAATTTCCTCACACAGGCTTTTTTTGCACAGGCATGTTTTTCGCATATTTACTACATTTCCCCTCTTTTTAAACAAGACCATAACTCAGAGACTAGACAAAGGAAGCTGTTTAGTATCTGTTAGTGCACACTGCACAGTAACCTCTCATGCTGGAATTTATAGTTGTATATTGATATTCCCATAGCAAGAGTTTGTGTTACACAGAGAGACAAGAGTGAGCAGAGATTTGTATCACAGATCCAAACAACTCTGTATCAAGGCAGGTCCCCACAACTACTAGCCTCTTTTTTCCTCTTCTATGTGCATAGACAATGTTAAAGAGACCGTGATGCCTAAGTATCATATTTGAACATCTCAGATAGAACCAAGTATAAAATCTTTGTCCCAGAGAAGCCAATGGAAATTTTCCAATCACCTCAGTTGCACAAGCATTTAATCTCACCCATAAAAAATTTCCTCTGTTCCCTTTTGGAGGGATCTTTTTTTCAGGTTTTTTTGGCTTTACCTGCAATTTGGAAATAGTTTTCCTATTATGCACTGATCCCAATGGCAGAACTTTAGTTATATGTATTTTTAATTCACATCCTGTGTAAGAAATACTAACTGTCCTTCCTAACACTTGTGCAGGGACAAAAACTCCTTTTTGTAATCCCGCGGCTACTGATGTCTAATGTAAATGTATTTGGTGCCAAAGGAGCAATAAATTTTAAAGGAATTCTGCTAAAGCAAGAAAGAGGTTTGAACAAGTTTCTATAATCCGAAGGCCTGTTTCCCCTTTGCCTCCTTAAGGCACTAAAGGATTTCCAAAGGATTAGTGGCAAAACCCAGCATGCACATGTCCGTACCTCCACCCCACAACCATGGTAAATTAAAATACTAAAATCCTTCATCTGCAAGTGATGAACACAGGTAGATTTATGAAATACAGATCAGAGTTTCCACTTCTTAAAAGGCCACAAGGACAAACATCAGTTATGCCCTGCAAGAAGCTTTATCCTGCAAACTCCGCTCTATATGTGAAATATTTCCTGGCAATTGAGTGCTTCTGAATGTAACATGATTATCATGCTGGAGCCAATCTTTGTACTTTCAGTATCTGCCATCCATAGTGGTGCATAGAACAAAATCTGGGATCCAAGTGTGGTGTGTAAGGAGCTGTGCAAATGCTGTAAGCATCTTTTTAATATCTCACGATGTTCTATAGAGTATACATTAATAAGTGAATTGTCAGGCAATATTTTACATGTAACACTGTCCATGTTGTCTATTTAGGGTGTCAGAAGAAGATGGTATTTACCTATGCAGAACACAGCAGCATGTACATTTTTCATATAAGAGAAATTTGGTCAAAGCAATGTTTTGCATATAAAGAAATCAGAACAAAGCGCCCACAATGTTACACGTAAAGCATCCCCTGGCATGTTTGCCACAGACAACACGTTAAACAAGTCAACTTCTGCTTGGTGAAGAAAGCCAAACAGACTCTGTAACAACTGGACACCACTTTCCACCATAAGGCAACTACAAAGTAATAGCTAGGCTCTGCCTCAGCTTGTAGTCTCACATTAAAAAGGTCACTGCTTTCTTAAAGTTTGGATTCTAATTCCTAATCTTCAGCTGCCTGAAATCCACCCACTGGCCTATCAATTTAACTAATAAACAGACTTTTCCAGTATTGGTGAGGTACTGAAAAAGTATTGGTCCACTGTTGATCATATTAGGAGGTGACAGAATTTAAAGGAGAACCATGGGGTACAAACCGCAAATGACTAATGTCCTACGTCCCTCATGCTAATAGCTTCAAGTTTAATCCAAAAGCCAGACAGCCTGAGATGTTACAAAATGGACAAGTCCACTAGCAAAACTTATAATTTACAGTTATAATTTTTATGCTGGGACATTATGCATAAATACTAGGAAAGAGGCATGATGGTTTAGCTCAACACTTAATTCAAAAGACATAGAGTTTAAAAGGCTGAGTGTTGTGGAAGTGGCGTATGTCTTCAGGTGGATAGTACGCAAATGGATATAAACCTACACACACGTAGTTGCTTTATTTTGAGAACTTGCAGTTAAGCTCAAAGTGTTACCATGCCAACGTGTCATCTTGTTACTAGTCATAATCCAGAAATGCAGACTACATTAATCTGATCCGAGATTCCGTAGTTTATTATCCTTCTGCCTCCTTTTGAAGGATATCTGGAATTGACAGGCGACTAAGCATTGCAAAGACAGCACATTCTAACCAGCTCCTCATAAAAAAAGGAACAAAAGGAAATTCAAGCCATAAACCAGTGTAAAAACTGAAAGTCCCTAACACTGTAAGGGATAACGTGATAATGGCTGCTCCTGTTCAGATCAACTCAAGCATCCCCGCTGACTTCAACAGTGCTGCATGCCTTCAGTTGATAATAGAATGGGTGTACCTGTACGATATCTTATGCACCAGGCTTGTGCCTGCATTCACGTTTCCTTGTAGGGGTTATTGCTGCAGAAACAGCCACCTCGCAGTGCAGTTGCAAAGTGTGTTTGCATCATGTGTAGTATGACCAGCCAGCACAAGGTGCTTCAGGAAAAGCATGTCTGTCTGCAAATGCCTTATCTGGAAAGTTAGATTCACTGTGGCCTGCTCATGTAGTTGAGATAATCAGTCTAGAGTGTTAGGACACAGCACTTAGTGTTCCTCATGTCTCTCAGCACACAGGAAGTACATTCTCAATTCCTACTTACTCCTGGAAAAATATAGTTCTGTCTCATTTCCTAAACAGTTTGCACTCTGAAGTACCACTTCCTCAGAAATACTAAACATTCTAACCCAGATCAAAGGTTTTTTCAGGAATGCTCAAAGCCATATGATGCTGAAGATTTAATGTGCCCACACAAGCAGACCCATGAAGACTGAGATCCATGATTAACCCAATCATTTCTTTACATACAAATACCGAGACCCCAAGACAACAGAACAGAGTGAATACTCAAACCACACATTTTGTTGGCCCACATGGGCAGCATCTGCTACAGAAGGTAGGTGGTAACTCAGGGCACCTTCTCAGTTTTTCCCATAATGAAGCAGCTGTGGCCACCACCAGGTCAAAGCACCATCATTCCTTTAGAGCAGAACTGCTTCTGCAGTGTGACTGATGCATTCGTCCCTGGATAGGAGAAAGGAGAAAAAAGAAGACAAAAGCATACGGTAAGTGTCTGAATTTTCACAATTTAAGGAATTGTTTGTCATTCATTCAAGGTCAAATTAAAACATTTGTGAAGCAGCATGCCTAGGTGCTTCCATACAAACGTACTGGCAGCATTAAGAGAACTCATTGTAGAAACTGAATCGTTCAAAATGCATTGAGATGTTCTCCCACAATTTAAGATGAAGAGCACATCCAATGCTTTTCCCTTTTGCTACTCTTTTGTGTAAACATTTGCTGTTATCCATTTATAGGTATGGGAAGAAACACTTCCTGCCATCTTCCCAATTTCATAATTCCCTTGGCAGGCATGTACAGAAGTAGTCTGGTAGATAAAGTTCATCCCTGGCATGACAGCCATCAGAAATCCAACTTTACAAGTTAAGTCCCATTTCTCTGCCTCTTCTCAGAGCGATATTCATTATTTGAATGATTTGAATTCTTCCCTGGGTAATAAGTTTCAAATCCTGCAAAATACTACATCTGGCTTTGCAATTTCCACTGAGGCTGTCATGATTACTGTTAAATATGAAGTAAATATTAAGTGATGCACTGCCTGCATGCTTAATGCTGGCTAAAACTTGGTGTTTAGCTGGAGGAACATACATATTAGTACATCAGGAGTACAGGAAACTATAATAATATACAGAAGTCCAAAAAATGGCATATTGTAGTTATTATTATTATAACTAACTGGTTATAGTAATGTCCCATTCATGGATACGCCCCAAAAAGAGAAAACTCAAAACATGGGACAGAAAACTCAAAACATGGGACAGAAAACTGAACAGTATGGCAACATAAACCACCGCTGAATGATTTGTAATTACTTTGATCAAGGAGGAAGTCTGTTTTATGAAATGCTTGAAGAAAAAGTTCTTTGTAATGCCACTTCACCAAAGGAAAATATCCAACATTTCCAGTGTTGAAGCGCAAAGATGCTCTTTCCAACCATGTGTTCACAGTGATTAAAAACCAGCAGAATTATTATCAATAGTGGAAGTCAGAGGTTCAGCATGGGTATTTCTGGGACTTAGAAATTTGCTGGCCTCCCGTTCTTTGTTAGGACTAAAACACACAGTTGAGCAATGACACAGAGGCTGGGCTCGTGTTCCTTCGCATTGCAAGCAAAATCACTTTCTGTCACCAACACGAAGGAACTGCTAATGCAGAAGGTCATTAAATAATATTGACTCCTACATGATATTGGAGCAATAAATGGAACCCAGCAACATAAACAGTGGGATGACCATGAGCCAGCAATTTGCTCTTGTGGCCAACAGGGCCAACAGCATCCTGGGGTGGATCAGGAGGGGCATGATTAGCAGATCAAGAGAGGTTCTTCTCCCCTTCTACTCTGCACTGGTGAGACCACACCTGGAGTATTGTGTCCAGTTCTGGCCCCTCAGTTCAAGAGGGATGTGGAGCTGCTGGAGGGAGTCCAGCATACAGCAATGAGGATGATGAAGGAAGTGGAGAACCTCCCTTATGAGGAGAGGCTGAGGGATCTGGGTCTCTTTAGCTTGCAGAAGAGGAGACTGAGGGGTGGCATCATTAATGTCTATAAATACGTGAAGGGTGGGTGTCAGGAGGATGGAGCCAGGCTCTTCTCAATGTCATCTACTGATAGGACAAGGGGTAATGGGTGTGAGCTGGAACATAGGAGGTTCCACAAAAATAGGAGAAGGAACTTCTTCCCAGTGAGAGACAGAGCACTAGAAGGGGCTGCCCAGGGGGGTTGTGGAGTGTCCTCCTCTGGAGAGGTTTAAAGCCCACCTGGATATGTTCCTGTGCGACTTGTTCTAGGCAATCCTGCTGTGTCAAGGGGATTGGACTAGATGATCTTTCAACGTTCCTTCCAATCCCCGATGTTCTGTGATAAAAGTGATGATACTGTGCACTGCTCTCTAAGCTAGGACCAAACTATTTTCCAACATAACAAAGATCAACAATCCACTTTCATGCACTCAATGTTCTCCATCTTCTACCGCCTCTGTTAGCCACCTGCATTTATTTGATCTAGCTGCTCCAAGTCTATTTATCCTTGTCTGTCATGTGCTGAGTATCAGGAAATTACAAGATCAGGGGAAGGAACAAACCTCAGACATTCATTTAGATCAAACTACTCAGAGCAGAGTTAGTTCTGAAGTCAGACCAGTTTGTTCATAGCATATTTAATCAAAACTTGAAAACCTGGATTCTCCAGGGATGCAGAATGCTTAACATCCCTGGACAGCCTATGCCACTGCTGAGCTGTGATCATGATGGAAATGCTTTTCCTAGATCCATTCTGTACTTCTCTTGTTCCACCTCATGCCCTCCGTGTCTCATCCTCTCGTCATGTACCACTGTGAAGAGCCCAGATGGCCTCACAGCTTCAGGAAGGCCACTGTGAGGTCCCTCCAAAGCAGGCTCTTCTCCAGGATGAACCAGTCTAGATCCCGGGGGTGCTCCTGACAGGTCTGCTTCCTTAAGTATCTAAACTAACATCTTCAAGGAAGCTCAGAGAGGACCTGTGCTGCCAGCCAAGTACATTGCTGTCCCCTAGCCAATTCAGCTTTTTCAGAGACAGATAGCTGGTTCACCTTGTACCGGTGGAACAGAACTAGTGCTGACCAACCAACCAACCATACCTCTTCCTAAACAGGGATGTTCCATTTAACTCTTATTAGTTCTCTGGAGACTAGAGCCCTGCATTCACTGCCAGGGTCCATAGTCTCTGTCCCTTGCAAATCACAGGAGAAAGCCATCAACCTTCCATGAAGGAGCTACAGCAGTAAAAGCTTTGCAGAAAGTGTCAGTGTGTGCATCAGAGTCAGAAAGCAACAACCCAGTGTAGGCACTTCAAAAGACAAACAACAGCAGGGTTGGAAAGGCAAAATTAACTGTTGCAGGACTGTAGACACATTCCTAACATCTTTACAGCATCACCAGGGACTCCTTGTTCTTTTTCCAATAGTCACAGGATCTTCTTGGTTGGAAAAGACCATTAAGATGTTTGAGTCAAATTGTAATGAGTGCACATACAAGATTTAAAGTTAAATAGTTCCTTCTGTTGAAAATACAAGGATGGAAAAAGGAATATGCTGTTTTATTCTGATGTCTAAAAGACTGCATGAAATATGGTGATACCACTGTAAAAACATATCAAAATAACATCTGCTAACTTTCCAAATATCTGAAGTGGGTTTAGGTGGCGGACCATCGTGCAGTTCCAACTGCTTCAGTCTGGCTTCTGAATAGTATCAGTCAACGCTGAGTGGGAACATTTCCTCCATATATCTCACACAGAACCAAAGGTCTGAAGCCACCAGCACAGAGTGGGTGCTCCGTACCTCAGCTCTGTTATGCAGGGTGAGTATTTCTATTGCTTCATGTTGTTATGGGTTTTTAAAGCGAAGAAAGTAAAAAAATTCAAGGAATTATTAAATTTTCTTTATACCCAGCAAGGAAAAACATATATTTGCTATTTTGAACAAACATTTGAAGAAGCTGTAATGCAACACCTGAGAAGAAATTTTGCTGTAAAATATGAAAGAATTACTCTCTGCTGTGCCTCTACCCTTCTCAAGAATCAGTTTTCTCATTTCTTTATTATCACTGAAGTGACACTGGCTTCTGCCACTTTTCTGGACCTACAGAATCAGAAATGAGAGAATATGCCAGGCACCATGAAAGCTTGTCCTGCTGTTTAATACTTGATAATGAGGTTACAGATATTGTACTTGGTTTAGCTAATGTAATCATGAACATCCAGTCATTTTACAATTTCTATTAATTACAGAAAATCAGTGTGTCTGTGGCACACTTTAGTAGCAAATGGGACCACAGATTATTTTGTGGGTAGATTCTAGTATGTTATTCTAAAATTGATACTTCTTGATTAAGAAAAAATTTGATGACCTGCAAATAGAAGTACTAGGGGAGAAAGAAAGGAAGGGACTACAAGAAAGGACATGTTGCAAAGCTGCGTTTTCTCACAATACTCACAGGGTTCCTCGGCTACTTGGCAAAGGACTGTTTATAACCAAGAGCATTCTGATCCTTGCAAAATATCTGGTTTCTGTGTTTGGGGGGAAAAAAAAAATCAAAACGTATTCAGTGTAGCCTCTGCGCTCCCACATTGATGCCCTTAAAATCCTTTTCTAAGTGAGGGATTCACATTGCAGCTCTAAAGGTAAGATTCACACCAAACTCTGAGTGAAGACATATTGATCCCAACAATAACCAAAGGCCAACAGAGCTTGCCTATAACTTGCACCAACTGCAACCCAGGGAAAAATTCAACCAAGAGACCAATTATGGATCTTGAAAATCATCAATAAATCACGTTCTGTGTTATAAAATGAAATAATGCTGTTCTACTTTTTTGTGCTTAACAAAGATATTTTTAAAAAATAATGTTTTATTTATAGATGTGATTCTATATCATTGCTCTGGCTTTATGCCAGTTTCTTTCTTATGAAACTAACAGTGTAACTCTCACAAAATGAATTCTTGCAGTGATGAATAAGGTTTGCTTTAATGATATAATCATAGAATAATTTAGGTTGGAAAAGAACTTAAATATCGCAGAATCACAGAATTACTGAGGCTGAAAAAGACCTCAAAGGTCATCAAGTCCATACTATGACCTAGCACCACCACAACCCAGACCATGGTACGAAGTGCCACATCCACGCTTTTCCAAACACCTTCAAGGATGGGTACTCCACCACATTCCTGAGCAGTCCATTCCAAAGTCTGATCACCCTTTCCTTGAGGAAGTGCTCATAACATCCAACCTAACCCTCCCCTGGTGCAGCTTCAGACCATGCTCTCGTCCTATCACTAGCTGCCCAGTAGAAGAGCCTGATTCCCACCTGTCTACAACTTCCCTTAAGATAGTTACACAGAATAATAAGATCTACCCCTCTCCTCTTCAACAGACTAAACAATCCCCACTCCCTCAGCCTCTCCTCATAAGACTTTCCTTGTAGCCCTTTCACCAGCCTCATTGCTCTCTTCTGGACCAGCTCCAGCCCCTCAATCTCTTTCTCTAAGTGAGGGGCCCAGAACTCCCCTCAGTACTTGAGGGGAGTCTTCCCCAGTGCCCAGTACAGGGGGAGAATTACGTCCCTAGTCCACCTGGCCACACTATTCCTGATACAAGTCAAGATGTCAAAGGGCGTTTGTACCACCTGAGCACACTGCTGGCTTACGTTCAACTGATCGTCAACCTGTACTACCAGGTCCCTCTCTGCCAGGCCACTCATCTCCCAGTCTGTAGCTGCAGGGGGTTATTGTGGCCAAAATGTACTTGGCCCTGTTAAACCCCATCCCACTGGTCTCTGCTCATTGATCCAGCCTATCATCTAGTCCAACCATTAACCCAACTGTCTCAAGCCCACTGCTAAACCATGTCCCTAAGCTCCATATCCACATGGCTTTTAAATACATCCAGAGATACCAATTCAACCACTGCCCTGGGCCGCATGTTCCAATGCTTGATGATCCTTTTAATGAAGAAGTTTTTCCTAATATCTAACCTGAACTTCTTTTGGTGCAACTTCAAGCCACTTCCTCTTGTCATACCACTTGTTACTTGTGAGAAGAGACCAAGACCCACCTCTCTACAACCTCAGTTTAGGTAGTTGTAGACAGCAGTAAGGTCCCCCTGAGCCTTATTTTTTTTGGACTCAATACTCCCAGTGACAATCTATGCAAAACATGTTAGTTTCAGTAACAGTTGAATTTGGGCAGTTCAATAAGTGTTGCTATTTAATGTCACAGAACTCTTCAGAGAAAGGCCACAGAAACACTTATTCAGTTTGGACAAGACCAATTTAGAGTCTTAATGAGGGTCAGGTAGCTAAAGTGAGCAGGAGTTGCAAATCCGAATCGTACAAATGTGCGTGTCCAGTTGACTTCACTGCTGTGCTGAGTCCCATTCTGGAAGGTAATTTCCTCTGTTAATGTCGCATCGGTACACATAAATATAAATAATATATTTGCTTTCAAAGAATGTCTTCTAGAAGAATATTCTTGCAATCCTTTGCATCTTTGAGATGCAAATGTTTGTGAAGGAATCTTGATGTCTAACCTCCTGCTCATCAAATATTCCACAACTTTGCTGGCAGGCAGCAGTAACACACATGCTTGTGAGATCAGTTGCTATCCCAAAATCTTGAAAGCACAGCCAAAGCAAGCCAGCTTGCCAAGAAGCTTAGGGTGAAACATGGTGATATGAAGCAACCCAACAATTTCAAATGACAAACTGGGAAACCTCAATGTCTGATCACAGATTGTTGAGAACACACACACAAAAAAAGAAGAAAACCAGCTGGATATAATTTTTTTTATAGTGGTAGAGTTCACCCAGTTATAGTCCTAATTAGAGAGTAGCCCTTTTCCAAATTAAAATAAGAAACAATTCAACCACCCATGTATCCAAAGCATCTTCTACAGGACCCTGTCTACTGATTCAGTTTTCCCATACAGGCACCACCTCATTTATATATCCCAGAGCTTTTACTAGCCTTGAAAATCTAGTAACATTTATTAAATACAGATGCTTTTGTTTGAGCTAGGGGAAATAGAGGACGTGAATTTAAGTTTCATGTACATCTCTCCCATTTACAACGGACTTAAATATCAACACGAATGAGTTAACCTCACACCGTAGAGACAATAACAGCATGACAAATCCAATTAAAACAGAAGAGTTGTACTTTCTACAGAGTGGACATATGGCTTTTGAGAAACATCTCAAAACAATAATGCAACTCAGTACAATGTAAAAAACAAATTCCAGATGAATTTTGTCAAGTGAAAAATGAAGACAAACCCTATCATGTTACTATTTTGCTGAGGTTATTAAAAAATTGAGTTTTGTCAAGAAATTGCCAACATTAACAGACAGCAGAAACAACCACAACAAGTACTTCACATCTAGTGTACTCTTCTGAGTACTTCAACACCATAACATGTCCTGCTACCACTGGGACATGCACCATTTCTTCTAATGCTGAATAGGTAGCAGCCAGGTTACCCACAACAGTGTCTCAGCTCTCCCAAAAGTGTGTGATAAAAGTACATTCGACTTGGTTACTTTCAAATCTTTTGGGCTGCTGGCTCACTATTTTTCGTTAATAGTTTCTCAACAGGAATCCTTAACACTGAAGTCTGAATAAGGTCTGCTGGCAATGTGTAGTGTCCGTTTCATAGACCAGCAGTAGAATAGCATTGAAACAGACGTATTTGCAGTAGGTAACAGCCATCAGCCTTGTAAAAACAAGCTTTCTTTTGTTGGGTTGATTTCAGCTTCCTTGCAGCAAGGCATTGCAATCTGGATCAACAAACTATGAGATAAAAGCCTGTGCCTCAGGGTAGCACCCTGGCCAGCAGAATAATGGTTGGATTCACCTAAGCCACATCAACCTTTGGGTCACCGGGGCTTTGTCATGGGAACGGGGTGATGCTGGCAAATGTAGACCTGCCTATTGTCCTTCAGGAATAGTCAAGATCCCAAAAGCACTATAAATGTCCTACAGAAAAACATTAACTTAAATTATTTGACTTGGGAGGTATTCTAGACTTTTTAATGTAAAGTCAAGGTCATTAAGAACGGTTCACTCAATGTGAGACAAGATTTTAGGACTCACAGGAGACTGGGAAAAACAGCAGCAACACTGTGTATGTAGAGGGTGGCGTTGAGCCAGCAGAGACATTTTCAGAGTTACCTGCCTCCACCTTAGACACCTTTTTCAAATTGCTGCAACAGAGCTGCAGTGGTAAGGAAGAACTAGCTGCCCTTAAAATGCACACTCACACAATGAACTGATCAGCGAGTTTGCCTTGCGGCTGTCAGCCTGAGAAAAACGGGCATGTGAATTCACATTTCAGCACAACATTGCTGTGTCCACTCCTCCTCCAACCACGCAGGGGAAAGTAATGTATGTGCATCCATTAAGTAGCATCTGAGGAAGAGGATTTCTAGACGCTCTGCACCACAGAGCAAAACCTTAGGAAGACAGGAACACACAAACATTTGAGCCCGCTTTGCTTTGTTTTCATTGCCTGGTCTTTACACAGGCTCGTTACAAACCAGAGTAACTGCTAGAGCAGGTTGGATCTTTTTCGTTTCAAAGTAGTAATCAAAGCAGTACCGTTACAAGTCTGTGAGGAAATCAAAGACTTTCTCCGGTTAATTTCTCACGCGGTTTCCTGATCAACCTAACGCAGATTTGTATGACAGTCTGCGTAGTCCTGATTGCCAGAGAAAGCAGGTTCATAGCGTGGCTGCTGGAGCGTTAGGACGATGGTCCTTTTAAACAAATTTTCTTTCCTGTGGTCCCTTCTAACCCAGACTGACTGTATGACTTGGTCTGGGTGATCCTGCTGTGGCAGGGGGATTGGACTGGATGATCTCTCGAGGTCCTGTCCTATCCCTAATGATTCTATGAAACACCCCACAGCAGAGCCTGATACCCCACTCATCATCCGGAAAGCCTCCAGCCCAACAATGAACTTTGCTCAGAGGCAGCAATCTAAAAACTATTGAGTTTAGTAACTGCAACACATTGCTTCTCCAATATATTTTAATGCACTACCAACAGCAAAAGCCCAAATGGTTTTATCCCAAATCTAACTACTTGAAAATTATTACAAAAAGAAAAACCTTTATTTGTAAATATTCAATATTTACAGAGGTAAAGCAAGTTTTCCTGGTCCAGCTTTACCCCTATAGTGGAGGATTCAGCACACAGCATATGACCTACATAGCGGGAAGTCAAACTTTGTTATAAACTGTCCCCCAGAGCACTGAAAAATTTGGAAACCAGACAAGATGAGCGCAGTGGCCCAGATTCTCTCTGTCATTTGGGCACTTTTGCGTTGCATCATTAATCCTAATTCACCCTGCAGCGGCCGTAGGCATGACAGTGGGCTACAAGGCCTGTTGTATTACCATCTTCTTGCTCTATGGCTAGAAAAATTGGAGGTGTACTTATGTTCTAGGAACCCCCAGCTTCTGAAACATCACTCTACAGCTGTAAATTACAGCAACGTTTAGGCTGCTATAACTTAAAATTCAATATGGATAATTCCAATGTAAGCACATGCTTGGGACACACTGTACACACTGCTTGGACCAACAACTTCTACTTGCATACAGACCTCAAGGTCAATCAGAAAGCAAGCATGGGAAAAAGGACAGGGTGTCAACCTGTATTTCATCTACCTTTGCAGACCTTTGCAGAATGGTCATATTAGCTGCTATGCCAGTCAGGAGCCTTCCTAGAATAACCATGTCCTCCGATACCAATAGGACAACTGAGATTTGGAGGCCATCTGACTGCCAGCAGTCTAGTGCTGGGGGGCTGCAGCTGATCTGCATCCCAACTACAGAATTACTAGGGTGGTCTAAATACCACTTCAAAGTCTTTTCTGCCTTACTACATTTGCATCCACTGTATTTAGAGCATGGGACTGCAGAATCTCCAGAATCAAGTGCTGACATGTTAGGGTTTCTGCATGGGGTCAGAAGCACTCTCAACGGAACACTGATTTTGATGAGGCTGCAGGAATCATGCCTGATTTCCCACCAGGTCTCCTTCCCTGTTCTTCAGCAGTACTCCTGGCAAGTTGACAGAGAGTGGGAGTTTGAAAGAAGTTATTGCTTCAAGATTGTCTCAGAGATTGCAGGACTCCTAAACTGCTGGCTCCTCTACAACTCTCGTTAGGCAGAATGCCAAGAAACTCGGAGCAGAGTATCCCTGCTCATAAACCTCATGGCTGCCAGCTCTCGTTTAGCCCACCAGCCAGAAAGAAAAGCAAGCAAGATTCTGGAAGCTCAGGAAATGTGTGACTCCTTGGCAGTTCAGGGAGTTAGAGGAGCCAGACAGATTTCCTTAAGGTGGGGACCTCAGAGATTCTCATGCCACCAGTTACAGGCATCACTAACTTTGAACTAGATGGTCACTGTAGGTCATTTCAAACTGAAAAATATCTATTCATTAGAAGTTACAATAGAAAACTAAACTGATCTATCAAAATCCTCTGCAAAGTGACATGATCTTTTTTTCCATGTTGCACCACTTCAAGAAAGAGGCTATTATGGTGGCCATAAAGTAAATCTTGTTTTCCCATTCCCTAATCATATAGGTGGTACCACTTCTCAGCAGCCTGAACTCTCGCGACATGCACTGCCTACACACCCTTCCCCTTTGTCACAGGTATTCAAACCCTTTCAATATTATCTCCAAAGCCAAGCTCTTTAGGGAAAAACACGTTATATGAGTTTTTCCCCTTTAAACATACTTGTATAGCCATACAAACGCAGAGAAAGCACAGAGATAGCAACAAAACTTAAGCAGACACTGATTTCATAGTTTCACGGTGGTTGAATTGAACAGGATTTATTTCCACAAAAGTCCTATTACCTCTATATGCAGGTCAGCAGGCTTATGTAACAGTGATGCATCTGGCTTGTGTGTCCCAAATAAGTAAGACAGAACACGCTGTGACTGCTACATAACCTTGTGCACTGTTCATCAGAGCTTTATATCCATCTCTTTTTTTTCCTATTAGACACACTGAAATCTCAATCTTCATTTTCCCATGGAACAGTAACATGGTGTCAACCTGCATATATTTTTTCTCAAATTCTGGGGTGCATATCTATTCAAATGCATTTTTTCCCTAGAAAAAACAGATTTTGAGTGAATTCACGTGGTTTGTATTTTAATATACTAATATGAGTATATTTTAATATACTCATATACTCAGTGGGGCTTCATAGATGGACACCAAACACAGCATGGAGGAGGCTCTATCCAGACTTGAATGTTGTAGAAATACTTTCTCCATTGAAACTAGGTGAAGGTGTTGTAAAGAGAAGGGACAGAGGTCAACAGTACACGCACAGCATTGGCACTCAAATGAAGTACGCATGATGTGTGCTCATACCATGAGAACAGCTTTGACCTAGTACAGTAGGCATCCTGACATACTTTATTCACCTATGAAATGCATGTAGACATCTGTGCAAATCCCACTTATAAATCAAGAAGGTAACCTTAACTTGCATCTCCACTCCATCAGCTTGTGTGGAGCTGAAATAACTGATTTTCTATAAATATTTGAATCTGGTTAAATGCAAGGTGATGCACTGGGAACGAGGCATACAACCCATATCTGCAGACAGGTAGACTGTGTCCAGAATAGTACCAAAGCAAGATTAAAGGCTCTTATAGCAGACAACTCAGCATGAGCAGCGAACACTAACCAGAAAGGCCAAACAGCATTTGGCACATAAACTAGCAGGCTGACTGACAGGAAAGTCTCAGGTACCTGCGCTGAGTAGCACACGTGAAGGAGGATTTCCCCAGCATTACTGCCGAGCTTGAGACTTTTCAGAAAAATGGATCCCTTCTGTAGGTATGGCTTTGCATCTTTTTAAAACCTTATTATTTTTAATTCCATTTTTAACACAAGTTAAAATATTGACACTAGGGCAGGACAATAATTCAAAACCAAGTTTGCCAAAACCAATGCTTTTATCTGCATAACGACAGTACTAAAAGTTCTTATATTCACATCTGTAGTAACATCCAGAGCATGGTCTGTTGAGTTCACCCACAGAGTAGGCTCATCCACGGAGCAATTTCGTGCTCAGTTAATATATGCAGTGCTACAGTAAGCCCAGCTAATCAACGCTATCTATTCTGAAAGCAGAGCAGTAAAAAAGGTCTGCATGTCTATCACACTCCATCAGCTTCCCCCACTCACTTTAAGCGATTAGCTACAAAGGCTTCCTGACTAAATTTACATAAAATACGTCCTGTCCTTCCATATCTTGCTAATGCATTGGACTACAATTTCATAAGGAATTCTTGAAGATCACCAGTGGCAGACAGGTATCAGGAATTTATGAGCGCAGCAATTTCCTGAATCACCTCACTATCTTCAATGGAATTAACACCCTTGTGGAGCAAGATCTATTTACTGTCAGAGGTCTTGTGAGACTGCTTGCAGAGAGATGGATGGATGGATGGATGGATGGATGCAGATAACCTCTGCATTTTCAGGCTTTGATTTCCATAAGCAGATGAGAAAAGAACAGGTATCACTGGACCTGAAGCTGCAGTTGAAAGATCAGAAAGACTCAGTGGAAAACCTCTGGGAGAGGGAACTTGAATAATTTGCAAGGGAAATTTGCAGGTGGGATGATCTGTCTGGATAAGTTTCGAGACGCTGGCTTCTTATGGCCAAAATGTTTGGTTACTAGGGGTTTTTTTAGCCACGACTTCAGCTGGCATATCTTCACGAGCTAGCTCAGTTTAGGCTGATGGCTTAAGCAGACAGTGATGTATTCGTGGCTTTTGGTTAATAACCTGGTCTGCAAACCCTCCTCACGCAGATCTGTTCAAGATCACACGGATCTGTCGGGATGGGAACAGTGTATTTAGGAGACTTACAAGATTAAGCTCAAAGTACTAGGGCACAACAGTTCTGTGGGCAATAAGCTACTGCAAACAGTTGCACAAGCTAACGAAAAGCAAGAGCAATAGTTCCAAGTGTCTGCTTTTAGCATTATATTTGCAGCTTTTCCCTGACTGTGCATATATTAAGCAGATTGCAAACCTGCAGAAAGCGCAGAGAACAATCTGGGTATTTATAAGGCAGTTAACCTTTAGGAATGACCTTTGTTTTAACATTAAACCAGTCTAGCTTCATGTTGAGAGGACCAATGTTTTCATCACTTAGAAAAATCAGAAAACATTCCATAACTAGACAGCCAGAAAGATTTCACCTTTACACTATGAAAGCTCTTGCCTGTATAAAGATGGAGTCACTGCAGTTGTGACACTGGTGGAGCACAGACAATGGCAGTGTGAAGTGCCTTCAGAGCACGTATCGGGTTGGGGGAGAAAAACATGTAAAGTGCTTTTTTAAAAATGTTTTTCTGACTTAAAGACTTTTCACTGGAGTATTCCCATTGATTATCATTTAATAAAATAGACACATTACACTTGTCTTTTTTAAGAAGTTACCTACCAGTATCAGATAATGCTTGGACTTCCCAGCCATAATATTTATCGAGTGCTAAGCTGGAATCAAGAAACTAGAGGCAATCGTTGGCCTGACACCATTTTTCTGACCTTACTTCACTGTTTTGTCATTTCCAAGGCAATTCACAAAACTAATGCAAGAAAATCCCTGTCATAAATTTGAAAAGTAGATTTTTATTTTCAGATTTGGTTAACCTGTCCATTAAGCAAAGGAAATTAAATCAAGTGAAATTGAGACCTGCCGTAACACTGGTGTAGGATAAACAGAATATTGTCATTGACTACAGCTGTGAAAATAATTAACTGGCAGTACAAGGATCTGTTATTTATGAAGATCTTTACCTTAGCAACGGATCAAATAAAAATATTTCAGACATATTGTGAATACTATACTCCCTTTAATTTTTATGGCTGATTCAAAATTAAGTCTTTGATGAAATTCTGGTTCTGTAGGAACCAGAACCTGCCTTCCACTCACCTTCAAAACCACAAACCAATGCTACTTTTGGTTTTCTCCAGGGAGAGCGTATGGCAGTCCCAAATGATGCATTAATTAATTAATTGCACATTAATACTATGAGTAACTCAAAATTGCAGCAGGTAACAACAAACATCTGGTTGGGTGTAATGATAGAGCTTCAACAGTAGATACCACAGGAGTACAACTAGCAACCAGAAAAACAGAGTTTAAATTAAACAGCAATTCCAATTCTTCTTCTACACTTCCTTGGTGAAGAGCTCATGTCACTAATCACAGTTCTCAGCCGTGCAAAACTGTTCTAGCTCCACAAAACTTCAGAAATTCCCTCTTGTGCCACGGGAAGAAAAACACAGGAGTTTCTGAGATCAGTTACAACTAATACCCACCTCACATCAGCAAACAGGAAAGAAGAGACAAGAAATCCCATGGGACAGGGTACTGGTAGGTAAAGGGGCCTAAGATGGCTGGTTAACATTCAAAGACCACTTCTTTGAAGCCCAAGATCAGAACATTCCAACAGGAGACAAGTCAAGGAAGGGAGCCAGAAGACCTGTGTGGTTAAACAGGGAGCTGCTGGGCAAACTGAAGTGGAAGAAGAAAGTCTATAGGTCATGGAAGGAGGGGGTGGCCACATGGGGTGATTATAAGGCTCTGGTGAGAGAATGTAGGGATGCAACCAGGAAAGCCAAGGCCTCCTTGGAATTAAACCTTGCAAGAGAGGTCAAGGGCAACAAAAAGGGCTTCTTCAAGTACATTGCAAGTAAAACTGAACCTAGAGGCAATGTAGGCCCCCTGCTGAATGAAGTAGGTACCCCCGAAGGTAGAGGATACAGAGAAAGCAGAGATACTGAGCACCTTCTTTGCCTCTGTCTGTACTTCTGGGGGCTGTCCTGGTATTAAGCCCCGGACTGCTGAGGCCGCAGAGGAAGTTGGGACAAGAGAGGATCTTACCTTGGTTGATGAGGACTGGGTTAGGGATAAGTTGAGCAAACTTGATGTACATAAATCCATGGGCCCAGATGGGAGGCATCCATGTGTGCTAGGGGAGATGTTGGAAGTCACTGCTAAGCCACTCTCCATCATCTTTGCTAGGTCATGGGGATCAGAAGAGGTGCCTAGGGACTGGAGGATAGCAAATACAACTCCAATCTTCAAAAACGGTAAGAAGGAGGACCCAGGTAACTATGGACCAGTCAGCCTCACCTCCATCCCAGGAAAGGTGATGGAACAGTTTGTCCTTCATGCTGTCTCCAGGCACATCAAGGACAGGAGGGTCATTGGGGACAGTCAGCATGGCTTCACCAAGGGAAAGTCATGCTTGACCAACCTGATAGCCTTTTAGGAGAGCATAACTAGGTGGATAGATGATGGCAGAGCGGTGGAAGTGGTCTATCTTGGCTTCAGTAAAGCATTTGACACAGTCTTCCACAGCATCTTTGCAGCCAAACGGAGGCAGTGTGGACTGGATGACTGGGTAGTGAGGTGGATGGTGAACTGGCTGCAGGATAGAAGTCAGACAATAGTGGTCAATGGGACAGAGTCTAGTTGGAGGCCTGTAACTAGTGGAGTGTCCCCAAGGGTTGGTACTGGGACCAGTCCTATTCAATCTATTCATTAATGACTTGGATGAGGGATTAGAGACCACTGTCAGCCAACACCCTTGCAGACTGTGCTGCAATTCAGCGAGACCTGGACAGGCTGGAGAGCTGGGCTGAGAAAAATGTAATGAAGTATAACAAGGGTAAGTGAAGGGTCTTGCATCTGGGTAAGAACAATCCCAGGTACTAGTATAGGTTGGGGACTGACCTGTTGGAGAGCAGTGTAGGAGAAAGGGACCTGGGGGTCCTAGTGGACAGCAGGATGACCGTGAGCCAGCAGTGTGCTCTTGTGGCCAAGAGGGCCAACATCATCTTGGGGGGAGGATCAGAATGGGGGTGGTTAGGAGATCAAGAGAGGTCCTTCTCCCCCTCTACTCTACCCTGGTGAGACCACATCTGTATTGTGTCCAGTTCCGGGCCCCTTAGATCAAGAATGACACAGAGCTGCTGGAGGGTGTCCAGCATAGAGCAATGAGGATGATGAAGGAAGAGGAGCACCTGCCTTAAGGGGAAAGGCTGAGGGAGCTGGGTCTCTTTATCTGAGAGAAGAAGAGACTGAGGGGTGATCTCATTAAAGTCTATAAATATTTGAAGGGTGGGTGTCAGGAGGATGGAGCCAGGCTCTTCTCAATGTCATCTAGTGATAGGACAAGGGGCAATGGGTGCAAGCTGGAACAGAGGAGGTTCCATATAAATATGAGAAGGAACTTCACGGTGAGGGTGATGGAGTACTGGAACTGGCTGTCCAGGGACATCGTGGAGTGTCCTTCTCTGGAGACATTTAAAACCCACCTGGATATGTTCCTGTGTGACTTGGTCTAGATGATTCTGCTCTGGCAAGGGGATTGGACTAGATTGTAGTGGAACACAAGTGAGCAATCCAGTCCTTATGCTGGAGGACTGTGTTTGACAGCAAAACGCAGCAGGGGATGGTTATGAGAGATACACAGGATACAGGGCTGGTTACCTGCTGTCTGCAGGTACATCGACAGCTGGCTTGTTCCAATAGGAACATAGGAGGGTGCAGTCTGTCCAATCGCATTGCCCGTGGGGCGGGTTATGTGGAAGTCTATATAAGTTAGAGACTGTTTAATAAACAACTTTTATTGAATCATACTGGTCTGAATGTGAAGGTCCCTCTTAGAGCTCCCACGAACGTCCTCTCAGCCGAGCCTGAACCCTGCAAGTCTAAATCTTGCGAGTCTAAATCAGATGATCTTTTGAGGTCCCTTCCAATACCTAATGATTCTATGATTCTATGCTTCCAGTTTGCTTGTTTTCATTGGAAATATTTGAGAGGAATCTGAGGCAGGCCATATACTCCAAAGCATTTGTCCAGTACAATTGTGCTTCAAACAAGGATTTGCTGCATGGTACAATATTAGTATTTGTAACTGAGGATTTATTTTCTAAATATGAAAAATGAGGTCTTTAGTTTAAGAAACATGTCCTCTGCCATTCAGCAAAGCACAAAGGATACTTCATGGGACTAATCAGTACCTCTTCTACACTGCTTTATGGCTGAGGGTAATGTAAGTTGTAATGATGCATATGGAAGAAAAGAAAAAATTAAATCCCAACAGAGAAAAAGATTATTGGGAGTGAGGCTTAATGTTTTCACAGTCTGAATTGTTCACACAGAAATTATGCAAAGAGAAACTGTTCAAAAAATAAAGTAAAGAGGAAAACTACACATTTCCAAAAAGGAAGTGAAGATCGATCATTCAGCAGAGCACAGATTCTCTGGTTCCTCTCTTTCATAAAGAACATTATAAAATAATAAAATATAGAAAGTCTAAGTAGTCACAACACATCTTCTCAGAAAAGATGTTGCCCTGTTTATGAGGAGAAAAGTCAACTCAAAAAAGAAGAAAAATCAAAACACGAACTCTGCTGCAGTGCTCTTTAACAGTAACAGATGACTTTTGCTTCTGACTAAAGGCCTTAGGTTGGAGATAATGCATCTTATATATGATGATTACATCATCCATTTCCAATTTACATTTTGTGTCGCTCCAGGTAATCATTCTTTAGTGATACAGAAGAGAGAATTCAAATCTTCCTTACACCCAGAAGTAATTTAACTCCAAGTGGTATGAATTAAAGGACGTTCGCAAGACCATCGGGAAAAACAGACATTAACTGAAAGCATGAATGAGTTTCTAAACTAAATGGTACATTCTCTTTATTTTTTTCCAATCTTCCTTACTCCACCAAACAGATTTTCATGTGATATCTTCAGGAAATCCATGCATTGTACTGGGGTGAATCAGTTCAACTATTCTCTGATGCAGACCAGCTCCACAGACCACAACCTCTTCCATGGCTCACATCTGTGTGCAGACACTTATGAGGAAACAAATAACTTTGCTTTCTCCTAATTCAAAGCCCAAGCCAAGGTTTACTTTACACTACCAACCAGACAGCAGAGACAAAGCTTAGTTCTCAAAATCATTTTTAGCCAGAAAAGTTGGAAGTAGGTTGCCCCAACTGATTACTCAGACATTCTGTATTCTTCATCTTTGCTTGAACACAGAGAGATCCTGATGACTATGTGGCTGATTAACTACAAATTCCTTAGTCTTGTCTCATAAAGAGTAACACTGGACAATTTCAAAGTACCCTCACTTCATTAATGTTTCTTACAGAGGCATTACATTTTCTTTCTTTGCTTGGAAATACGTAAACCACTTGGTTTGAGGAGAAGCAGAAGAAAATACACACATTCCTCCAAACTGCCTCCATTATTGTCCAGGGGACTTAAGCACAGAGCTGAGCATTGAATTACTCCTCTGCTTTTGGTGCTCAGCTGCCCTGAGTTTATGGGTCATGCTTATCCTCTCCTCATTGCAGTCTGAGCCTTGAAATGTACTCTGTTTTGCCCATGCCTATCTTTCCATAAGTCTAACATACACAGGAGACTCATTTCTATCCAATACATCTAGCTCATCTCTGACAGAAAGAACAGCGTGGCTGTGTCTCTGATTCTGCAAATCCTTGGGTACACAATGAACAACCAATACCAATGGGAACTTTTCAGGAGCAGCACCTGTTTTATCAGACACCACATATAAGTTGGAACTATTGGGAGAGTTTTTATTTCAGGGAGTCTGAAGTTACTCAGCCTGCATAAGTAATGACCATTTTCAGATGCTTAGTTGGGTGTTAGCTGCAAGTGTCTACTGCTCTACCTCTCTCCCACCTTTCTGACAGCACCAAAGATTCTGAACTGGAAAAAAAAGAAGCACCTTTTCTCTCCCATCTAAATACACCACAACATTAGAATAAATTATTCCAATTTACTAAATTACTTCTGTCAATGATTAAACCCAGTAACTGCTGCCTCATTAGCTGATCTGCAACTGTGTGAAACAACACAACAACCAGCTAATGCAAAAGCCACCTCCAGCCCCCAGACCTGAAGAAGGGGGGAGGTCGAAGTTTGTGTCTGGCAGTTGTGTGCTACATCTTCTGCCCCTTCCTTTTCTGCAGAGAAGACCTCATTTCTCAGCCAAACATTTTAGTTGGTTCTTGAGCACAAACAAAACCACCTTTGTGCTGGGAAGGAGGGAAGGAAAGCAATACGAATGGAATAACTGATGCAGATTCTTTCTTTCCATTTTTGCCCCGGCAGCAAGCTGCCAGGACAGCAGCAGCAGCAGCAGAGAGTGAGTTGACAGTCTCAACAAAGCAAGTCACAAAACTGAGCTGCTTTTCAGGGATAGAAAAAAAGGAAAATATGTGGGACTCTTCTAAAGCTCCATTTTTTAGGAGTGAAGGCTGAACGAAAGCTACAACTTTAAGTCTTTTATTTCACTGTTTTAGGCTCAAGTGCTGTTTCACAGACTTCCCCGGCAGCTTCAATTGGTAGCACAGTTGAGCTGTGGCTACAGCAGTATTTTTAGGCTTGGTTTCCAACGGCAACAGAGCGTTCAGCACTTCTGCGCCTCTCTGTACCTGCATTCCTGCATTGCTGGTGAATCCAGGGGCCACGTCTAACTAAAAGCAACTCAGGGAAAAAAAAAACCCTCAAACCCCTCAAACTCAGAGGTCTGGTAAAAGAAAACAACCCCCACAAGTAAGCTCTCTCAACACAGAAAAACTGCACAAGTTGGGTTACAGGGGTCCTCAACGCACACTGAAACGCTGCGGAGCTGCAGCTGGGGCACAAGTTCCTGGAGGGACTGTCAGAAGTGTTCAACTTACAGGTGAATCTCATGCAGAAACTTTCTGCTTCTTCCCACTTACAACCTGTCATTCCTTTATCACCAGAACAGGTGCCCATGACCAGCACTAGCATTTAATGCTGCCTGCTACCTAGCTGCTGTATAATCCAGTCTTTCCTCTGGTAAGATTAAATGCCTCATCTCCACATGGCCCTAGGCTGCATGCTTCAACAGCAGCATTCAACAACGTGGACTTGCCTCAGCTTCACAGAAAGTACCTTTTCTTGATTTTCAAAATATCTGAGTAATGCCTGCATCCCAAAGACCAGGTTCACACACAGGGTCCACACCACGCTGTCTTTTGACAGTGTGATTGCAGACTGCACCAAATGAACATCACAGATGCCATAATTCACAGGCTTTCCTGGTGAATAACCCCTCTTTAATTACTAACCTCTTCCACATGAAATTAGCTCTGAGTAACTGCCAATCCTATACTCCACAAATCAGACCCTAATCCACATGGGGCTCATTCAATGGATCTAGGCTTTACGTTAATCAGGGTGCTGTTTGCAGGCACCCCCTGATTATTTTATTTATCTAGATAGCCAGATACTTCACTCTCTTTACATTGGTAATGCAAGGTTACTATAGCAATTCTGTGACCTGCATAATCAAGACTGCAGAGAAGAGCTGATAGCTGAATTAATGTATTTATAGGCTTGAATAGGGAACTGTAATGGTCTACAAAATTCATATATGTATATAAACTTCTGAGTGCTAAAGTACTTGATACAATATATGAAGGAAATACTGTTTAAGCTCAGTGTTCATTTACCTTTTCCAGTTTCACATGCAATTAAACTATTTCATGAAGTCCTAAGCCTGTATAATATAAAAACTCTAATGCACTTTATAGAGTATGGTTGAGCAATTTATTAGCATTTTGTAGAAGACAGAGTTCTTAACCATATTTGGAGATTATATGTATTTCTGCAACATTTACAATCACAAAATCATACAGGTTGAAAAAGACCCTTGGGATCATTAAGTCCAACCATTAACCCTATTCTACAAGTTCACCCCTAAATCATATCCCCCAACACTACATCTAAGCATCTTTTAAACTCATCTAGGGATGTTGACTCAACCACCAACCTGGGCAGCCCATTCCAATGCCTGACTATTCTCACTGTGAAGAATTTTTTCCTGATCTCTAATCTCAACCTACCTTGTTGAAGCTTCAAACCATTCTGTCTGGTTCTACTGTTACCAATTACCTGTGAGAAGAGACCAGCACCAACATCTCTGCAATGTCCTTTCAGATAGTTTTGGAGAGTGATGAGATCTCCCCTAAGCCCCTTAAACCAAACAGCCCCAACTCTCTCAATCTCTCCTCATAAAATTTATTCTCCAGGCCATTCACAGAATCATAGAATCCTTAGGACTGGACAGTCCAATCTCCCTGGCACAGCAGGATCACCCAGACCAAGTCATACAGTCAGTCTGGGTTAGAAGGGACCACACGATCATCCAGTTCCAACTCCCCTGCCATGGGCAGGGACACCCCACCCTACATCAGGCTGGCCAGAGCCCCATCCAGCCTGGCCTTAAACACCTCCAAGGACGGGGCCTCCACCACCTCCCTGGGCAACACATTCCAGGCTCTCACCACTCTCACAGTGAAGAACTTCCTCCTCACATCCACTCTAAATCTACCCATCTCCAGCTTTGCTCCATTCCCCTTAGTCCTGTTCCTACCTGATATCCTAAAAAGCCCCTCTCCAGCCTTTCTGTAGGCCTCCTTCAGATACTGGAAGGCCACAATAAGGTCATCTTGGAGCCTCCTCTTTTGCAAACTCAACAGCTCCAACTCTCTCAGTCTGGCCTCAAAGGAGAGGTGCTCCAGCCCTCTGATCATCCTCATGGCCCTCCTNAGAATCACCTCCCTCGACCTGCTGGCCGCACTTCTCCTGATGCAGCCCAGGATCCAGTTTGCCTTCCAGGCCACAAGTGTACACTGCTGGCTCATGTTGAGCTTTTAATCCACAAGCACCCCCAAGTTCCTCTCCTCAGGGCTACTCTCCAGCCAGTCACCAGCTTCATTGCCCTCCTCTACACCCGCTCCAGCACCTTGATATCTGCCTTGTACTAAGGTGCCCAAAAATGAACCAAATACTCCAGGTATGTCCTCAGCAGTGCTGAGAAAGGGGGACAGTCACCTTCCTACTCCTGCTGGACACACAGTTTCTAATACAGGCCAGGATGCTACCGGCCTTCTTGGCTACTTGGGCACACTGCTGGCTCATATTCAGCCACCTGTCAATTAGAACCCCCAGATTCTTTACTGCCAGACTGCTTTCCAGGCACACTGCCCCAAGCCTGTTGCGTTGCACAGGACTGTTGTGACCTGACACTTGGCTCTGTTGAAACCCAAGCAGATATCCTCATCCCATCCATACAGTTTGTCAGGGTCCCTCTGTATGGAGGGGAACACTGCACAGACACTCCCTCCCAACTTGGCGTCGTCTGCAAACTTACTGAGGATGCACTCAATCCTCTCGTCAAGATCACTGATAAAGATGTTGGACAGGGGTGGCCCCAGCACTGAGCCCTGCTGGGACACCAGTATTTACTGGTCTCCAGCTGGATTTAGCACCATTGATCACATTTCTTTGGGCCTGGCCATCCAGCCAGTGTTCCACCCAGAGGAATACACACCTGTCCAAGCCATGGGCAGCCAGCTTACTCATGAGGATGTTGTGGGGGACAGTGTCAAAGGCCTTAGCTGAAGTCCAGATAGACTACACTGAAAGGCTCTCTCTCATCTACTAAGCAGGTCCCCTTACCACAGAACGAGATCAGGTTTGTCAAGCACGATCTGCCTCTCACAAACCCACGCTTATTGGGCCTGATCACCTGGTTGACCTCTAATAAGTGGCCCTTGCAGTGCAGAATGACAGAGACAACACCTGATGAATGATCTTCTCAGCCAGGTGGTGGAGCTGAAGGAGGTGGTAGAGAGGTTGAGGAGTATTATGGAGTGTGAGATAGACATAGTCTCAGGGATTGTAGGGACTGGTTCCACCAATCTAAGGCAGCAAGCAGGGTCCTCACAAGAAGCACACAAGACTCTTATCACCTTGCAATCAAGTAATGGTAGGGAACCATGAGGCAGATAAAGCACCTGCTATAGTGTAACCTCTGTCCTCTCCCTGTCCAAACAATGATAATGAGTTAGCAGACAGAGGGCAATGGCAAAAGGTCTCTTCCTCACTTATATTAATTGTTATGGTTACTTACTATACAATATTAAGCACATAGATCACGTTCACCTTCAGTTAACTTATTTTTCTGTGTTAAGCAGATTTATTTTTAATTCACATGGTAATGTGGAGGGAGATACTGAGGAACTGAAATAATTTACTGTTTTCTTATTTGCTGGAGTGCAGTGCAATTAAAATACAGGTTCATCTACTGTAAGACTATCGGGCAGCAGTCATAGTTTTAGTCTGCATTTCATTAATTTCCTTCCACTGCTACATAAACTGCCTCAGCTTGCACACATGGTCACAGCAGCTGGACTCCACGATCCTAAAGGTCTTTTCCAACTGAAATCATTCTGTATATCAGAGCAGCATAGCTTTTAACTGCTTCAGCTCCAGGAGAAGCAAGACATTTTAATTCTGAGTAAACAATGAAGGAAAAGAAATAAAACAGTGGGAGGTCAAGCAAGCCTTAAGTAGGACACAAGTCATATGGTGACCCTTCTACACAGTCACAAAAACTCATCTCCATGAGACTGTAAATAAACGTTTATTGTTCTCTTTTGGGCAAGTTCCTTCTTTTATTTTTTTATATGTCATGCTAGTATAGTTATTTTCTGAACCAACTCCTCCTCCCAAAGGCAGAAGCATTACTCCTCTCTTTTCAGGAATGAGGGAAATCGAGCTTCAAAACGCCGTGCCTCAAAGCCATACACTGTTGAAAAGCAGGTCAGTATCTGTGGAGAAACTGATGTGGATGAATTAAACACATTGTAAGAATCTTTTGTCGCTGCAGTCTGGGCACTACATGTAGGAGCTTTTTAGCTCTCGGAGTCCTACAGGGCAGACAGAGGTTTAACAGGTACTTGGCCAGAATAGCCCTGTCATCAGAGAGACAGCTGAATTTTTAGGGTTGTGGGTTGGCTAGTTAATTAGGCTTCTAGCCTTGATATCTTCCTGTGGGTGATTTAGATAACATCTGTGTCTTCTGCATTTAGCCTTTTTTCCCTGGCTGCTTCCATTGCAGTCTCTAGACAGTATAGGAAAGATAGGCCTTCTCAAGCCCCAGGAAAAGGTTTATTTTCTTTGTCTGCAGGCATCTTCCAAGTAAAACACTAATTGCAAACATATTCAGTCAAGACTGAAGAGGAAAAACATATTAAATTGGGCCATCCACCTGCATTACCCCGTCGATACAGTTCTATTTAATTACAATCAACTTGCCTAACTTACGCTAGCCAAAAGACCATCACACCATAGCGTAACTTCACATTCATAAAATTTAGACTTATTTACCTTTGATACTTTAAGCTTTTTGGCTAAGAGTTTTAAAACTTAAACCTCCAGCATTATTTAAATGGCCTTTTTAAAAAAAATGTGCCGAGTATGTCACACTCGTAAGCTGCTGGTTTGAGTGATGCTTAGCTTTTCCTGTTGTAGTGTCTCGTCATGAGTTAATCTTCAGTAACTCTTAGACCTCACTTTTTGCCACACTAATATCGACTACCAAGGAAGAAAACCCCATAAAGATGAAAAGAAGCTGGTTTTTAGCTCATGATCATTGAACTTCATTGTGACTGAAAATGAACTTGCATCTCTCCAACTAATATGACTGTACATTGGTTCTTACCACCTCTGCACTTTCTTGTGCTCTAAGCCTTATATTTTAATTGACTTAAGAAAAAGTTTCATTAGAGAGGACAACATGCTGCCTAGCAATTAAAATATCTTTTCTGCAACCCTTCTTTGAATCTTAGCACTTCTCTCTCATCTTCTTCAGAAAAGTCTCCGAATGCAACACAAAGACAAGAAAAAAAATCCACAGGCGTATCAAAATGTTGATAAATGTTGTTAGTTATTAAAGGTTTCACTCACTTTTGTTAACAAAACCACATTAAAACACCTCTTACAAAACATGTGTAGTGAAACCTCTACTGGAGCAAAGACTGGGATTTTTTCCACCAGAATTTGCATTGACAAGAAGCAATGCTGACACTGTCTTCATTTTAAAGGTGACTGTGTAGGTCACTCTTTAACCCAGCAACAAAAACACAAGTAGTTTGGGGTTGTCTTCTTGCTTTTTCTCAAACTTTCTGAGAAATGTTGGGGAAGTCACCAGCTTACAACCATTGCCCCTCGTCCTATCACTAGATGACATTGAGAAGAGCCTGGCTCCATCCTCCTGACACCCACCCTTCAAATATTTATAGACATTAATGAGGTCCCCCCTCAGTCTCCTCTTCTCCAAGCTAAAGAGACCCAGCTCCCTCAGCCTCTCCTCATAAGGAGAGGCTCCTCATCATCCTTGTTGCTGTATGCCGGACTCCCTCCAGCAGCTCCACATCCCTGGAGAGAGAGTTGGAACAAAACTCTCTCTCTCTCAGGATGCCCTACTTAAGGCTAAACCTTGACTCTTTTGTGGAATAGCAAGCATATGAAGGAAATTGTTGCTGTGATTGTGTATTCATTGAAGCTTTGATGCCACCTAATTGAAGTGAATTTCATTTCACTATTAACAAGAGCTATTTCTTTGTTTTTAAAAGCCTGAAAGGGTTTAATGTACTGTTAACCGCAAATAAACATTTGATGCCAAGTTACATCCTTTTCAGCGTTGTATGACCATATGTTTGCAACCATCTGAAGTGTACCTGGTTACAAAATGTTTCAGGTTTTTTTGGAAGTAGCTGCTTTCAAAGGCATTTCCTGTGGTGTGAAACTTAAGAGGAAAGAAATACATTTTTATTTAGACATGGCTTTAATATTTTGAAACCAAGCATTGAGAACAAGTGTTGATGACAGCTTCTGTGGTTTGCAAAAGCACTTAAAGCCCAGCTATAGTGCTAGATTCCCCTTGGAATTTTTGGCTTTGTCTAAGTTAGCAAGTTGCGAAGTGCAAAAGAAGCAGATAAAGAAGAAAGCTGGTTTTAAGGACCCGATATCTACACTTACAAGTCCTGGGCATTTTATTTTGGAACAGTTTTGTCTGGTCTGATAGACCAAAAGCTCTCAGCAGCTGGAGACCATGTACCAGCTCAGATTCACTTAGAAGGAAACCATTTTGCCTACTTCACCACGTTATCTACAGTGCAGCAAAGAGGGGTCAACCAGGAGTTTCACTTCAAAAGTGCAAACTAAACACTCAGGCCAACATATCCAATCTGAAAGTAAGTTAGGCATTTACAGTATGTAGACATCTCTGTAAATTTGGCACCTCAGACATTATTCCTCGTGCTTCTCCCTCTGAAAATCAGAGATGTTCACTCTGGGAAGAAGGGAACTACTTGCATTCAGTGCACTGCATAATTGGTGCTATATAAATTAATATACAACTTGTGGAGACCCCTCCACAAAAGACTGTTATGTTTCCATCTGAAAAAGCATTTCACTTGCTATAAGAATGTAGATATGCCTTTAATTATAATTAATGTATTACTTGGCTAAATTTTAAATAACATTTTCCATCTCTACTCACCTCAAAAAAGATTAGAGGGTGCCTCGTGCAGCCCAAGAGAAGCACAACTTCCCTTCTTAAAATGTCCCCCATCCCCTCAATAAAAGCTTTCAAGTATTAATTATGAATAAATCACCAGACAGGCATGGCAACAAGCACCCAGAAATCATGGCTTTCTCATTCAGATGGAAATGCTTAACTAGCATCATGTGTAAACACAGAAGATACCCCTCTTCTGTTTGCCTGGATCAAGACTCTCTGTTCTTCAGATTCATCAACAAGGCTAATACTGCCTGCAATTTTGTGACTTTAACAGATTTTCATTTCAAAGGTGAAAGCAAATTCCAAAAGCAAACAAGGTTCTGTTTCAAATGAATGAATGTGTGCTGTGTGTGTAATCCGACAGGCTGACAGATTTCCTTTTTCCATCGCAGCCGGTGTCTTACCCTGGACAGTTGTTATGCAGGGACACTTAATATGAGAGGCATGTCCAGGAGCCATAAACCAGAGGATCTCCTCTCTGAAGGCAGAACAACAGCAAGAAGGGAACACGACAAAGCACGTTTACACCTGAAAATTAGTTGTACTAATCTGGGTGAAAAAGGTCACCTTTAGACTGAAAGCCTTTTCATACAGAGAAATTACAATATCATATATTATTTTAATATAAGGGGACCTGCCACACCTCTCAGATGAAGGGCTGGCTTAGCAGCTTTTCAAAACACTAAAACATTTCAAAACCAAAGCCAATAGAAACACTCAAACAGCTTTCATTATTTACCAAAGTTACCCTGTGCTTGCTGGGGCACATAGCAGAAGGCACTTATTATTTATGTGGGCATAAAGCAGAATTGCTTAGGTCAGCGGGAAATCTCTGGGCAGACAGAGTTGTGTGATGTTCTCCCAACCAAACACAAAGTTAACCTCTGATGTCACAACTTACAGACCAGGCCTTCTTGGTGAGGAAATCTGATTTCACTCTTTTCCTTCAAGCAGTGCAGGAACATGACTTTTAAAGTCATTTGGATTACTATGGGAGGACCTGACTACAGTGCTCTTACCAGATACGCTCTCTACCTAGCTAGTATTGTTCTCCACTCTTCACCAAGGCATGTATGCCTCTTACCTCCTTCAGTAAGAGAAATCATATCTTTTTTATCCAAGCTTCAGATGATCTGTCACATTTTTAATTCCTTGTATTTCCATCCCAGAAATCTTTAGATGTTAACGTTCTCAAAGTCTCCAAGCAAACTTTGCCGTGTTTGAGTACTGTTTTGCTGACTACTCATGCTAACAGCTTTGTCTGTGTTACAGTGAATAAAGCCAGGTCCTAATCAGGTGATCTGAGGTTATCTCCCCGCTCTGGTAATCTCCTTATCCATCTGTATAAAATCCAAATATCTCCATGTTAGCCAGGGCATGAGGTTTGATTCTTAAAACTGAAACCAAACACCCTCCGCTCTCACTTTCCTTACAAGTAATCTTAGCTCCAACTCCATCTGCTGTATCTTGGAACCTGCATTTAATGAGGCACTGGAAATGTTCACCCAGATACGTGATATCAACTCAGGAATCACAAACAGATGCTTGTGTTAAAAAAACCTCCAGTAGCACTGAACCAATTTTGTGTATTTCTGCTGAATGACCTTAAAGTGCTACTGACCCTTTACAGGCTCTTTGGTGCAAAAGTGACTCCTTAGTAGAACATGTCTGTATTGAAATAAAAGATGCTTTTGCAGCAAATAGAATAGCAAGGGTTCATCCAGAGATGCTCTGAGAATAAACATCAGCATTAACTTGCACATGAAGAACACAACTGCTGCCTTGCAAGAGCTGGAAACAGGCCATTGCTTTTCAGAACACGACAACTTCAAATGATGGTGTAACTGCACCAGAGACATGATCTCTCACATACCCAGCTCGAGGCACCAGCAGTTTAAAAAGTGATTTAAAATGCGCCCAGAGAGCATAAACTTTCTAAGGCAGTCTGGAAAGAGAATAAATATTTATTGCAAAGTAAGTTTGTCTCCTAGAGGCTCTTTAGCAATGCAACCCACTGGACATTTTCTGATACTAGACCAAGCTGGAATATTCTATTCTTAGATTTGAATGAAGTTTTACTTAATTATCACAGCAAATATTGCAGTTCTCCATGGAATACGTAGTAGTATGGGGTACATAAGATACAGAGAAGAAATACACTTATATTTTATTCTAGAACACGGTAGTATCAGACCACTTGTGATTAATACAGATTTTCTTAAATCCTTACAACTTCAGGTCTTTATTCTCTACTTGTCTTTCTTTAGAAATACATAAAGTGTATTTTCCAAAAAGTACTTCATGGCTTCACTGCTCTAGGCTTTGGCACCTGGTAACGATCTCACTAAAGGTCATAAGAGTTTTATAGATGAAATTAGTTCTTTCATGCTAAAAATTATTATGGCTTCAAGTCCATGATCTCAATCTTTTAGTAGGCTGAGTATGTTAAATCACAGTGAAAAAAGAGTTCTCCCTTTCCTGTGGGAAAGCATGCAGTATTGCCCTGGACTTTAACAATTATTATTAACATAAAAATTCTTGTATTTAACAACCCTTGAAGGAACCTTACCTCCTTCACAGGACCTGCAAAGCAGCAATTTGTACCTGAGAATTTCACAAGGCATGGAAAAAAAAATGATCTTGCCTCTTACTTTCTAATGCCAGCTTCCAGTGGAGTGGTATGAGGTGCTGGAAGCACCCCCTCAAGCATTTTTGGCATTTCNATCATCTTTGTTGCCCTACGCTGAACTCTCTCCAGAAGCTCCACATCCCTCTTTATCATTCTCCTATCACCTGCACATGCAGTCAGCACATTGGTAGGAAGAAAGAAAGGAACCAGTATCTGCAGCAGGATAAGTATGAATTAGTATGGACAGAGGCAGGGTATTGACATGAGAAATAAAGGGTCTGGAGAGTGTTTTTAGATCATGGAATGAATAAAATATTGAGAGATGATTAAGATGTGAGGAAAAAAGCAAACAGGTAAAGCAGCATCGATGATAATTGCACAGGACTTGTTTTGAACTCTTCTCAGCCCAGAGAAACAACCTTAATCTCATTGTACTTACAGTAATGGCCATAAACAATATTGTTAAACACCTGTCACAACAGGCTCAAAGCTGCCTTCAAGACAACAACCACCATGGAGAATGCCAAACACAATGCTTTCAAGAGCAAAGTCTCACCTACCATGACTAACTTGCTGTCTTCTAGGGGCTCAATGGGGGGAAATTCCACAAATTCAGGAGAAGCTGTTCTGTTTCAGAAGCCATACCACGTACTGTGTGCTTGGAACAAGCCTCCTATGCCAGTAACATGCCAGAGCAATCAGCTAAGAGATATTGATGACACCCCAGGAAAGTTCCAGAAAAACTGCCGGAGAAATTTATGCAATATCACATACTATTAGCTTGCTTTGTGGGTTTGTTTTTTTTTCAGAACACAGCATTTGGTGTTTCTTCTCTTACATTAAAGAGTGAACAAAGCATGCAAGCATTAGAGGTATTCAGGAAGCAGCAAGCTCATGTCTGTGAAATTGTGCAGTTCAGTTGTTCCTCCACATTAGAATCATAGAATCATTAGGGATTTGAAGGGACCTGAAAGATCATCTAGTCCAATCCACCTGCAACAGCAGGATCACCTAGACCAAGTCATAGAATCAGTCATATTGTCTTTCAAAGACTTGGGTTAACTTCATACTGACTGAACTCACGGAAGACTTGAACAATTCCTGATCTGAGTCTTACCATGGTAAAAACCAAAACCTGGAAAAAAAGTTGTTGCTGAAACCATACGTTCATATAATTTAATACATATTTGCCTTTGGTTTTCATCAATTCCTAGATAGGAATTAAAATACGATGCATGTTTCATAGCAATTGCTTTATCGTGAATTGATTAGATGGACTCAAATGGCAGATAGATGTTCTGTCAAACTTGGAGACAAGCAACAGGAAAAACTCTCTGACGCTAGTACAGATGTCCATGGGGCTGACTGGAAATTGTCCTAATAAAGTTTTCCAACACCTGGTTCTAAACCCATCTTTAGGTTCACACCGACCAGTGACTGCAGAGACAGTACTAGATATGTAAAAATCTGAAGCCCAGGCTAAGTGTATTAGGCCAAATCCTCCAGTCACTACTTTTCTTCCCCTTCTCCCCACGTACATATTTAGATAACTGACTTGCCCAAGTATCTTTAAACACCTATCATTACTATTCAAGGCAAATTCTCAATCACAAGGTACATTTCCAGGATTTCATAAGACCTCTCAGCTTGGTCTGCCTGTGTTACAGAAAGCCACAAGAATGTCCCTGACTTGACCCTGTGTTTCTTGCACAAGTGGTGTGTTCCATGCATTTGCCCTCTGCTTGGAGCTGCACAAATTCTCTCTTAAGTCAGCATCTACACCTTCATTCAGCTCAGTTTGGGTCATTTGGATTCAATTTCAGCTTTGCACAGAAAGGTACAAGTTAATCCCCAGGAAGCAATGGATTTTAAGAGGTCTGCTCTAAGAAACAACTATTAGTGTAATGCTGAGCAAGGCCTTCAGCCATGAAGGTACAATTTCTGCTTCTAAAATTTGTCCCAAGTACTGCAGTATAAACTCTGACTGAAAATACCAGACACAAACATATGGCAGCCATGAGGAATAATAATTCAACTATTTTCTTTGTATGATGAAAGAAAACCAATGTAAACAACCTAAACGTGAAATGAGGAAGGAGCATGATGGAGCAGACAGAGGAAACATTGAACTTACTGTGGAAGTGAGGCAATGCTCCGAGTTGTGATAGCAAAAGATGGAGCAGCAGGCAAGAAAGTATTATTCAGCCTCTCTTAACAGATCCAACAGCACGTGTCCTCCATTAGCAGTAGTCCAGCATTCAGGCAACCAAGAAGTACATGGTCTGAACTCTTATTTTTGTACAAAAGTATCTCTTTCAAGCCTACACAAGTTACCAATAGTTATATCAATATTAATTGTTGTGTGCATTGATGAATATAGGATTTCCACAAAACAATAAGCAGCCTGGCACCTTTCACAAGCATCAAATATATTTAGAATCACATAATCAGATTACAGTCATAGAAACGTTGGAAAAGACCTTTAAGATCATTGAGTCCAACCATTAACCTAGCACATCCAAGTCCACCAGCAAACTGTGTTTCTAAGTGCCACATCCACATGTGTTTTAAATACTTCCAGAAATGGTGACACCACTACTTCCCTGGGTGGCTGGTTCCAATGCTTTAAATTTTTGATATCCAGTCTAAACTTTCTCTCATGCAGCTTGAGGCCACGTTGCATTCTATCACTTGTTACTTGGGAAAAGAGATCAACAGCCATGTCTCTACAACCTTCGCTGGGGTAGTTGTAGAGTGTGATAAGATGTCCCTTCACCTTCCTTTTCTATAGGCTACTCACGACCAATAAATCAATTTTTAATTAAAATTGCAGGTTAGCTTTAAAACTTTTATTGTATTTGGTAAAAATTTATCAGCTCTTCCTTTCTAAGAAGCTGATTGCACCACCTTTGGGCCAGACATAAATATCCTGGGCTGCTACAGACTGTGCATGACCTTAGACTTAATCTCTCTGCATCTCAGGAGAAGATAAAGCTTCTGTATTTTAAAGGCATGGTGAAAAGGCAACCAGGTTTAAGTGTGATCAAAACAAGCATTGCACAGATCGTGAAAGGCAGGTAAGTAGTTGATATCAATTGCATGGCTCAGCAAAACTGTACAATCCAAGTCCAGCCTAAGTCCAAGTGATGGACCAGAACAACAAAGCACCAGAAATCTTACCCTCCATGTGAAAAGAAAATATAATTCAACTTAATGTAATTATATTTTTAGCTGAAACACTAAGACCATTTTTAAATAGTGGATTTAAAAACTATCCTGATGACCATTTCTGCTTCTTTTACTGGCTCAGGTTACTGGGGGTTTTTTGTAACATGAGACAATGGCTAATGTGTCAATGGCCACTGTGTTCATATTGTGAAATGGTTATACTGATTTTACTGAGTGTTTCAAGATAGATGTGCTGTATTTGAAAATTAACACTCCCAAATATTAGGATACAGGTTTTCTGTCTAAATGAAACTACAAAAAAGACCTCAAAACCCCAAATCACTCCCAAAACCCCATCATCAAAACCAAACAAAAACTTATTTAATGAATTTTAAGGCAAAACATTAAATGTTCTTTGCCCTGAACCTACCTTGCATTCTGCAATGAAAGCCATACTGCAGCATCCAATTCATCATCATCTCTCTGACCCAACGATCAAGCTGCCTCTCCCCACTGTTGAATAATGCAGACCAAACCAACTGGCAAACTCATCCCTGGAGAGAAAACATAAAACCACACAGCAAGAATACTACTTTCATTAGCTTTTCAAATCACTAGCACAGCATAAATACAGGCGCTAGAGCTTTTATCTTTTCTAGTGAGGAAAGTCAATGTAACCATGTCCTCAGTTCAACACAACATTTCACTGAGCAATTACTAATAAGTCAATAGTTAAGCCCCTGGCCAATATGACATTCAAACCACAATGCAATTCAGCACACGCTTTAAATGCTTTGGTTCAACAGGGACACAGCTTCCTAGTATCAAGGCTTCCTAGTCAATAATATGACTTCCCCTACAGATTCTGTATTTTGGATATTAGAACATTTACTCATCTCTGTCACTACCTTGTGTGCTAGCTTGGCAGTCAAAGGACATATTCATTAAATTGTTGAATCACTTCTGGTAATAAAATTACTTTAATGGAAGAGGACTTCTATTTAACAGAAAAACCTGTGAATTAAATAAAATGAAACTGAAACAAAAGAGCTTAGAAGAGAAAAAAAAGATAATCTGGAAAAAATAAACTTGCTAGATTTTCAATACATGAATCGGAAAACCACATCAACCAGAAGTGTCTCATGGTCTTTCTTAATGTTGTGCATTTTGGGGTAAAAATTATGTGTTAAACCACAAATCTTTTTGTTTTTAGAAGTTCTTTCAGAACCAATAGCATCTGAAAAAGGAACAGGAAGCACAAAGATGTTGATAGAACAGACACAGATTTAAGGAGCTGACTCATTCTGTTCCCTCTGCACCTGGACCCCACATGCTTCCCCACCTACTTCTGGCTGTGAGCTGTGGAAGGACACAAGTCTCCAGTATGGCAAGGCTGCATTTCATAAAAATGAGCCTTAACTGGATCATCCATGAGTTCTTGAACCTCTGGGGACCCAAAGGAAATTCTACATGTAGTCCTTTTCTCCTATTTTAAGAAATAATCTAACGCACCGTATGCTATTTCAGGCATAAAATGCACCCCTAAGAAGTCTAACAAAAAGGTTTTTTCTCCTTTTTTGATCCCTACACAAAGCAACATAGAATATCTCTGGTGCTTTGCTCGTTCAACAAATTGAAAATGCTTTATGGACACAGCAATGTGGAGAACAACAATCAGTTCCTGTATTTACAATATTTGTTACTGATCCGGGGGATTTAGCAGAACAAAAAGCACTGCAAGTAGTTCTTCACATCCTCACCAACAACCACAATGTTTCTGGCTTCAACTGTGCTTTACTGAAGAATTAAAGATGTATAAAAGAATTTGTACAGATTCATAGCACATAATCAGAATTGAGGAACAAATTAAAGGTCAAAGTTTTGTCCTGCCTGACACATTTGACTTTTCGTTTTAGTCCTTCCCCCTCAACACAACTTCATCTCTCCTTCCTCAGCCTCTGTTTTCTGCTCCTGGATGAATTCTTGCTTTCACAATTTTGTTCCTTACAACCCTTTCCTGTCTTTCCTCAGCGCCTTTAAATTGAGTATTAAGGAAACACCTTTGGCCAACTCAGCCTGCTATGCTTAAATATGTAGTAATTTCACTGCGGCTTGTGGATTTCACAAATAATGAGATTGTGTCACCACAAACCTGACCGACATTTTTTCACCCCCTCCTGCTACCATGAGAGTTTAGGAGCACTCCTGGAAACAGGGAGAGGAACTTGCCTGGAATGAAGGGTAAAACTTTCCAGCCACATGAAATATTCAAACTTGCCAGAAGAGATCTGGTTTCACTGCACCAGGAAAACCTCAGGTCTGGGGAGATGGCAGGTTAGGTTTGTCAGGAACCCCATTCCCAAGCAGGATGCGCACCAGAGGCAGGCTGAAAAGAGCTGGGTACCCTCCTACCAGCTGCTTTCAGCATGGCTCTGCTCACTGGTGCAGGTTTCTGTCGGTCAGAGGAAGAAAAAATACTTTCTGGAAGTTAGCATTTGTGCTTGTCTGTCGGATTGCTCATCCAAAAGAGAGTGTTATGGCCTGAAGCTCACTCTAAACCCATCATGTCACCCGTCAGAGCTTGCACTCTCTCAGTTACTTGCATCCAGTCCGAATATTACTGACAAGTAGCAAGGAGAATGGAAAAAAAATTAAGCATTGAAGTAAAAAGTTCATAACTCACTGATGAAATACAGGGTTGCCAAGGCAATGAAATCCTCTGAGAACCAAACTAACTAAACTTTATTTGATTCAATATTAGACTTCACTGACTTCTTTAGATCATTTCCAAGCTAAGAGAGCTCAATTTACAGCTTCTTGCTAAAGTATGAAAATGAATAACAATCCTAGGTGCAAAAGACAAAGGAGCAATGAATAGAATCCTAGAATTGTTTAGGTTGGAAAAGGCCTTTAAGATCATTTAGTTCAACCATCAACCTAGATCTACCAAGCCCACTGCTAAACTAGGTTATTAACTGCTGCTAAAAATCACAGGTCTGGTTCCGAATTAGCAGATTTGGAAGCCACTCATACTCTCATGGATGTGATGTAGGGATGGTGGCTTTTGCTTACAGAGCAAATTATTGGTGGAGCAACAAAAGGCTGCTTTAACTCCATGGCTGAACTTCAGGCATATAGAATCTTTTGTGTTGCAAAGGACTTTTAAAAGACACATAGTACAATCCACCTGCACTGAACAACTAGATCAGATTGCTCAGAGCCCCTTCCACCCTGACCTTGAATGTCTCCAGAGATGGGTCTTCTAGCACATCTCTGGGAAGCCTGTTCCAGGGTTTCACTGCTCTTAATGTAAAACAATTCCTTCCTTATATCTGGTCTAACACTCCCCTCTTTTATTTGAGAGCCATTAGCCTTGGTTGTACCACCACAAGCTTTGCAAAATTACTGTCCCTGTCCTTCTCATTAGAAGAGTCACACCCTTTAGAAATACTGGTGTGGTGGTTTGGCTTGGCTAGGGGCCAAGTGCCCACCAAAACCACTCTATCTCCCACTTCCATTCCACATGGTCTAAAATATCCCTTCGATCAGGTTGGGTTAGCTGGTCAGGCCCATCCTTGAGCCTTCCTCAGCTGGGAAGGATATTAGGAACGAAAAAACCCCAGTCTTGCTGCTGTGAGAATCCTGCTCAGCAGCAGCCAAAGCACCGTTGTGTTATCAACAGTCCTCCCAGCTACCACCACAGAGACAGTACTGGGAGAGATGTCCTGGGGAGCATCAACTCCATCCCAGCTAAATCCAGTACAGCTGGGCACAGTAAAGCAAAATTCGTGCTCACTGATGAAAGAGACCAGCAAGTCACACCAACCCAAGAAAGAGAGGATAAGCAGTATCTATGGACCGCTGGTGAGAAAGTGTGTCCTGAAACCACCAGATACCGAGTCATACCTTTTCTTACTTTTACCCTCTTCCTTGGCTTCATGCAGTCACACAATGCTCCATTTTTATAGGACTAGAACACATGGTTTTGACAAAGGAAAAAATATTCAAAGCTTTTTTTCATAAAGAAAATACAGTTGTCCTCTTAAACTGCAACCAGCAAAGCAGTAATTCCTGTGCAGCAGTAACCAGCATAACTTCACTGTACTGAGAAAAGAGTTTGCCGTTGTTTTGGCAGGGCTGTAACACAGCCCAAGGAGCACAACCACAAGGAGAAAGCACAGTTCTCTATTGGATTAAACTATGAGCTTATATAGGCTATTATACAACTCACGAGCATAGATGCAAGGCAGACTAGAGCAAGCAAGCCCAAAACAAAGCTCAGAGGCAGCCAGAAAGCGTGCAATACAAGAAAAACCCATCCAAATGTACTACTTCTTACAGTCCAGCAAGTAAAGTCCATCACTGGCACCAGCCCATCCACAGAGAGGGAAATAACCCTATTAAGGTAGGCAACATAGTTTTACCCCCCTCCAAGATAGCTCTATCTCCCTCTCAAAAGACACCGGCAAGTAGTGTGTCTCTTATACTGTGCTGCACTGACGATTCCCTCCCTGAGCCAAAACACCTGTTGCCATTTAATCCAGATTCTCTGTCAAAGTTGCCTGCCTCTGGGAAGGCAGCCAAGGAGAGTTTTCCTCCACACTCCCCCACGAGAACCAGGACATTGGCAGTTTCTTACAGGGAGAAGATCTCATCCATGCATCACCTCAGTTCTTAGCACTTCAGCCATTAGAATTGTTCTTTTCACATTTGCTGTTCTAGAGGAGAATTTTAAGACAGAACTTGCTTAATTTTACAGTAGAAATTGCATGACCCAGATCCATAGTATCAGGGAGTTGTACTTGCAGACCTGCATTCCTCCAGCATCATCAGGTCCAGAGAAAAAACTATTTTGCTATCCTCACAGCTATCTTGCTTTCTGCTTCCTTAAGGAAAGTGTCTTTTGTTTTAGTAAATGAATTAGCATCTGTCTACACAGAATAATGTGGACCTTTGCCGCCCCTTATTGATTTCCAGAGAGGTAAAAAAAGAAGGTTTTGAATCTCTACCCAGGAATTAAGATTGCTTAGAGGTTCTCAATAGAAAAAGATGAACATCATGTTTGTTAGTTATAAGAACGTATGCCCATATGGAAGGAATAGTTAAACTGTCCTTTCCAATGAAAAAAACGGAACAGATTGCTTAGAAATCAGCAGCTCCTGTTCCATTTACTGAGGGAAGCAAATGCCATCCAGATGGAAATTATCAAGTGGATCAAAAAGCTACAGTTTATTGTCAAATGATCTTTGTTCTAGTTATCATTCATTATTCCAGAAAGACTCTTTTTTGTATAGCCCAAGTGCAGCCAAGAGATTATTTATGATATGCGTCTTCAAACCATCTGTATAGAAGATTTTCCTGATGAGATATTGATCTTGTCACGCAAAATGAAGGGGAGAGAAGAAAAGGGTCCTTCCTAAAGAGAACATTCATTTAAGATCTCTGGAATCTGTTAATTCCCATTAAGTCCTGCACGTGACTGAGGATTACCCTCTCCTTGTAGCAGTAAACTCTGCAGATGCTTCCTGATGCCCAGGGTGACAAAAAGCCTTTCAAACAGCCTTATTTCTTGACAAGTGTTGACCAAGGTGCATATTTTCCAGTCCCAGTGAAACCACCTTGAGGTTCTTCAGCTGTTTATATTTATACTCTTCCATGGGTAAATATTTTGAAATTTGCGCTGAATAGAAATAAAATTTAAACACCACAAGGAATCTTTGTCTGGCCCTATATGAGTATAAATGTGATGTATAATAAAATTTAACAGTTTAGGGGACATTTTCAAAGACTTAAGGGTAGTTAGTTATCAGCTGAAAAGGTGAAACAACGAGGTCTGTATGCCTAATGTATTACTTTGAAAAATCTTCACTAAATGCATGTGCTAAAAATCACCCTCCTATAAATTGTTTATGTTCATCACACCACCACAATGCTTATCTCTTATTCTACTGTGTTAACTAAGCTCTGGTTATGTATTCTGTGATAATAATATTATTTTATTTTACCTTGAAAACCTACATCTTCACGGTCTGAGAAGATAAAGCCACTAACAGCTGTGGCTAAAAGAGAGGATTTGAACCAAAGTATCTAGTCTAACTGGGCCATGTAGCAATACATTTTGTTTCATGGTAATAGAATCATAGAGTCATAGAATCATCAGGGATTGGAAGGAACCTCGAAAGATCATCCAGTCCAATCGCCCCACCACAGCAGGATCACCTAGACCAAGACACAAAGGAACACATCCAGGCGGGTTTTAAACATCTCCAGAGAAGGAGACTCCAGAACCCCCCTGGGCAGCCTGTTCCAGTGCTCCGTCACCCTCACTGGGAAGAAGTTCCTTCTGATATTTAGAAGGAACCTCCTATGTTCCAGCTTGCTCCATTGCCCCTCGTCCTGTCACTAGATGACATTGAGAAGAGCCTGGCTCCATCCTCCTGACACCCACCCTTCACATAATAATTGAATGTGAGTTCAACTTCTGCCACAGGCCTGGCAGGTGATCCTCAACAGGTAACATAGGGTTTAAGAGCAGCAATTGAAAAATACCAAGAATCCCACAGTTTTTTGAGCAGAAGGCAGGAGCGCAACTCTCAGGACTTGAGGCTGGTCCTGAGGTCCAGTGTGACTGACGCTTTCCTCTCTTTTGAGTGTTGATTGATGGGTTTACAACTAGCTTTGTGATGGCTGGGGACATAATGACTTTGCTGCCAAGGAAAAACCACACACAATAACTGTGGGAGCAGTATGAACTCTCTGCCAAGAGACAGAAGGGGGAGAGATTCCTGCACAATGGGGTCCCAATCTAAAGCACACAGATGGAAACACAGATACTTCCAGTCATGGAGAAGATTGGCAAGCAGCTTCAGACATTTTGTACAACAACACTATTTAGCAATCAGTCCCAAAACAATTGTCTTGGAGCAGGAAGGCAGCTCTGATACTAAGATTCTAGACTATCTACTTTAGATGCAAAACCCAATACATTGCTGTGACCTCTGTTCAACTGAGCTCAAAAGTGGTAATTCATAACAGGCCATATATTATGACATTTCAGATAAGATTTATAGAGAAAGCAACCTCTTATGAGGCAAAAGCTAGGTCAGGAAATGAAATATGAGTGCTTTAATTCAAAAAGGGTCAGATTTATCCACAACAGAGGTTATTACTCCTTATAACACTGCTAAGGTAATTGTCTTATTCATATCTCATTTGTCTATAGAAGGCTTAATTTATGATATACCTCAGTACTGCAGAAGAAAGTAGGCTTATTTTTAAACAGAAAGGGAATGTTTATTTTCATGGAGTTCAGAAATATTTTTCCCCAAGGACTATTATTAAACTGAAGCTAATCCTTCTTCTCAAAATGGTTTATTAAACTGAAAGACGTCTTGACAATCGCATTATTCTCTCCCCAGTTTTCAATTTCCCAAACCAAAAGCTGTGTTCATTCTTAGCAGACATGCATCTTCAGGAGACTTGCAGGAAATTGAACAATTGCTTTTAATGTAGGAGCAGCAGAAACTACTTTACCTCTTTTACACCCTGTAAAACTCCCAAGGAAGTATACCAGCAAGGATTTGTTTTTATATCACCTTACTTAGGGCACAGAAACTATGCACACAAAAGAGGTCAGCAGCTCTCTAAAGGAAGCACGTGTGCTTACATGATTTCCCAGGAGAATGGTGCTGCTGCTGGTACTAACCCACTGACAGAACTGCTCCACAGCTCAGGCTGAATCCATGGATTTGAATGCACTAAGTTGCTGGCCTCTCTTCTGCACTGCCCTGTTTTGCACTATTCAAGAGGAAATATGCACAACCTTAGAGGACCACAGAGTTCACAGATAAAGAACCCAGCTTATTTTTATGCAAGGGCTCCTGAGTATTAGCACTAGGTCTGGAATATGTTCAATGCCTCACTTGATAAATGCTATCTGTGATCTCCCAGGGCCTCAAGAGAATTTGTCAGGTCAACAAATCTTCTGATCTGCATAGACATTTCATTTCCTATTCAATATATTCATAGACCGCTACTTAAACATCATAGAGCAAATCCAGTAGTGTTGGTGAATATAAATTAGGACCAAAAAAATGTAGTTAATGGATGAAAAGTCATCAGGCAGAACAATTGAGAAAGAGTTAGAACAACCTAAAAGAGATGTTACCAAGTGTTAATGTTCATTACCTCTTATGAGAAGGCTAGTCTAATGTTTGGAGCAGTCATCTAGGACACAAGAGAAAGATTTCAAGTCATTGTCCTGCTAGGCACTACCAGATCTCCACAATTAAGCCTCATATGACCTAGGTCACATTCACTACTAAAGTACTTTGGATGGGAAATGCAGCATAGACCTGACATCTGAGGCAGCCCCCTCTCCACTCATCTCTTTGAAAGGACACATGTAGAATGCAGATCATCTTGTCTATTTAAACCCTAGATTAAGGTGAGATGAATCCTGTGCTGTAGTTAGAGTGCTGATTTCTCTTCATGATTGTCAGGGTCCCCAGGAGACCCAGACTTACACATGTTCCAATGAACCCCCAGAGTAAGAAATAAACTCAGTTCCTAAGCAGTGATCTATTTTTCTGTCTCTTCTAAGCATCATCACACAAGATACTTTCTATCCTGAACCCAATTCAGACCACCTAACACACGGAGACATTTGTCAGCACCAGTTGCAACCTCACTTCTTAGGTCTCAAAAACTTGAATATGTTATTAGCTCTGTTACTCTCTCTGACACTCACTCAGAGCCAGACACTTGGCACACTCTACTACTTCCCCAGAATTTCTTGCACAGCTCCTTCTGAGGTCATCTGTTCATTTTAACAGATGTGGTTTCAGGGAGCCATCACTAGAGCAGCCAAATGGACAGGTTTAAGGAGATAGCAATTTCAATTTGTAGATAGGAGGCAATGGGACCATGATGAGCTACAATAGATAAATTAGGGGATGAAAACTTCTGCAGTCATCACCAAAAAGTACATAACCAAGGCTTCTACCTCCCAGCTCAGAAATGGGATTTTTTTCCATGAAACAATGCCTTAATTTAGTGATTACAGTGCTCACCGTGCTATTAATTAAAGCTTTTAGTTGGACCTTGGCTTCTCTACACTTTTGTCACCAGTTATAGGATACAGATGGTATATTTCTGCCTTGCAGATCATATAGGAGCTAGATAAAAGTTCTGCCCAACACATGCACACCAGGCAACCTTTCTGCTCATCTATAAACCTCCATTTGCAAAAGATCCACTATCCACAGAAGATATTTAATTAATGTTCATTCAGAACCCACATCATCTTAGTGATCTTACCCAGCACAGAAAAGACACGTAAAATTATAAGGGTGGCAGAGATGAGCATACCCAAGCATCATGCTATCTGCAGAGCAGCTATACTATGGAGGGCAGTTTCACCTACACATCATCTCCTCTGAGAACACAACAGCCTTGTGCCACTCCAGTAAACCTCCCTGCACAAACAGCCACAAACTGTCAGTGCCCTCCAGCTAGGCAATCTTACCTCTAGATTTTAAAGCCACTCACCAGAAGGGCCCCTCTGTAGCCAGCTGGAAACAGGTATGTGGCTGCTGAGAGACAGTCTCCAGCATACAGATGGAAAAAGCAGAGGCAACACCTAACATATGGTGGGGCCAAGGGAGCGCAACAAGAGATTGCCGTGTCCTCCCTTTCTAGCTGTGGCTTTCATTAACAGTGAGAAAGAATTGCTCAGCTTCAGAGTCATGTTACAAAAATCAATAATAGGCTCCAGGAGCTTCCACTTAAAGAAGAACAGCCATATGCTGAGAGGCCACAGCACTTCTGAAGCTTCTCACTCTTGTTAAAATACAACTAACACAAGTATAACCCAAGAGAACTTAAATAAATCCTTTACTGAAATTCCCCTTTACCCTTCTCCATGGTCTCACAGTGTGACCAAAAGGTAGTCACTGGGTGGAACAGATAACATCTGAATTTCTGAGCAGTTGTTGATTAAATGTTTCCAGTAACCTACCAAAAATCTGGCCATCCTTGGATATTTTACCTAATTCACCAATGGCCTGAACCAAAACACAGTTCCAGTGCCTCAGAAGCCAGGTTACAGCTGCTCTGGATCATGAGACTGAAACCCACCTGCTGTGGCACGCTGTTGAATCTGATCCATCACTTGTAATAAGATCTTCTAGCTCTTAATTTCCCTGTTGTGTTTTGGTTTTTAACTTTTCTTTTTCTTTAAACATTTTTCATTCAAATCTTTTTGAAGAGTGGCTTACTTCACATGTGATAACTTTTTCTCAAGAGCTTGCCACAGCGTACTGAGCTTTCAAGAGCCAGATAGGTTTCTACGGCATGAAACAGTTAAGAGATCTTAGCACTATTGCAGTTAGATCTTCAACAAGAGTACAAGTCAGGTACCCTCCCAGAGTGGGAGCTTGGTGTTTTCCCTAGTGGTGCCTAACTCCAACCCAGGAATATTTTGTACAACCACTACATAATATTTAATACAGCCACTGATTGATTTTCTTCCCCTCTTTCAGCAGCAAAAGAGACAATAAAGAGCTAAACAGGGCAAGTGTCTGCTATTGGCCAGGTTGTCTAAATGCAGGCTAAGTGGTGGAGCGTGTCCCCTACCTTCCACTACATGAACTTGGTGGATTTAGGAAAGGCAAGAAGATCGATGCATCCCTGCATGCAAACCTGCAGCAGAGTTAAGGTATAAACAGAATTTCCACTGCATAGTATTAGTTACCTCTTACACGAAGGTTTAAATTAACACTTTAAAATAACCAGGAAAAATAATCAGCCTCTTCTCATGTCCCTAACTTCTGTAAGGAAATTGCAATGGATTGAGGAAAAGAGAAAGGGAAAATGAAAAAAAAAGCCATCACAGAAAATGAATTATCTCTATTATTTTAAGCTGCCTTTATTTATGCCAAACCATTTGCCATTAGGTGTGTGTGTATATATATGCACATAAATATTGTATACACAGTTATATGTAAATTAACTCATTATTTTATGGTTCACCACTATGCTGAGTGACAGGGTCAGAGCCACAGACTGGTGAAAGGCAATATGCCCACCTGGAAGCCACAGGCCAAGGTTTCTGAAATACTTCATTTTGTGTCCTAGCTTTTCCTGCACTCCTCATTCCCAAGACAAATCTACTGTAAGAAAGGTGGACATCAGACCATGCTACAAGCTGCCCGACCTGCTGAGAATATAGTTGCACAAACAGATGTGGGAGTTTCTTGGTTTAATCAGACCTTAAGACAAAGGTCTGCACTGTAAAATCTTTCACGAATTACCTGGTTTTAATCAGGAGCTTTAAGGGCTTAAGGGCTAAATGAAAAGGCTGTTACTAAGGAGATATCAGACAGTGCTTTCGAAATCAGAATTGCTACCCAAAAAGTATAACTAGGAACGATTAGGGACTACAGAAAATTTAATTGTGGGCAACTCAATTTTGTTCTGACTCATGAAATTCCCAGTCCTGAGAATGGAACTGAGTTACCACAGGCTGAGCATCAGATCTGGTCTCCAAACCTCTTATGTGCATAAAAGCACATGATAAGCAACAGATGGGGCTGGCAGGCTTCCAAAGCAACCCCTCTGCATTTTCTATAAATGCTTAATCTCCAGGAGAACCTAGAGTGGACATCTTCCCTAGATTCCAGTGCCTTCCAGGTCTTTTCTAGCAGACCAGCTCTTAAAGAGGAATGCGGATGACCGCAGTGATCTGATTCTGATCGAGCCGTGTCCAATTTAAATGTTTCTAAAATGTAACTGGCAACTGACTTTAACATTTGAACTTGAATTCTTGGTAGGAAAATGAGATGGGCTATACAAATACAGGGCAACTTGCTCTTTTAAAAAATATTATGAATGTTATTTTCCTGTAATGTAAGAGAAATAGAAGGAGCAATTTAATACAAGAACCGCATTAGCTATAGAGACCTTTTTACCCGTGTGCATGATGGTCATGGTATGTGCTCTGCTTCTGTGCATCTGAACATAAAAACTGACATTACAGCCACGTTGATGACCTCTCCCACCAGAGGTGAGCAAAATACATAAAGCACAAGTGCAAGAGAATAATTGGTTTTCATCAATTATGTTACATGCTTGCCTAGCATTGAGAGAAAGTTATGGATTTTATTTCGTTTAGGAAATAGTTTTCTGTGTTGTTTCAGACAAGTTCTTTGTGAGTGGAAGAATCGGAATAGGAAGCAGGCTCAGAAAGTGTCTGTCAGTAGGAAGCACATGGCCATCCAGCTTCCTTCAAAGTGTCCTGATCATCCAGCCAAGTACAGATAGAATCATAGAATCATTAGGGATTGGAAGGGACCTCAAAAGATCATCTAGTTCAATCCCCCTGCCACAGGAGGATCACCCAGACCAAGTCATACAGTCAGTCTGGGTTAGAAGGGACCACACGATCATCCAGTTCCAACTCCCCTGCCATGTGCAGAGACACCCCACCCTAGATCAGGCTGGCCAGAGCCTCATCCAGCCCAGCCTTAAACACCTCCAGGAATGGGGCCTCCACCACCTCTCTGGGCAACCCATTCCAGGCTCTCACCACTCTCATGGTGAAGAACTTCCTCCTCACACCCACTCTAAATCTACCCATCTCCAGCTTTGCTCCATTCCCCCTAGTCCTGTCACTACCTGACATCCTAAATAGTCCCTCCTCAGCCTTTTTGTAGGCCCCTTTCAGATACTGGAAGGCCACAATAAGGTCACCTCAGAGCCTCCTCTTCTGCAGACCGAACAGCCCCAACTCTCTCAGTCTCACCTCATAGGACTCTGATCATCCTCGTGGCCCTCCTCTGCGCTCTCTCCAGCACGTCTACATCCTTCTTGTAATAAGGGCTCCAGAACTGGATGCAGTGCTCCAGGTGGGGTCTCACCAGAGTGGACTAGAGGGGGAGAATCACCTTCCTTGACCTGCTGGCCACACTTCTCCTGATGCAGCCCAGGATCAGGCTTGGCTTTCAGGCTGCAAGTCCACACTGCTGGCTCATGTTGAGCTTTTCATCCACAAGTACCCCCAAGTCCCTCTCCTCAGGGCTGCTCTGCAGCTGGTCACTGCCCAGCCTGTACTTGTGCTTAGCATTGCCTTGATCCAGATGCAGGACCTTACACTTGGTCTTGTTGAACCCCATCAGGTTGGCTTGTGCCCACCTCTCCAGGTCCCTCTGGATAGCATCCCTGCCCTCCACTGTGTCTGCTGCATCACACAGCTTGGTGTCATCAGCAAACATCATTTGTCTTGAGTGGGTCCATGGATGACACACAGCAGATCACAAGTGATTCAGCATGTCAACTGTTCAGACGTGCTCTGTACGGACACTGCTACTGATCACACACAATTTCAAAAAAACCTCCAAATCATTTACAGAATAAGGGACAATATTAATTATTCTCTGAGTCACTCAGCAAGCTCAGACTCCCAAAGGACCACAGCTTGGCAGGACACCAATATACCATCTGGCTTGCCACCATACATCTCAGAGCTGGTTTCTATAAGTGACTGTGTTTAAAGAATTTGAAGGACCTTGTTTGATGGTGTGATGCATCATCTGATCTCCTCGTACATCAATTAGCACATAATTATTTAGCATAATCTGACTATCACTTTTCATTTGCCCATTCAATAGAAGGCAAAAATGGAGCAGAACAGATTTTTAAAAGAAAACCATTAGCTGATCCACCCTTTATAATGGTGTGCAGCACTGAAAGTGGATTGTGTCAATTTATTAGCGTTCTTCCACTGTAGAGTCTAACTCAAAAAACAGGGGAAGCAGCTGAAACAGCTGGCCAATTGATAACTGCGGTATCTGTGCACATTTAAACATGCTTTTAATAGGAAGAATGGATGTTTTCAAAAGTTAAAAACATAAGGGTTTTATCTTAAATCCTTTAACAAGAGAGTCCATTTGCCTGAGGAACTGTTTGAGTCCATTCTGTGTTCCCTCATCTACATCTGCCTGTGTCTGCAGCCCTTGTAGAGGAAATTATTAATTGCAGCAAGAGGAAGAATGGGGTCAAATAGCCTAATTAGCTGAAAATGAATCCTGATAGCTTAAAATACACCAAACTTGTCTTTCATGGAAAGGGACAGGACTCAGAAAGGCTTAACATCCTGGTAAGTTACTACGGTCCCGGTCCCAAAGTAGAGAGCTACGTTAGGATATCAAGAACTTATTATCTTATTATTACAAGATGTTATCAGCACACTTCATGTATTACGATCTGACCTTCACCCCAAACTACCAGACGTTGTATTTATTGTCAGCAAGATCAAGCTCCAAAGATGTTCTCACAAGCGCGAATTTTCAAAGTGTCATGTTGTTGTGTTAAATATTTAGAAGTTGTTTTGCACATCAAAACATCTTAGCATTTGCCAAGGCAGCTGGTGGCTGGGTGTCAGGTATCTCTGCTTTCAAAAGGGCTGGCCAGGCATCAGGAAAAAGAGAAACACACATGAAAGCAGAAGCCAGATTTTGTAACCTCACGTAGATAGTGCTTCAAAACATCGCTTCCAGGGCTATTTCCCTTGGCATCTAGTGTACATTTTCCATAGACATGTTGGACGAAGATCAATTCAGTTACTGTTGTAAGCAAGTAGCCCTGCTACCTTACTGAGCAAGAGATGAGTTTCCCACAATGAAGTATGAGTATGTGATTTACTATCTCTTCAAGGCCAGTAATTTTGATTCTATCTTCTGAAAAGCATCAAGAGAGTAGTTGCATGCTACTGTAAACCACTGGAGGCAGAGACCACGCGCAAAAAGAGTGCCATGTATTACTAATATGCTAAAAATGTGTGTTAAATGCCATTTTCTGTTAAAAGTAAATTAAAACAAAAATAACTGAGAGATGTGAATGATGGATGTTTTCCTAAATTACTAACACTGCTGGGATACCAGTATAAACCAGTATTTTGGTGAATTTCCAGCCATGCTCAGTTAAGCCTCCCAGAATCAACTGGCATTAGTGCACACGTGCACCTGCACACACACACTCTTCCCTCCGATTCTCCCATAACCAGGATACAACAAAGGTTCACGCAGCCCAGACCACAAGTATTTATGAGCCTGATTGTGAAGAACCACTGTCACAGCTGTGCTAGAGCAGGCGACCCGGAACCACATCCACTTCTCCCTCTACAGCTACAGCTGCAGGGATTTGACAGTACGGGCTGCAGTCTCAATCCCCCATCCCTGGAATGCAGATGCTGCTGTATTCATCGTGCCCAAGCAGTCCCAAAATAAAGTGGTCATGAAATAATCCCAAGACACTAAAGCAACACCAACGGCAAAACCACCCTGCAATTTCTGTAAAACAAGTTTCTGGATAGAGCACTAAACCACATTTCCTCGAGTTTCAGGGGAAAGAGTTGGCTGTTCCTTCAGAACTTGCCACTGCACACTGAACAAGTGGGTTAAGCAGGAAAACAACACTGATTTAATAGATTGTGTCACAGCCTCAGTTAAAAGAAAAGCAAATCATAAACAAGTGGTGAAAAGAAAATGGGATGGTTGCCTGGCTACTGGAGAAGTAATAGGCTTCAGTGACCTCAAACATTCTAAGAAATTTGGATCAAGAAAAGCATTACAGCTCTTGTCATGTACTTTCCCCCATCATCTGAAAATATTTGCTAGTCCATGGTGACTAGTAAAATGCCCATATTTTCAAAAAGGGTGAGTACGTTTGTAACAATGGGAAACCCCTTTGCTAAGACGTGTGTTACCTTGCTTTATTTCTGTGGGGTTGGTTCTTTCCATCGTAGCTGACTTATCCCCATAGGATTTTGACCTTTATTACTTGCTGACAACATGTCTGACAAATAGCTTTTTGCTGCGGTAGCTGCGGTTGAGCCATCTGTTTTCTCTCTGGAGAGCCATGCCTTATTCATAACGGCACTGTTCCGTTTCATTCCCCGGGGAATAGCACCTGCATTCCCTATTTGACCCCAAAACACATCATCGCATTTCGACAACAGATCCCGCCCCTTCATGGCGCAGAAAGCACTCTGCTCCGGAGGCACCAGCGCATCCTTCATCCTTGACAGCACAGGCCGAGGGGCTTCCTCATCGACCACGGGCAGGTTGCAGTCGGCTTTTGGATTTGAACTGGAGACCACAGAAGGTATCTGAGGAGGAAAGAAGAAAACAGAACCGGGGATGTCCCAGTGTGTTTCTGTGTATTACATGAAAACGGATCGCTCTGTGCTTTGCGGCTGCTTTTCAGCACTGGCATCGAATTCTCATGGGATTTAATTCAAGTTCAAGGGATCTATATAAAGCAGTAACTCCTGAGTTTACAAAGATCAGGTCAATCAAGGAGCTACTTACATTATTGTTTCCACAATTATTTTATTTTATGGCAATAATTTTATTGATTCTTTCTACATTATCATTGTATAGTACATTTCTCAACTAAAAGGAGATTTTACATCCTGCAAATATCTTGTATTTTTTTTTTACTATTAAAACTATGCTTTTAAAAGTTTTATTGTGTTTATTTTAATTCAAGATTACAACTGAAATTCAGTAGAGCAGTGATTGTAACCAGCTAACTGGCTCCAGTAATTGCATACTTGGTTTCCATACAATTATGGAGAGGTTATGTTGTCTCTGAGAGGGTGAAATCTCCTGCGTGGTTAGTTTAGCAGCAGACTGTCACAAATGCAATTGCAATTGATCAGCTCTGTTCTTAACAGGATTCCTGCAGTTAATGGAAATTACTATAAAGAGCTTCAGGGCACAGGAATAATTGGATCACTAAAAAAAAAAAGGGAATGAAAAAAAAGATAGAACAAGACCAACATCTCTTTTTATAAAACCTCTAGCAAAGATGGTCTTACCAGAGAATACTCCACGATGTAAACAAAATTTTAAAAGCGTTTTTACAAGCCCCAAGCTCTTCCTAAATAATGGGGAAGAGACTGTGTAATGAACAACATTAAGCATTTATTATTCTCAGCTTGTTTAAGCTAACAGTCAACCATATGTCTCTGGAAGCAACCATTCAAATATCTACATGATCTAAAAACTATAAAGATAAATGGAGTCCATTAAAAGAAAAGCAATCAGGATTTTTTTACTAACCTGACAGGTTTTGTGATGGCTTTTTCTTAGTTCTTGATGTAAAGCTATGATTCTCTCTGGGCTTGTTAATTTTATAGGAGAACCAGCATACACATTTGGAGCGACGCTAGAACAAGGGATGTTATCCAGCTCTTGCTGTGAGCGTGCAGGTATTGACCCAGTCATCCCATTCACTTTGACATACATCCCATGATCCGGCTCTCCACTGGCCTGTGAAATGTCTGTGGAAGAAGGCAGCATCTGCAAGGACAATGACCATTTGGAGAAATTCAAGACTAAGTTTTCTATTGCTGTTTACTTTGGATTAGTGGAAGCCACTCGGATTAATTTGTTACAATAAATATTCACAGAAATCAAACTTAAACAACCCACATTTACCAAAATCAGGAAAAAAAACCCCCAACAGTTATATAATGTGAACCACTGCTGCATCTGTCTAAAAAAGGAATCCTGTATTCACCAAAACAAAAAAGATCTCTAAGGTTTAACTACAGCCAAATCTGTGTTTGTCTGGATAGTAAGAAAACCTGGATAAAAGATAGGGAAAAATGACTGATTTGAGAAATTATGTAACGGTAAGTCTCTTCTTGAAGAAATTCAGAATGTATCACATGATTCTTTCACATACATGCTCTCTCACACCACACTATGCAGCAAATTCAGGTTTGTCTACCTACAAATACTCAAGAAGGCTAAGTGGAGTGGAGCTGAAAACTGTATAACTTCAAATGTAGAGGCAGAGGCCAGTTGTTTGACTAGGCACCTTTTTACAACAGCTGCAAGCAGGAAAAGAAGAGCTCCCTGAACACAAATGACTGTCACAGGGCAGTAGATTTCATCATTCAAATACAAATTTATTAAAACCACAGGATCAATGTTACATTTTTTCTCACCATTGCACAGAAAAGCAAATCTAAGATTGTTAATTACAGTTTCAGCCTGTTGTTTAAAGAGTTGTTTAAAGAGTTGTTTAAAGAGTTCTTGATGTATTTACTTACCAAATATATGTGCTTACAGGTGATCACCTCAGAGTCACTGATTCTGTTGTCAAAGCACCAGACATGCAAGCACTACAATTGTGCCAGCTCAGAAGTTGTTGAGTTGTATAAACGTTGTATTTTACACCAGCAGTGCGTTGGGTTTGCTTTCTACATCTTTAACGATCATTAGCTATGTCTGGTTTGTGCATTCAAAAATAAATCACAGAATCATTAGGGATTGGAAGGGACCTCGAAAGATCATCTGGTCCAACCCCCCTGCCACAGCAGGATCACTTAGATCAAGTTACATATTGGTGTAAAATTACTCCGAACGGACCCTGCAAAAAGATGAGCATTCATTGACAAGCCCGTGCACGAGAATGCACGATTCCATTATGACATACAGCTGCTGCCACTGCAAAGAAAAGTTTTGCCCTCTTGCAGGACTGATCACCATGGGGCTTTATGAGAAAGAAACTGTTTACAAGCAGCTCAAGAGCAGCTCCAATACTGCTCTTGAGGTACCAGTAGGTACCAGTGGTGCTGTACCCTTGAAGCTCATGGGATCCCTGAAGTATACGTGTCTCTTAGAATTCCTAAGTACATCAGAGCAATGGTATTCAGCTTGTGGGGTCAGAGGTGTGGACTGTGCCTGTCCATCTCTAGACCCTGTGTGCTGCAGGACAGACCCTTACGCAGGATATATGGCATATGTGGTAAACACAAGCAGTGAACATTGGTTTTGATCCCACATCACCACCTGTTCTTGGCTCCCAACCACAAGAGGAGGGAACCAATGCTGCCGAATTCTAGCCATTGCTTTCATTAAAGTACCAAATGCAAGTATGTTTGGCCAGCTGAGAGATTCCCCAGGAGCAGCTACAATCTGCATTATTTCCTTCAGGCTGAAAAACAGGCCAGGCACAAGATGGTGGCATCTATGAACTGAAGGACCACTCATGTTGGCCACCTCTGAACACTTAATTTTCATTGCTTCTCTTCCCGGAAAGACTTAACATTCTCTATGTTGATTACAGAGGGAGTCTGTGACACTATCTGAGTACAATGTTTACTTAGGTTGGGGAGCATAAACACTCCATCTTATCCTAGAGTCGCAGGCCAGCTTTCAGCTGGAAAGTGGCAGCTGTATGTTTGGATGTTCCCCTATAAACACAGGAACTAAAGGCAGTTTCAGAAGTCCTTGGTTTCTAACCGATGTTATGAGAGCAGTATCTTTCCCCAGCACTCACCAAAAAGTGCTGGCTGGCTGCAAGCAGGGAGGTGTTGCAAAGGGCAGCCCCGAAATGTTGTGAGGCATGAAGAGATTTGATCAAAAATTATTTTATGAGAATTTCCTTACTACAGGAAGCACAGCTAGAGGCATCTCTGGTGATAGATGAGAGTTAGCAGGAGCAGAGTAAGTTCTGGAGCTCAGTGACCCATGCAAAAGCAAATCATTGTCCTTCTCATGGGCAGGAGAGCTGGCAAAGCCACCAGAAAATAATACAGCACTAAATTAAAGCTGTGATATTGGCACATTCCACTTTTAGAAAAAGAATCTCCTTGCAGGATCTTTCTTTGACCTGTTCAATCCACAGACATTTTTGCCTCTTGAATTGCCAAATTCTGATGTAGCCAAAGTAGTGAAACTCAGTTAATGCAAACCCTGATGAGCAATTCCGCTACTACACTGATGCAGTTTTCACAGTAAGGTTTGTGTTGTGTTTGAAAGTTGGTATGCTTCTCAAAACATCTTATCTCCAGTGTTTATTAATCTAAATTCTAACCTTTATCAGAGAATAATGGAAGGTTAGTCTTTAAAGCTTTTTAAAATTATAATTGTCCTGTTCCAAAGTAATACAGGGTGTTGCCCATGAACTAGAGCAAACATCGCTGCTGGAAACATGTATTATGTTTGCTGACAGGAAACAGATCTAAATCTTTATTAAGTAGGAAAAAAAAAACCAAAATAAAGGGAAAAGGGGAAAAGGGAAAAAAAGTGTGCTCTTCTTCATTGAAGTCCAGCGCTCCCACTGCCCAGACCTGGTAACCCCTAAGAGATGCTAAAAGCCATGGATGAGGTGGGACTAAAAAGGAAGACTGGGAATCTCCTAGGCAATACTCTAAATGTTCAATTAAGTATTTTCCTATACTACGGTCCAAAATTGCAGGCAAGGATGAAGATAAAAGGAAGATAAGATAAAGGAAAGGGAAAAGGAAGGGGTTGGGGAGGGTGAACCAGAAGAGGGTCAAAGAGCCACAGAGGGACAGACAGGACGCAGTGTGCTGTGGACCACAATGAAACCGAAACCAGACTCTGAAGACACACAAACAGGGAGGGGTTGCCAAGAAGAGGGGAAAATGACAACCTTGTCCCCAAATAAGGACCCCAATATCTGTCTGGCCCACTCCACCTGCTCAACCTGTCCCCTGCAGCAGCCACCTCTCCCCTTCCCTTCCGCACCCCACCGACCTCCACCCCGGCACTGCGTGCACACCGCTGCTGTGCGCCCCAGGAGAAGCAAACATCCCCACAGCCAAGGGGAGTTAACCCTTATATGCTGGAAGAGAGTCTTTCCAAAGGTTAAATACAACATCCTTCTACAATGGATTTGACCATTATTTTAAGAAATTACTATACAAACACTGACTCCTCCCTTTTATTCCCTTGGAATTCCAATGATTCAATTCGCACTTTCTGCAACATCAGAAGTTGCTTCCTGCAAAAACCTTTGTCTTGAAAGGTCCTTCGGTCTTGGTTCCACATTGTCCCCAAGAGAATAAAACCCCAAACTGAAATTTCTTCTCCCTTTTGTAGGTGGAAATCATCTGACCAAAGCACCTCTCTTCTGGCTCACTGCACAACCAATGGAGTCTACTTTTATAACTCTTCTCAAATTATCTGAAGTGGACGTGTAAAACAGGCAGGATAACTCTTTCTCTCCAGTAACTACAAAAATAACTAGTTAAACTATCGTGGACATGATTGCCTGAAGTACAGACATCAAACGTGAAATGTGTCGCTCCATCGGTGCCAGAAAGCTTCTAATCTCACCAGCCATGCACGTATCATGTTAAGGAGAAGAATCAGAGAACGTTACTTCAGGCCTGCTTCCCTCAAATGTGATTCATTGGAAAGCAGTGAGTGATTTCTTACGAAGAAATGAGCAGAGAAAAAAGATAAAAACAAATAAAAGGCATTTTTTTCTATTGAAAAGTGTTTCAGAAGAAATCCCCTGGTACAAAGGACGATTAAGCTACACTGGTGTGCACGTTTATTCCCTATTCTGTAAAATGAGTCATGCACTACAGTGGACATACTCCTTGCCTGGAGCTTTCCATCCATAAGGTGTCTCCACGGAACGTAATAAAAAGCACTACAATTTACCCCCATATTCCGTGCACAAATTCCCCCTCAGCCTTGAGAAATGAGGGCAAATTTCCACAATGGTTTCAGACCCACTATGGAAAGAAGATATATCATCATGTGAAAGCCTTCCAGGGCAAGAGAAATTGAAGTGAATGAGCGCAGCAGTGTTATCCATTAAAGCTGTTGGCTTAGTCATTCGATGGAAGGAATCGAACATAGTCCTGCTTCTCCACCCTAAAATCCCAAATGCTGCACAGCTGCAGAGGCTGGGATGAGCCTATGTGAAAGAGGAGCCAAGCTCACTTGCCTGTCTGTGGTTCTCCAGCACATCCAAAGCAGCATGGACACACCCTTCTGTCTAAATGAGTCAGAGTGGACAAAGCAGGTTTCTTAAACCGCAGACACTCGTATTCAGGAAAAAACCCTGGACCCTCCTGTTTCACATCTCATTAGTTATCTGCAGCATCTTTTCTTGCTTCCCACAGTCGCTATCCCAAGTAAAGACCAACTACAGTCCTTCTTGTCAGTTGTTTAGTCGATGTGACTGTCTAATACCAGTTGATGAACTTTGTCCTGTGCGATTTCCACTGGGAAAGTCAGGAAAACAGTAACTGTTAATAATGATCAAGAATTAATTCTACAACAGTGAAGAAAAGAAAGATGAGCCCAAAGATTTTCCAACTGAAAACCACAAGCTTCAAAAAGATGCTGATTAAAGTGGGGCAAGACAGAAGTTCAAAAATGGCCAAATAATCTGTGTCTGACATTGGGCTTGTGAACCCCAGCTATGGCACTGTGCCATGTGTATCTGCTGGAGGCAGCCCTCGTCCCTGGGATGTGTCCTCTCTTCAGACACACGCTTTTCATTTTCCAGTCACAAAATGGTTTTAGCTATTTCAGTTGCTCCAATGGACTATCACTCCACAACAAGGAGCCCCAATGGTTTCTCAGTTTAGACACTGTAAAAGGAAAAACCGCAAAAGCTTAGAAATTAACTTCTTCATGCTTCCAAAAATTTAAAGCCTATATTAGATACACAGTGTGACTCCTATGCCTCCCCAAAGTTCTTTCTAAGAATCAGGAGGCGGCTTCTCTTTACCATCCTGATGTGATTTTTGCTTTTACCACAGTGATACAGGTGTTTAATTGAAATAAAATCCCTTCTGTGTGTAAATGTGTATGTTTACTGTGACAAACCCCCTTAAACTTAAATTAACTAAATTAATTAAACCAAAATCAAAACAAAGAGTTTCATGGTGGGGAAAGTCTAGTCTTTAGAGAAATTGAAAAGAACACTGAGAGAAGGAAGATTGTAATTTTTTTCTAAATGTATTACTCTAGTGTGTATCAGGTCTTCGTGGAAAGTATGCTGCTGGAACAAAATCGTGAGACACTACATGATTCGAGCAATTTTACTTCTCACTCAGAAACAAATGAAAATAACTCTGGGCTAGAAAAATAATCAAGAATGTAAACACTTCAAATGAGTGCTGCTTGCTCAACTGATCTGGACTTGAAGTCTTCTGCTAGTGCAAATGAGCAAAATAAAGCCCTCGGACCAACAATGATTGATCGTGTCTGAGATGCCTCAAAGATGAGTGGTTTTGCATCAGCCTGTCTTTGTGTTTTAGTACTTTAATTGGACTTGGTCTGGGTGATCCTGCTGTTGGGGGGGATTGGACTAGATGATCTTTCGAGGTCCCTTCCAATCCCTAATGATTCTATGATCATTAGGAATAGAATACTTCTGGCAAACAGAAGGGAATGACCAACCATCCATCGTGTCCTGAATAAGCAGAGCACTGCAGTTTGCTTGGCTTTGAACGTGAGTAACTTGTTGATGCTCAAAAACTCTGCACTGAAACCAGAAGTTCCTAGCAAACAGCTAAGGCAGATTTACCCAATCTGCATCTTCTTTCATGTAGAGAAGAAAAAAATTCTTCACAGAATTTTGAAACATATCTTCTTCTGGGAAGCAGACATAAAGATTGGTGCTGAACTGCAAAAGACATTGAAGTGAACACAGAGTCCCTTTTCCATTCAGAGGGCTCTGGATTGGCCCTTCATGCATCACTGCAAACTTTCAGTTCTAATTCATCAGTAACCAAAAGCAGATGATCATCAGCCAATGGGATGGGCTTCCATGTGCCACTGGGTCCAGAAATGAATAAAGTCAATCGCATATTTTAAATTTAGGAAGGAAAATAAATGAATAAATAAACAAAAGAAACACCTGCACACCTTGAAATAAACAAACTCTCAAGTCTACCAGGTTTTCTCTAGAAGCATTCAGATGTGAGGAATTATTTAGAAGTGAAAATCTGAGGAGAAGGAAAGGAATGAGGTTTCAAAGAGTTTTTGTGTAAATAAAAGCTGGGCACAGCTCTGGAACCTTACACATGAAATCAGAGTGGGAATAAGAGTTGAAGTGCAAAAAAGGAGTCCTCAAAGATGTAACAGCACTAGAAGGGTAATCTTTGGAGTGAGCAGAATTCATGATAAAGTTGAGCAGAATCATGTGTGAAGCAGAATATGTTCTGCTGGAAGCATTTCATCTTGCCAGCAAAATACTAGTAACTAACTCCATTTTGAATACGAATGTCCACTGGTTTGACTTCAATCTTAAGATGATTCGTTCTGACTTTTTCTTTCCTATTTCTTTAGAAATCCAAAATGAAGCATTGTGCACGAAGAAAATGCAAAATTGGAATTTGAAGAGTAATTGAATAATATAAGTTGCAGTATCCTCTAGGACACCCTTTCAAAATGTCTCGGAAGTGTGGAGCACTGATGTACTATGTGATAATCTCCAGAAGATTCAAACCTTGACAAGACCAGCTGACTCCACAGACCTGTCTAGAGAAGTATTTGTATCGTGCTGGATATATTTTATAGCTCCACACTGAACATTAAAAAAATTAAAAATCTTGGAATTAATCCAATAGTGGAAAGAGGAGGATCCTACAAGGAAGTACAAACACTTACCTCTGGATCACACATTGGTGTAAATGCAGCTGTGTACTCTGCCAGGGTGGTGTCATTCAGCAAGTTTTTCACCTCTTCATCAAATGCAGAGTTAATAATTCCTCGCCTGTGAAGATCCCCATGCATCCTCGCAATGAAACTGTTCCTTTCCTGACACTTTTGGGTGAGGCAAGCCAGCTTAGCCTGTGCAGCATGAACACATAATCATTGATTTCACTCGCTGTCGAGACTGCAAGGTTGTGTTTTGTGTTTTAACTGTAATTTCAGAAGGGTTGATCCAAAATGATAGATCGCATTCCCATTCCAGGCCATTAGCTGCCTCTACTCATTGCAACAGCAATACATTCACACAGATACACTGGAAAAAGGTGTCATGCAAGACCTCCCTTTGACAGGCTGAAGAGTGCCCACAGGAATAGTGCCAGCAAGCCCCTGCCTAAAGACTAAAGCCCATTAGCAAACAGCTAAGTCAGGGGCAGCTGCACATGTCAGACACACACGCCTGCAAGCACACGGATACACCTTTACGTGGGTCCTGTGTGGGCTGTCAGGAAAAGACCGTACCTTCAGAGGAGCTAGTGTCAACTTCACTTCAGACTTTTTCTGCTGAAGTTCTTTCTCCTGAGGGGTTGAAAACAAAAATACTTTAAAAAGAGTAGTAGTTTTCTGAAGTTTTAGACCTGTACACTTTGCACGTTTGTGTGAGCTTGTGTTGCAAACGTGATGAAGCACTATAAGGACTTGGTTGTACATGGACAGGCCCTGGCATGCAGGCATCCTACTAGTACTGATGCTGGTCTCATGCACTGCCAAAGGCTGTTTCTTTTTGCTGCTGGAGCTCTATATTGGTGAGGGTTTTTTATCAAAGCACACCATATTAAAGACTTGATATCCCTCGTCAAGAACTCGAGCTTCCATTTACACTGGGATTCTTCCAAAATACTCTTCCGGGGAAAATGTTCCCATTTCTTACCTGGATTGTGTTGCAGATTGAGACAAATAATGAGAGATTTTCTTCCTGTGCATTCTGTGGCGGGCTGTGAGACATGAACATCAACAGCTTGCTACCCTTACAAATCTGTGCACGTCCTCCCTTAGGAGGAGAGCCAGGCTGAGCCACAAGACCACGTCTGCATCTTATAACTAAAATGTTTCCTTTTCATGGGAAACCCTCTTTCTGGTTATGCAGAAAGAGATGTGATACCCTGCTAGGTAAAATAAACTTCCATTATGAAACAATAGAGTATTATTTGGAAACAAAGTACAGATTCCCTTGTATTCATTTTGCTTGAAAATTTGTATTTCTATATAGCCCACATTCAATATTTTATGAGAATTCAGTCATGCTGAAAGACATCATCATGTAGACCTGAGCTAATAAATGGTGGGCTTGGGAAGAAACAGAGCAGACAGGACAAGAAGGCTATGTCTTTACGTTGCACGAGCACTGGGGGAACAAAGGAAAACTGACAGGAGGAGCCTGCACTGGTGACACATGGCTCTTGATGAGGCATAGAGCAAAATACTTTGCTGATACAACAGAACAATTAGGAATATCTCATTTATATGGAGAGCATGATTCACCCCTTTCTCAACTACCATCTGACGAGGTCAATCCATCACTACAGACTCCAGCCACTACAAAACAGTTTTATTTTATCACTACTATTCTGCTAAGAGACATCTTAATCAATGCCTGAGAGAAACCACTAACCTTCTGTGTAGGATTGAAGTAAATCACAGGACATTACAAGGTTAGGAAAAAAAAACCCAAACCAACAAAGAAACAAAAAAACCCCATCCAAAACTGTGTAACAGGTGGTTTTCTCATGGAAAAGTAAAAAGAAACTGGCACTCAGAGAGAACAAGAAAATAGTCTTTTGTGCTTCAGAAGACAGGCAGAAGGAGAAGCATGTTCTTCTACGCATGATATCAAGGTATGAATGATGCTATTGAGGAAATGCCATTTACTAGTTGTTTCAGAGTGTGATGGGAAATTCCAGTTTGACTCTCATTGTAACTATCACCCTTTTTAAAAAATTAGTTTCCAAAGAAATAGAAAACAAAATCTAAGGGAGAAGAGTCCCAGCAGGAATTTGATTCCACCTAAGACTTCAATAGTAGTAGTCACGCTGGGAGCAGTAGCTTTGCACATGTTAATGTCCATTCATGCTCTGCTTTGCCAGGTGAAGTGTAGTGCACAAGTGTAAAAACTGCTCCTGTAAGTATTCTTGTGCTTACATGGGGTTCTCATGAGTATGCTATGCCAAACACAAACTATGTGCCTAACTGGAAGTGTGTTAATAGAACCGTGTGATCCTAGTCGTGAGAACCCCCAAAAATTAGAAAAAAACTCATAAAAATTCTGCCTTTAACTGACTGTGTTTCCCAATCTGATAGAGTGCAGCAAGAGAGCTGGGAAGGTTAAAAATCCTCACAGTTCATGCCAAGTAGGAGGCTTTGTAAAGAATTTCAGCACCACTCTGCTTGCATTACACTATGGGAATGATAGCAGGGTCTGGTGGCAACTTTGATTCAGTCTGTTAATCTTTCCGTAGCATGAAGCACCCAGGCAGTTTACATATTTTCCTTAATTCTCTGAAGTCAGGGGTACTTTTATGTGTCTGGAAACCATTCAATTATCCTAAGACTCATTCTTATAACAGATGACTTATTTGTTCTCTCCTTTGAGAAGAAAGAGGTAGAAATTGAAGCCCAAGATCACGCTTGTCCACCCATTTAAGCATAGAGAAAACAGCTTTACCTTCTCATGTAGCTGAGCTTGAAGGACTTTCACTTCATTCTGCAAGTCACGAAACAGATTTTGTAACGCAGCCTGGTCCCTGAGCTGAGCTTTCAAGGTCAGCACTTGCTGCTGTAACCTCTTATTGGCTATTTTATGCTCCTCTGTTTCTTGGGCATCTTTCACAGTGTACAGAGGCTAGAAAGCAAATACAAAGATGTTCAGACTACACGTGTAAAGCAATGAAAAGATTCTCAGCCATATTTTAGATCACAAAACTTCTCAAACAATATAAACTTATTATACTTTGGATGTGAAAAAAAAAGTATGTTAAATGTATTACTTCAATCCTTCATAAACATTAGCACTAACATCTCACAGTAATCTTAAAACTGTTTATCAGCAAGGAATTCTTGATCTCTGCAAGAGGTATCCTTCAAGGTAAGTATTGAATTACATCCCATTTCACATCTGGGGAAGCTGCGGTGCAAACAGATTAAGTGACTAACACATAGTGAGTAGAAGTCCCCAGCCTCTTGCTCCGGCTGCTTATATGATGCACTCATTGTTCTTCTATGTATATTTATCTCAGAGAGTATATCCCACTCCCTCAGTTATATATGTTTGGTTTAGAAGATTATTAATAAAACTAATCACATTCAAGGCGGGATTGGACGTGGCACTTGGTGCCATGGTCTAGCCTTGAGCTCTGGGTGACAGGTTGGACTTGATGATCTATGAGGTCTCTTCCAACCTTGATGATTCTGTGATACTGTGATACTGTGATTTTAAGGATAAATTTCAAAAATAATTCAAAAGAAAATATTTATTGTATTAAGCTGTAGTAATTGTGGTACAAAACAAATAGAAAAAAAAGACCTCCTGAATTTAACTTCTTCTCTCACACACTTCTTTTTTTTCATGAACATAGTTCTGAAATGATTGCTAAGAGCTTCAGGTTGATCATCAGGATGGTAAGATTAGCTCCTAGAAGTGACGATGTCAGATTAAATATATGGATTGAGAATGAGGAAAGCGTGAGGGTGGAGAAGGCATAGTGAAGAACACTGAACTGCTATTAAAACATTAGTAAGTTGGTGTGCACATCTACTCCAGACTTCTGATAACAAGTAAGCAAGACTGAAAGAGTAAGCATTTCATTAGGCTCAATTCTCTAGTCAGATCTATGCTATACTGTAGTAATTCTGTAGAACCTTCTGGAAAAAAACATGCAGGATGATGGTTTGATTTTAGTGCTACTAACACCGATGCCACTGAGAGAAAGGCTGGTGTTCAGCTGTGATGCACAACAGTTTCCTGACAGCCTTGTCCATGTTGCATTGGTGACTACAACACACTGGAGACACCGTTTCATAGAAAACAGTGACCTACAGTGAGAGATCACATCACCCTGCCTGCAGCACAGCCGTGTAACACAGACGAGCCCGGAAACCTTTGCACGCTGCTGCTGCTGCTCCTGAAGCAGGAAGCCGCCCGTGGGCAGCCTTCGAGCCCCGCAGCGCGCGTTGTGCCAAGCTCTTTGGCTCCCTCTAGCGTTAAGAGAAAAGAGCGATAGCGGCTGTTGGACGCGTCAAGATCGTTTAAACCGCGGCTGCAGCGGCGAAAGCTAGACAGTAAATGAATCTGAGACGTGGTAATTTCCTCATCTTCTTCCTCATCCCACTACATGAAAAAAGAAAACACTCCCTGACTGAAGACACTCAATAGTAAAAGAGGCAGAGAAGGAAATGAAAGGTTGAAAGTTAAACACTGAGAGATGCTCCTATTTACTTTTGTATTTTGCTGACCTACTAGCAGTTTTTTTGTACTTTCAAAGCATAAATGGGTCAATACAAGGTTTCTTTATAATCACAGTTGTATGTCCCAGTTAACATTAACCATAGATTGTGTATCATAGAATCATAGTATCATTAGGGATTGGAAGGGACCTCAAAAGATCATCTAGTCCAATCCTCCTGCCACAGCAGAATCACCTAGAACAAGTCACACAGGAACATATCCAGGTGGGTTTCAAACATCTCCAGAGGAAAGTCCACAGCCCACCTGTGCAGCCTGTTCCAATGCTCCATCACCCTCACTGTGAAGAAGTTACTTCTCATATTTATATAAGGTTTGCAGGTGGCCAACTACAGCATCAGCCAGGATGCTCTAAGGCATTTAAATGTGATAAACAGTAACATTTGGGCAAAGTGAAATGAGCCCAGGATCTTTATCTGGAATTTCTGTGACATAGATACTATCGTCTGTGATAGAAAGATTTTCTGCATTTTGACTGGGGCTGCAGGCATCACTTAGAGACCTTAGCTTTCTGTTAATCCACACTGGCAACGAAAGATGCTTTACAAAGTGGGCAGCATCACATTCAAAAATGACTTCTGCCTGTCTAAATCTAGCAATCAGGGCTAGAAGGCAGAAAGACCAGGTAATGGAAACTCTGGACACTCTGCTGACACTTTTCACAAAGGCTGCCTGAAAAGCCACATCTAAGAAAACTACTCCAGCTAAAGAGAGAAGGACGAGAGTAATCCTGAAAACATGGAGATGTGCACAACGCCCTCGCAGAAACCAGACTTCATCTGTAGACAGATGGTCTGCCTGACAAATGTCTGCTCGCTCAGGTTTATAGCTCCAGTGGCTCCAGGTGCTCTGTATTTGCTTCAAATAACTATTTCAAACAGCAACAACATGTTCAAACAGCATCCAGAGCGCTCCTGCCTAAGGAATAGTCTTTCTCCACTCCATTTACACACACACCGTCAATCTGTGGTACTGCTTTCCAAGGATATTGTCCCTAACTTCTTGTTTAAGACAGTCTAATTCTGAAAGAGCCTGGGTCAAGTGAGCTCTGGTTTCTTCGTGTCTTGCTTCAGCCAAGCCAAGTTCTCTGTACCACTTCTGAGCCTAATGGGAAGAACAAAAATGTGAAATTACTGAGTATAATTAGCTCAGCAGTGATATGATTTTTAAATACAAGTTTTAACTTGTTGTAGATTGCTTAAAATAAACAACGCGCTACTTATGAGAAATCAGGAAGATTCTCCAAGTAAGCTCTGGAGAAACTTATCTAACTTGAGCTATGCAGAAATAGAAATCAATCTTGAAGTGTGTCTCTATAGTTGAAGATACCACGAGTGTTCTGAACAAAGCTTTAAAGAGCAGTGACAAATGAATGTGCACGCAGTTATAGATTTTATGTCTTTGAAAGCCCTCTGAGCAAATGGAAATCAAGATTTTTATGAATTGGGGTAAAAAAACGTATTGAGAAATGTCGAAAATGAAAAATGCAAAGAAGAAAAAACTACTTCCGTATGCTCACCTGTATATTATTTCTAGGATTCCTGTCCTTATTCACATTAAGTGTAGTTTTGAGACACCTAAACCACAAACCACTCAGCAGATCATGCAGTTGCCTGACAGCAAGCTGTTTGCCTCATGGGACAGATTATTTTCTCTCTCAAAGCAAAGTTCTCATGTTCCTTAAGCAAACTAAGGAAGGTGTTGTAATAAAGAACTTCCTTGCAACCCACAAACCCAAGCTGATAAGAGACAAAAGAATGAATAAAAATAAATTTTCTTTTCACGTTCAAATGACAAGGTCAGAAGTCCTTACCTGATCTTCCATCACTCACCCAAAAGTCACCCCTTCGTTCCAGTTGCGTGATCTGAATTCTGGGAAGCGTGAAGCAGCTCTCAAAGGACAAGCACTTTGCACCCCCACCATGTACAATCCCACTGCCCCTTTGTGTACTCAACAGTTGTTACTGCCCCTGTCTTTTTCACGAGGAGACTGAGAGATGCCTGTTATTGCGTGAAGCATCCCCATAAACATGCACGTGCCCTAAGAGCAGCACATTTTGCTTGGATAAGCATAGAGTGGAGATTGTTTATAAAAACCCCCAAGAATGCCCAAGCTGATGCATCTAGACAGGCACAACACTGAGACTTCCTTGACTGGTATTAGCACCTAGGCACCCGAACAAATGTGCATGTGGGTGGTGCTGGACTTGGTGTTTACCAGATAGATGTTGAGAGAAGGGTCAGCAGGAATGCTTTGTACCATCACTGACTATGAAGGAGCTCCCTGACAGTGTCAAAAGTCACCTCTCATTGAAAAGCTACCTTGAATTTAGGTTTGCTATAGCCCTCAGTGCTTCTACCACCTTCTACTTCTCATTGTTCCCAAAGAAGGAGAGGGAAGCTGCCTGCCTGGAGACCAGGTGTAGTCCTACTGGATAACTTCTTCTGCGTGTCTTTAGCACTCAGCTTCTGCTAAAACGCACTGGAAGAATGCAGCTTCTGGCCAACCTGAAGTTCTGGAGAACCACAAATTATTCTCATTCATCACTTAACCGAAATATTGAACTTCGGCAGACCAGAAGACTTCCCTGTTTTGTTAAATCCTGAGAGAGAGAACTGCCATGTAAGAAAACAAGAAAGAGAATGAATTTCCTCTCCAGGATTGCAATGAAGTAGGAGGTTACCTCTTTTTTTGATTTTTCTAATTCCTTTTCCTGTATTTTTAATTCCTTGTTTGCCTTTTCCACTTGCTCTTTCATCGCACTGTAGCTTTCAAACATGCTGCCCTGGAACCAAAACAGAAAGAGGTGACTCCTCTTACCCATACCAAACAGCACAGTTGTTTTCACAGGACTACGCGGGATTTCCTTCTGAACCACTAAAAACATCTACATAAAGTCTAGGTATTAGAGACAGACCCTTCCCTGTTGGTTACGCTCAAGTGGGGTAAGGATTCTGCCTTTACAAGAACTCAGTAAGGACTTCTTGTAAAGAACTCTTGTAGGAGAGGCTGAGGGAGCTGGGATTGTTCAGCCTTGAGAAGAGGAGGCTCAGGGGAGACCTTATTGCTGTCTACAACTACCTCAGGGGTGGTTGTGGCCAGGAGGAGGTTGCTCTCTTCTCTCAGGCAGCCAGCACCAGAACAAGAGGACACAGCCTCAAGCTGCTCCAGGGGAAATTTAGGCTTGAGGTGAGGAGAAAGTTCTTCACTGAGAGAGTCATTGGCCACTGGAATGGCCTGCCCAGGGAGGTGGTGGAGTCGCCAACTCTGGAGCTGTTCAAGGCAGGATTGGACGTGGCACTTGGTGCCGTGGTCTAGCCTTGAGCTCTGTGGTGACAGGTTGGACTTGATGATCTATGAGGTCTCTTCCAACCTTGATAATACTGTGATACTGTGATACTGAATGCTATCTCAGTAAGCGCTACCAAAATCCACTGCGGGGTAAGCTTCAGGACTACAGAGAGAAAACATGAACAAGAAACCCGCTGTTAAGTGTATGTCCTGTCTTTTGGCATATCCATCACAAAAATAAAACCAGTAAAAAACCCCAGGCCCTGTCAGAATAAAAGCAGTAAGTGGACATGTGCTCACTTCTCAGTAAGTTTCACAATCCTGAATGCTCACCACTATCACAGAAATTCGTGGAAATTGATTTGATCTACCAGAAGCTCTTATTCTTGCACTAAGAGTAATTTTGCAACAAGCCTGACAGAGTGTACTGTCAGCAAGCTGGCTGATGATACAAAGCTGGAAGGGGTGGCTTACGTGCTGGAGAGCTGAGCTGCCATCTAGCATAACCTGCATGGGCTGGAGAATCAGGATGCATTTTGAAGAGTGTGCCCAGAAGGTTGAGAGAGGCTCTCCTCTCCCTCTTCTCTGTCCTGGTTAGGCTGCATCTGGAATACTGTATCCAGATCTGGGATCCCCAATTCAAGGATGACAGAGAGCTACTTGAAAGACACCACCTCAGAGTAGCTAAGATAGACATATCTACCATGAGAGGAGAGACAGAGAGCTCAGTCTGTTTAGTCTGGAGAGGAGGAGACTCGGGGGAGATCTCAAAAATCTTAAAAGAATCTAGTGCTTGTCAAAATGATGGGACCGGGATCTTCTTGGTAGTGCCCAGCAACAGGACAGGGGGCAATAGGTTTAAATCAGAACATGGACGATTCAATTTCAACACAAGAAAGTAAGTTTTTATGGTGAGGGCACCCAAAACAGGCTTCCCAGAAAGGTTGTGGAGTCTCTGACTCTGCAGATATTCAAAACCTGCCTGTTTGATCTACTTGAAGAAAACCTGTTCTGGCAGTGGGGTTGGACTAGACGACCTTCAGAAGTCCCTTCCAACCCCTACCACTCTATGAGTGTATGAATCTATTTCAAAGTTAACTTTAGCACCTCAGATGTCCAGCATCATCTACATGACAAGGATCATTAAGCTTGGCACTCCAACTGGTATTTATATCTCCCCCTTTCTTCAGAAGATCTTGCCTGATACCTTTCCTCATTGTTGATATTTACCTCTTTTCTGGGGAAATAGTTGGAGGGGTCTATAACCGGAACTCCTTCAGTCTGAGTTACGCTACACACTGTTCCAACTTTCTTTGGCTTAAGACCGTGCTGTTGACTTTCTTCTTTTAGTTTTGCTGTCTTTTCCATTGTTCCCAAAGTTCTGTCTTTTCTCAGCTCTTCATAGGTGAAACCCAAAGAAGACATTAATTCTTTCAATTTGTTGTTTTCCAAAATGAAATTTGCATTTGATTTCTGAAATTCATCGAGCTGTTCCGAAGTTGCTTGCTTGATTCTGTCTATTTCCCTTTCCAGTCCACATTTTTCCTCCTGTAAATCAGAAATGGTCTGATAGCAGCTGGTTTTGCACTCTTGAAGTTCTGAAATCAAGGTCTTGTACTTGTCTTGTTCACAGCTTGTCTCTGCCAAATATCCCAGTAAAGTTTCTTTTTCATCTTCTAAAAGAGATATCTTTTGTAAATATCCCTCCCTCTCATGTATTATTTCATTATATTTTGCTTCGTATTTATTCTTGGTTTGTAATAACTTTGCTATTTCTTCTAAGCATCTGCTTCTTTCTTCTTTGAGATCAGAAAGCAGCTGGAAGTACCTTATTTTCCTTTCATCCGGGGATGAAACACTTCTGGGAAGTTTATTTGGTACAATTGTCCACGAGTCATTTTTCGAACTCTTCTTTTCCTCTTCGACATGCGAGAGGTTCTTAGAGAAGGTTTCAACAAAAAATGTTCCTAATGCGTTTTCTTCAGTTAAGTTATCGTAACATCCACCAGGAGCTTCTTTCTCATTAAGTAAGTTTTGGAATGAAATGAGGTTAGCTTCATCTACTGCTAAAATGTACTGAAAGTACATATCCATCTCCTTTTCCAGTGCACACATCATCTCAGCATATCTCTCATTCTCCTGCTGTAATACACAGACTTTCTTGAAGTAATCTTCGTTCTCTTGCACTAGTAGAAGTATCTTCTGAAAACACACGGCCACGACCTTTTCCAGCGCCTCTATTTTCACATTACATTCATTACTGACTTCTGCTGGTGACAGGTAACAGAAACAATCAAGAGAATTGCTTTCTGACAGGAACAGTTTGCTTAACCTCAGAGCCCTCCCCTGTGCAGAAGACAATAGTGGATACCTCTCTTCTTCTGACCAAAAACATTGCTGAGAATATGCATACTGCATGCTTTCCACTCCATCACTTTGACATGAGAATTTTTTCTTGTCTAGATCACACAGCTTCAGTGCCTGGTCTTTCTTGTCTTTCAGTCCAACACTGTCAGAAGGACTGGTTTGGTGAGCTGGTTTCTGAGGCTGCTCTTCCTTTTCCTCCGTTTTGATTACATCTTCTCCGCTGCACACCCCACTCACAGCAGGCACGCCCATTTCTGAGAGGTTTCCTTGTTTCTCACTTTGTTCAGGGTTTCCTTCAAAAAGCTTCTTTAAGTCTTTGAAATAAACAGATACATTTCTGATACCATGTGGGCCACTTAGACGGCCTTGGGCTTCTATTCTCTGTCTCCTGGGCCTGATCCATTCAGTTCTATGTAAAACTTTAGAGCGTTCCTCAGGAATACAGCTCACCTCCTGTGACTGTGCTTTCTCATACTCTAGTTCCTCCTCTTTAGCTCTTCCTCTATGTTGGCAATACTTTCCAACATCAACAACTTTATTCAGATATTTATTTCCACCTGTGCTTTTCGACATCATTTGCTTGTTTTCCCAGTGTTTTCCCATGTTGTAGTTTTCTGGAGACAACGCGAACATTTCTATTGCAGCGAAAGGCTCCTTCCTACAAAGAAGTGCAGAAGCTTTGCCAGAAAATCCTCCTGCAACAAGGCAGATGCCACTAGAACAACAGAACATATTTGCCTCAGGGAAATTCAAACACCTCACTTTCTTCACGGTGGTGAAAGCTGATATTTGGTAGCTTGCGGGTTCTAACAAGGTAAGATGAGGTGTCTTCGTTTTTAAAGGTTCAACCACAGAAAAGGGGAGTATTTTTGCAGGTAGATTTGCAGCTTGCTCCTTCAAGAGAGAGAAGCCTCTTTCATCTTTGGTTTCCATACTTGTCTTGCTGTTAGTTATCGTCTCAGAGCAAGGGGGAAGCAGTTTTGCTGCGCAATAACTTGGGGTACATCTGAACAAAGTGAAACTATCTTCTGGAGTACCTGCCATCTCTGTTCCAAGGGTGACCTGATAAAAGCAGACAAGAAATATTTCCAGCTGAAAACATAATTCTATGTTGTTAGTAACTAATTTGTCAATGGAGCCACAAGTTACTTGATCACAGATGACAAAACATTTTCCATATAAAGTTTTCCAATTCAAAGACTTGTAATGAGAGTAACGATAAAAATAAAGTGCAAGTCAGTCAGTAACTTTCTGAACGCACACCTGTACATTCATCTTGAATAACAAATTTATTGTTATGATTTGAAGCTACTTTTATATTCATCTTTAAATACTACAATTTTTCTTTTTAAACTCATCAGGTTATCTCAAAATTCACAGACTCACTGTGCTCAAAGACAGGAAGAATAGTGGTAACTTTTCTGCTCACCTGCTCAGTCTCAGCTAGACAAGCAACTTTTCCACAAGCGCCGGAATCACGCTCAGAGATGGGTAGAAGCTCTTTTGATATCTCACATATCTGCTTTCGCCCATCACAGCTACGTCCTGGTGTTTCTGTTATGGTAAAGAACTGGACAATTGTAATGCCACTCCCGGGGCATTACATGAAAAACAAACCCTAAAACATCTCATCAGATTTTTTGAACAGAAAAGTATGGAGAATTTTTCAGCGTTTTTGATTATTCCAGTGTTTTTGAGTACACTCAAAACTGCCTTCTCTACTAGATCAAAACATGCATCACCAATGAGGTAGACATGAGCATGAAATTAAACAAGGAGAAAGACCACCAAGAGAAAATGCCACTATCAAGCTCTAAAATAAAGTATATCTGGTTCTCAAAGTATTAAAAAATTGAAAGATCCCTCTCGTTCCAGTGGACAGATGACAGCTTATGGGTTAAAGTGCAGGTCTGCATTTGCGTTAGTTTATGTTGGAAGACTTCACCACGTACGATTCATGGAGATCAGAGCTTTCACAATGTTTAGCCTGGAAAGCAAACATGACTGCTGCACAGCCTTCCCGAACACTCTACTTTGGTCCTGACACGGGAAATATCCCCTAGTTCATCCAGACAGCTTCTTGAAAGCAGTTGAGTTCCCTGAGACATCCCATGTGTAAACTCTTGCATCACACTGGTAAAGAATTACTGCTTCACCTTCTCAAGATACAGTTTTCAGATTAGGAGGTTTTTAGAAAGTTTTACTCGTTCTAAGTCATGCACAACATGTGAACAAAATAATCATTATGTTTATTGTGCAGAAACTAAAGAAAAAACAACCAGTTTGTGTTCGTACCAGCCTCTTTAGCACGTAGCATCACAACTGCAGTTTGAGCCCCTGTGCTTCTGAGTGAATCCAAGTCCCTTTTCATAGTTTGAGCATCTTCCTGATTTAGATCTCCTTTCTTAATGGGAAAAGGGGAAGGAAATGGAAACAATGAAAAACAGGTTAAGGGGAAGGAAATGGAAGAAAAAAGCAGGTTATAAATATACAGGGTTTATGCTATGCAGAACAGGCACATAAAATTCCTTCGCTACTTTTTGTATTCAAAAGACCCATTGTTTCATTATAATTGTTATTATTCCATAAAATGTTCTCATTTCAATGTTTTCAAGTCAACATCATCATTTTAAACTACTCTCTGGTATTTCCTTCATACTTTACAAAGTGTTAAAGAAAAAAATATGTTTAATAAGCATGTAACAACCAAGATCACAAAAGGAAAACTATCAGAAGCTAAACTGTCTGCTCATTAACAAAGAGAAGAGAAAGTGCAATAAAGTAGGGAGGAAGACTTTGATCTTTCAAGGTGCCTTCCAATCCCTAATGTTCTGTGATTCTGTGATTCAGTGCTCAGCTACATAGACAACTGTTCCTATGTGGGAAGAATCATTCCTAACAAAATTTTGTTTTTCATTGATAATTTAACTGAATATCTTGTATTCTCTTCTTGACATTTATCTTGGCTCCATGACTGACTATGGAAAATCCGACATCTTCAGGTGGAAGAGAGACAGCCTTATTGCTGCTAGACAGCAGGTCACATTTCACATGCACTGGGTTTATTTATTTTCTCAATAAAACACATATAACATAGAATCATAGAATCATTAGGGATTGGAAGGGACCTCAAAAGATCATCTAGTCCAATCCTCCTGCAATGCAGGATCACCCAGACCAAGTCACACAGGAACACATCCAGGCGGGTTTCAATGTCTCCAGGCAAGGAGACTCCACCACAACCCTGGGCAAAATGGGTACAGAAAAGAAGCCGACACGGTCACTGTAGTCTCTGGACACTGCTGACCATCAGCTGCCAGCAGAAAATAAAGTTGAAGCTCAGCTGTAGCTTTAACATTACATACAGATGGGAAAGGCAGTGACTTCAAGTCTTCAGCCTGCAGTGAGGCAGAAAGAGCCACTGGATTTCCACAGGGTGACCAGTGACAACAGTTTTGATTTCAACCCAGGTTAGCTCCCACATCACAGTGCACTGTTATGACATCTCGACAGGGAGGTATAATTTAAGCAAAACCCTCAACAATTCATATATTTCTTCATTTTCTCAGTTATACTTAAGCTAATATTAATTCCTCAAAACACACTGATTCCTGCAAGTTTGCATCTCTTTCTCCCTAGATAGCCACACAAAGCTGTGCAGAAGGTACAAAGCGTGAGTGCCAGGAACACCATACATTAAACCAAGATCTCAGCTATCATGTGAAAGCTGTAGAAAGATGCATCGCTTGGAGTTCCATCATTTTCCTTTACCAACATCTTCAACAGACCTCTAACATTCATCCCTGGAAACAAGCTGATAATTCAAGACACAGCTCTGTGTGGAAGAAGCTGCTTTCTTGTGCATTTTTCATTCAGGCATAAGTTCCAATTGGAATATTGTAGGTAGGATCCTAATAACAGGTTTTGAAATTCAGATTTCTGGCAAGGCTTGAGGCTACAAGCCTTCGCAAGATGCAGTTCCCCTCTACAGTGCTGGAGCAAAACATCTAATCAGATCAGATATCATTGCATGAAAATACAATAATGACTAAGGCTAGTCTTCAGAATACTTGATGCAATTGGCATTTGAATGGCATGGCATTTATTCACTCATGAATCTCACACCATGTGTATTTCACCGGAGCTGGGTAAGCCTGTCCTCACAAACAGCTTTTTCTCCTGGCAGCTGTTTCAGTTAAATATGAGAAGAACTGCATGAGAACTTTTCTTCTATGGCAGACATGGACTTTTTATTTTCATAACTGTGGATGGAGTGTCGTGAGCTCAAAAAGGATCTTTCTTGTAGCTATTTTGGTCTGAATACTGCAAGGTCAAGGTAATGCCATTATGAAATTTTATTTTAGTAGGTGATAGTAAAACACAAGGTAAGGGGGAAAAGACTTCAGTTTTACAGTACAACACCAGATGTCTCCCTCTTCCTTTTATTGTCGATTTTGAATCATGGAATCATCATGGAATCACAGAATGGTTTAAGCTGGAAGAGACCTCAGACATAAGCTAGTTCCAACCCCCCTGTCGTGATCAGCAGCACCTCTCACTAGACCGGGTTGTCCAGAGCTCTGTCCAACACAGCCTTAAACATTTCCAGAAGGGAGCATCCACAACCTCCTTGGCAACCTGTTCCAGTGTCTCACCACCATCATACTGTGGAATTTCTTCTTAAGATCCAATCTAAATCTACCCTTTTGTAGTTTGAAACCATTCCCCCTGTCCTCCTATCACTACAGTCCCTCCAATTTTTCTGTTGGAAGTTTTGCTCCCGTACCTTCAGGTGCTGGAAGTGTGTTGTAAGGTCTCCCCAGAGCCCTCTCCTCTTCTCCAGGGTGAACAGCCCTAGTTCCTTCGGTTTGCAAGGACCCAGTGGTCAAGCCTGTCAGGATCCCTCTGGATAGCCTCCATTGCCTTAGGCCCATCAATCAGAACACACAGCTTGGTGTCATTGCCACGTGCCTCAGCATAGCTTCCAGGACAACCTGTTCCATGATCTTTCCAGGCACAGAGATTAGACTGACTGCCCGTTCCCTGCCCAGTTCCCTGAGTCATCTTTTCATCACTTTCTAGAACTGGGGGTGATGTTTCCCCTTTTTCAGTAAGTGGGAACTACACTAGACTGCCATGATCCATCAAATACTGTGGATGATGGCTTAGCAGCTTCATCCACCAGTTCCCAGAACCTGTGGGTACATCCCATCAGGCCCCTTAGACCTGTGAACCTTCGGGTTCTCCTTTAGGTCATGAACCTGAACTGCTCCTAATATGAGTGGTTCTTTACAGAATCACAGAATGTTAGATGATGGAAGAGACCTCAAAAGATCATCTAGTCTAATCCCTTGGTCTTTCCAGTCAGATGGCCAGTAATTCTCCACTACTTATTCCCTGGCTCAGAAAGACCTCACTCCTCCTGATTATAGATGTACTGTTCTCTCCTGGTGTACTTGGTTATTGTACCTGTTCACAGCTCCGTGTAAGTCATAGAATCATTAGGGATTGGAAGGGACCTCGAAAGATCATCTAGTCCAATCCCTCTGCCACAGCAGGATCACCTAGACCTTTAGAAATGCCTTCAAATATTTTCAAACCTTATTATTCAATAGTAAGAAAAAAAGAAATCGGTACTTAGAGTAAGTGTAACTGTGGTTCAGGCCAAATGGAAAAAGAAGAAATAGCAGCCAGTCCTTCTGCCACCTCAGGGCAACTACTAAGACACATGTGGCAAGGCACAGCTTTCTAGCTCTCCACAAGGATCACTTGTGCTGGTGGTTGCTCCAGAATGATCTTACTATTGTTTCTCCTTACACAAAGAAAATTTCCTGGATTTCTTTTCTTTGGGACTGCAGAACCACTCATGGTACAAAATCACCTGTTTGCAAAGGTGCATTCAAGTACCAGGTTAAAAACATTGTCCTTATTTCTTCTAGCTTTTATGGACAGAAGATGCTCTCCACCCTCTTTAAGTTGCGTAACTACTCGCAGTCTGATTGTCCTCCAGTACTAGACGGGTTTTCTTCATGCCCATTACCTCGTGGTTAACCCCAGTTAAAATTTAGAGAGCTCTTGTGATATCAGGTCACAGTCTGAATGGAGTGGCTGAGTGTGAGATTTAGCTGACTTCACGTTATTTAATGTAGCCTCAGAAAAAAACACTGTCCTCCTCAGTACATAAAGAACAAAACTTGGTTTGAGTCTTCTCTATGGAAAAATTTGTNTGTCCTTTCTAAAAAGGACGTAGCCGTCCATGGCCAAATGAATGACACTACAGCGTAGGCAGTGCTTTCCCATGCAGTCCTGGAGCGAAGTGCTTGCAGCAAGCGAGCCTTGTTCAGTGTATTCAGGGCATGGCACACCACTGTGGAGCTGCAAGTCACTGAATAACCCAATTCACTCCCATTTGTGACTACTGTATCCATCTTCCTTTGTTTGCCATTATCCTGAAAATCTCATAGGCAAGATTTATTGTCAGCTGTGCTTTTTTCTTCAGCATTTGGGCATGGATAACATGTGAAAACTCACCCAGCCGTACGTGTATGCCTCCACCGAGTGGTGTCCTATGGCACACAGGTCAGGACGTTCTTCTGGGCTCTATTTCTTCTATGAACTGAGACCTTTTGCGCTCAGCACGTCACTTAAAAAGTCAAGGAAGCAAGATTTCTGAAGTGCCCTCACTGTGCACCTAATGAAAGCACTGCAATGCAATGACGCTCCAACTACTGATTCCAGAGGATGTGAATTAGATGCTGAAGTCCTAATGCATCAGCAGAAATAAAGCAAAAACAGAAAGCAGGAAGGAAAAAGCCTCACACTTGCATTTCAGTTGCATATATAACAGGTATGATCCGGGGTGATATAAAGATAAAAGCTACTTATATTTTACCTTATTTTTACTTACCTGGTCAACACTGTCAGCTCCATTCTGCAGTCTTTTAAGTTGTGAGTCCTTTTCTTTCTTGCTTTTCGATTTCACTCTACCTTGATCTTTTAAAGCTCTGTTTTCAACCAAAAGGTCTTCCATTTTTTCCTGTAGTTTGAGTTCAGATAATTTCAGACGATAAACATGATGGCAAGATTCTTCCAATTCTCTTCTAAGAAATTCCTGAGTGTCCTGAGAGCACTGGAGTTCGGTCAGCAACATCGCTTCCTGTCTTCTGCTGTCCTCCTCTTTTTCCCTTAAAAACTTCAGATTTTGCTGAAATTCCTCAAAGTGTCTTTTCATGCCACGCTCTACGTTTTCAATGCAAGTTTTCAATTCCATTACTTCCACATCTGAGTGATTATAGCCCTGAGTTTCACTGAATGACGAATCCAGCTTCTGATGGAGACACTGCACCATGCCCTCTTCCAGCTCAGAAGTCAAAAGAGCAATATGGACACTAAGATCCAGGACTTGCTTTTTCAGCCTAGACACCTCTCCCCAGAGGTAACATTCCCTTTCTCTCAGCACTGCAGTCTGTTGGGTCTGCCTTTGTTTGTAGTGTTCAAAATAGTCTGACTGGCTTTTTATTTCATCTTCTTTTATTTTCAGCTGCTCCTGAAGCCAATGTAATTTTTTCTTTTGCTTCTTCTCTGACTTTTCTTGATTTTCAACCTGTAATTTTAGTGAGTTGCTTGGTTAACATTTTAATACTAAATTGGTTACTCCTTTACCCTGTTGGGTTTGTGGCTGGGGAGGTGGGTGTGAAAGGGCTGGAAGCGGTGGAGGACACTACTGGAGTGACCCCTGCAAGAAGCTTTGAGAAAATTCCTTCTCTTCAAGTTAATCACTGCCTCTGTGGTAAACACATTTAAGAATGGAAGACATACAGGAACAGTCTTCTGCTTTGGAGAAGTGGTATGAGAGAGAGACAACCATATAGACACCCAAGTCAGTGAGGAAGGAAAGGAAGAAGTATGCTGGAGTACCTTGCAGCCTTCCCTGATCAACAGTGAGAGAAATCCTATCTGCAGCCTGTGAGGGACCCTGTCCGGACCAGCAGACTCCTCCTGAAAGAGGCCATGACTCTGAGGAGGACCTGCCCTGGAGCAGCTTGCTGCTGGGAAAATCACAGCCTGTGGAAGGAACCTGTGCTAGATGGTTCATGGAGGACTGTCTCCTGTGAGAGGGACACCATGCTGGAAGACTGTAATGTGTTTTCCCCCTGAGAAGGAAGGAGCAGCAGAAGCAACATGGAACAGACTAACCACAACTCCCATTGCCCTGAGCCTCTGTGGAGGGGAGCTAGCACAGCCCGGGAAGAAGGGATGGATGGGAGGAAGCTATATTTATTAAAATATTGTTGTATTGGTAACTGTCCTACTGTGAGTCACTTGTTGAACTGGTGATGGATTTGTTTCAATGCAATTGCTTTTGACTCCCCAAGTTGAGTCTGTCATTTGTTCACGACCTTAAGCAGTAAGTGAATCCCCCTGTCTCAACCTTCAAGGCTTTTACTGTATTTTCTCCTTCCCATCACACTGGAGGTGGGTAGGAGTGAGTGAATGGCTGCGTGGTGCTTGCTTGCCAGCTGGACCTACACAAAGACACTCCTCATTTTTCTTCATTTTGTGATAATTCTGCCCTTGTTTTCTGAAAACTCAGGAATGAGACAAATGGCAATGCCTTGAAGCCAGTAAAAGCCTGTACTTTGAGCAAAGCTGACCTACTGCTTTGTCAGTTCAGCCATCACTGAAATGGAAAATATCTCAGCAGGAAGCAAATAAATAAAACACAAGTACATCTGCTGCTACATAAAATACGGGACATTTTTTAAACAGTTTATCTTGCATGTTCTACAGTACACACATAAAAAGCAACCTTTGAACTGGAATCCATATAAGCAGCTCTGAATTACACAGTGACAGGTCCTTAACACTGGCAGCCGTGGAGCACTGAGATGCTACCAACAGAGCAGCTGTGGTTCTATTACAGAAAACAAGGCACGTGTCACATGAGATCAAGTCCTGCCCTTTACCACACTGTCACCTGTCAGGTCCTTTAATGAATCTCTTGAAAAAGGAGAAAGGAACAGATGCCTTTTGACAAAGTCTGGGAAAACTTTGGTATTTCACTTGCACTGTGGTGTGTTTGAGCAAAGCCACACCGAGGTGAAAAATGTCAATGAAGGACACAAGGCGGGTGTCATGATTCCTGAGCTGCCCTTGTTTTGAGCAGAGTAAGAACCACCAGCACCAAGGATGATTGTGATAACTTTGAAGCAAGCCTGAAGGCACAGAGATGTTACTGTATTTCTTCAAGGGCTTCTTTAGGTCCTTTTGGTTTTTCATACTTCCCAATCTGAAGGGCTCAATTGCAAGAACAGGGCAGCAGGAGCACTAGGCTGAACTGTTACACCAAGTCAGGTAGGTGTGGGATAGTAATTTATGTGGTTCACTGCTGATGGGAAGGTATCTATGTCTGAGCTTTTGGGTCTTGAGAAATACATTTCACTTTTAACAAAAAAGCAAAGACTGTTATTGATGCTTAGGAGACTTGTCACATGTCACTAGTGTCCTGTCCAGTTACTTAACTTCGATCTCTGAAGCTGAGAATATCTTACGAATCTGAAGATTTGTTGTAGACAGTCCCTGAAAAACTTTAATTCATTCTTTGTTTTCATGGATCTATCCAATGAGCGTTTGCAGCTCAGAAAGCCAACTGTATCCTGGGCTGCATCAAAAGAAGCATGGCCGGTGTGTTGAGGTTGTTATGTGCCCCTGTTCTCCTGAGACTCCACCTCGAGTCCAGCACAGGGGCTTCCAATGTAAGAAGCATTTGGATTCATTGGAAGGAGCCCAGAGAAGGGGAGAGGATCAGAGGACTTCGGATACCTCTCCTGTGAAGACAGTTTGGATTGTTCAGGCTGGAGAAGGCTCTGAGGGGACCTTCTAGCAGTCCTCTGGTACCTATAAGAGAGCTTATAAGGGGGCCTGTAAGAAAGCTGAGGAGGGACTTTGTATAAAGGCAGGTAGTGGTGGGACAAAGGGTAATGGCTTTAAGCTGAAAGCAGGTAAATTTAGATGAGCTATTAGGAACATTCTTCACTATGAAGTCACTGGAACATGTTGCCCAAAGAAGGTGTGGATACCCTGTTCCTGGAATTGTTCAAGGCCAGGTTGGATGGGGCTTCGAATAAATTGATCTAGCAAAAGTTATTGCTTCCCACGGCAGGGGGTCTGGAAGTAGGTGATCTCTAAGGTTCCTTCCAAACCAAACCTATGGTTGTATGATTACTAGAAAGAGAAAATAAAAGAGGTTATTTGAAACAATATCCTCCTCACCAAGGTGAGCAGATCCTCCCGAACGGCCCGCAGTTTCCCTTTAACACGCACGTTTGCATTTTCAATCTGGTGTAGCTTTGCATTTAGTTGATCGGTTGTTCCAAGGAGTGTTTTGTGTGACAGCTCCAGCTCTTTCATCCTGTGATATTGAAAATAAATATCTTTGTTAAGTAAACACCACACAGTACAGAAGTCATCAGCAATGCATCAATTTATTGTTATTTTTTCCATTTTTCTCACAAAAATATAATAGTAATGACTTGTTGATCAAGAATAGCTAATTCTTAACAAATCTCAAAAGTGTTAAAGATGTTTGTGTTCATTCTGTTTCTGTTGGCTTTATATAAAAGCCATAAGAAAACACACAAGATTAACGCTCCCTAAAGTTTGGCATGCCTAGTTTTTAAGGTTCTTCCCTTCTTACCTTAAAATCTTTATTAAAATAGGCCTATTTCTACAAAAGCTTCCATTTTAAAAAGAAGATTCATCATTATTTTGATGAAAAGGTCATTATTAAAGCAATTCCGGTCAAATCCTTTGATGAATTAAAGTAATTAAGAAATCATACAGATAATTATTTTGAGTAGCATTTGTATTTGCTGCCCTTTTAACTCTTTGGCTTTGTTTAGAACAGTGGAGATGCTGACTATCAAAACCTTTATCTCATTCCAGTCATCTGCATAATTAATGGTAAATGGCACCTTTATCTACCATCACAATTGGCATTAACATACCAAACTAGACAAAGCCTTCTGAAACAATGAACTTTTATAGCAACACCAAATTCCAAATTAACTCTTAATGTAAAAAGGAAGGGACATCACAGAATCATTAGGGATTGGAAAGGACCTGGAAAGATCATCTAGTCCAATCCCCCTGCCACAGCAGGATCACCTAGACCAAGTCACACAGGAACACATCCAGGTGGGTTTTAAACGTCTCCAGAGAAGGAGACTCCACAACCTCCCTGGGCAGCCTGTTCCAGTGCTCTGTCACCCTCACTGTGAAGAAATTCCTTCTCATATTTATATGGAACCTCCTATGTTCCAGCTTGCACTCACTGCCCCATGTCCTATCACCAGATGACACTGAGAAGAGCCTGGCTCCATCCTCCTGACACCCACCCCTCATACATTTATAGACATTAATGAGGTCACCCCTTATGAATATTTAAGAACGAAACATCCTGAGAGAAAGCGGTCTGGTTTTTTGCAACAAGTTTTAGATCATGCTGGAAATCCAACTTCAATAATAAAATGAAAAAATTGAATATTTGCATTATGACAGCTAGTCAGGCACCCTAAAAATACAGAGCTTTTCTTTTTGCTAAATTTGCATGCATCATTTGACAGCCATTACACGGGACAAAGGGAAAGTGCATTTGTCATATCACGTTCATTTTACATGCAAAAAAACCCCCTTTTATTTACCTGTTTCTTCGGACAGAATCTGACTCCACGTACTCTTCTAGAACCCCTTTCATTTTTTGCTCCGACTTTTCCAGCTCTCTTATTCTAAGGTTCACATTCTCTTCCCCAGCAGTTTTTACTTGATTAGCAGGTATGCTTGCATCTAGATCCTGCAAAGTCCAGGCAGCATCAATTTTAACACTGAACTTCAGTATATCAAATCCTTCATTTCTTGGAACTTTAACAAAATAACACAATTCTTGTTGCCTCCCAGATGAAGGATCCATGATGGAAAAGCCCCCAAATTATTAGGCTCTAAAAATACTGCAGTCCAAGCATGCAATAAGTCTAAGTCTCTGATGATCAAATGAACAGCCCTTCTCAGTTCTGAACACATTTATTATTTATGAAAGAGTCTCATTTCATTAGCCCCAAGGTAATTCAACATGTATGAAAGGAATTGCCATTCACAACAGGAGATCCCCATAAAAGTTTCAATAAGATTTATTAAAGAAGAATCAGGCATCATAGTTTTCAAAAGCAGATCATTTTCTACCAAGTGGAGGAGCTAATTAAACTGAATATGCTTTTCACAGGAAAAAAAAAATCTCTGTTATTGGTAAATCTATGATATTTGTATTGTTTCAAGGCTGAAGATTAAAAAAGGATATTTGATATTCAAAAGGCAATATATGAATATTCCAGAGAAACATTCAATGTATTAACTTGTCTGTTGGAATTCTACATTTAGGGTTTTGCTTAAAATTCTACACATTTAAGAAGTTACGAAACCAGCCCTAGACAAAATTGTTAAACTCAGCCTTGGGAAGGCAAGCACTTGTTTGTGCTTCTTTATAAGTGCGTTTTTGTTCCCTAAAGTTTATCTCATTCTACAAAAACTTATTAAAGTTTTCTGGTTAGGCTCTATGCTTCTGACGCTTCATCCTGACAACTACTCAGTACTTCAGAGGAAAAGGGAAAAAGCAGTTCTATCAGAAATAAGAAAACTATTCACTTACACAGATGGAACTGATGCTTTACAAGAGGTATCACAGAAAGTGAAAATCAGGCCCAGCCTCTTCCTGGACTGAGTCTAGTATTTTAACATATTGCACTTGTTCCCAGCTTTATAATAAACAGCAATATGCTACGGATAGTAAGACTGGAATGAGATGTTCCATTTTCTGAGACTACTCAAATCCTGCCAGCTCAGCAGAGTAAAAACATCCTGAATGTCAAGGAAAACACCATTCAAATCAGCCAGCATCTCTGAGAAAACAGTCGCTCATGAATTACTTTGTAACAGAACTGCTCCATGAAAACAACGAAGGCAATTAAATTCTTCCTACCTTTTTTACTTTGTATCAAGGCCATCTCCTGTCTCTGCAGTGCTCTTACCATTGCAGCCACCTGCTGACCATCACCCCACGTTTGTGCGTATCGTTTCATTTCCAAAGCAATAATGAGTAAAACTATGTCCATGAGAAGAAAGAGTGTTTGACAAGTGTACGCGCTTTCCGATTCCTGTTCCATCACCTGCTTTGGTTGTCTGAAGATCCGTTGTCCTTCTCTTCAGACTAACGCTGAAACTCTTACATTTGCAAAGAAGACCTCGTTTTTCGCACATTCTGTCATCACACTGCTAAAAGCTGTAACTGAAACTTGAAAGTTTGCTATTTGAAAACACATTCTCTAAATGTTTGTCCTCTTTAAATAGCATATTGTAAGCAACGCATTCTTTTGGAGTTTCCAAACTTCTGCATGGTCTTTATTTCCAACTTCAATTGTGCTTTGTACCAGGGTTATTCAGACCCTTACGTGAATGGCAGTTCTGATCAGTCACATCTGATCGAGTAAAACTTGAGGAGTGACTCAGCTACTTCAGCAGGTGAATGATCTTGTTTGGTGATTCCTTGCGAAGAACACGTCATCTCTTTTCAGAGCCTAAACACTATCTGAGAAAGCTGGCTTCTTTTGAGGCTAATTGTCGCACCTTCAACAGTTGCCTTTTCCTGAACTTGCTTTTTGCTGCCTTGATTGTTCTTTGCCTTAAGTTTTCAATCCTAATTTCCACACTATCTTATGCATTATCATAACCATCTTATTCCACTCTACGTTCGTGTCCAAGTCCAGTGTGTCCATGGGAGCAGACTTTTTCTCTGTAGCTTTCTGCGTAGCCCTTTTAACGCGAAGATGATTTTCAAGAAAATATGAGGGAGAAGAAAGTTACCTTTTAATATGGTTCTCTTAATAATTTCAGTTGCTTCAACATTCCAGAGATAAAGTTACCTGTTGCTTCATATCACCTTTACAGCTTTGAAATTATTTGCTTTTCCTCTTTGAAAGAAAAGCCTAAGTTTTTTTCCATTTTCTAATAATTCTCTATCCACACAACCCTTAAACTTTCAATTTTTCAATCAGTGCTTCACCCAAAATTTTTCTGGCTGTTCAATGTCCTTGACATTATGAGCAATGTCCTTGAACATTTTTTCTACCTCTGTTGCTTGAGGTTGTGCTGGGTTTGCTTACTAGGAGTTTAAGTTAACATTTATTTTATTTCATCTGGGAGCATCCCATGATGTCAATACATTTATTTCCAACTATCTCCAAGCTTATCACAAAAGTCTACACATCCCTTTCTTCAAGTGTCTCTTTCTTCTCGGAAACACTGCACAGTGCATCATGCAGTATGTTTTCCAGACTTCTCGGGCCACCTTGGGATCTTTCATTTTCCCAGCGCTGTCTTTACAAGTTATTGCCTTAATTTGCAAGAAACATTAAAAAAACACGTGTCCCATGAAGTTTTTATCCACTTCAAAGTTTTCTTAGTTCAACTTACTATCTTTCTCCAAATCCCATCTCTTCTCAATCTGTGGATTTCCAGCTTATGGATTTAATATGAATTTTTCCACTGTGGGGTTGTAAATATTTGTTTCCAACTTTGAATAGTTCGTTTTATCTGTCAGCTATTTATGATGATTTATTGTCAAACACTTAGCTTTTTCATATAGATATTAAAAGGGAGATTCAGTGTTTCCTGGGTGAAACGCAAACCACGTTGAAAGCATGCAGTATGGAGACAAAGATTTCAGTACTTTAAGAAAACCATTTGGCAGATAACAGTTCACATAGCAGCAAGTAATTGCACTTGTATTTTTGCCACTGTTTGATTGGTGTGACAGTGTAAATTCTATTTAGATTTTTTCCAGTGTTTACGATGCACAGGTCCTCATGTGATGACCAAATTATTCCATCTTGAGGCTATACCTCTTAAAAATGTCTAAATTTAAATTCAAATATTTTGCAGTATTATGCAAACTGTTTTATGAAAATAATGCACCAATTTAAAGTTGCTCAATAAATATTTTCTCTATTTTGCACGTGGACTCAGCTGTTCACTCCACAGGTCCTTTTAATAGCCTGTACAGAAACCAAAAACCAAAACACAGAAAATAAAAACAACAAAAAGAAAAGTCCGTTGAGCTCTAGGTAGATAATATGGATTTAAAAGTAAGCATTGGCATGCAGCCCTAGACACACAGACACCACAATCTCTTTATAAAAGTTTATATTAGTTTTGAAATGCCACAAACCAGAATTACTATCAGTAAATTGAAACAATGAACAATGCTCAAGAGTCCAACTGTGGCTAAATCTCTTAAAATAGGCTTTACTCTGTTTCATTAACCAGAGATGGATTCCCATATGGCAAGATGAATTAATGGAAATTGCCTTCCCAAAGAGGACCACAGTATCATCTGCACAGTGAGAGCAGAGTATCTCTGGGACTGTGTGGCCATTATCACTGTGTTATCCCCTCAAAACACCCGTCGTCATCCTTGAATTCAACTACTTAAGCAGCCACCGTTAACAAGAAGAATAGTAGGTTATGTCAGCACAATGTATTTCCTGGAGAGCAGTTATACTTGTAATTTCTTGCTGTTTTCCAAGAGAAAGCCTTAATGCTATCAGGTATACCAGCATGGAAACCCATGGATCAAGCCTGAGCTTTGAATTATAAAAGATTTTTGAACTAACAGCATTTAAATTATTTTTAAATAGAATGTTTAAAATGCTGGTGAACTCCCTGCACTTTATAAAGTGACTCTAAACTTGGCCAGTATACTTTTCACAGTGATAAGCTGAGTGTTATACCACAAGACTCCTCCTTTGGTCACTCTTCTATAAGCATATGCTTAGTTTTTGACAAAACCAAGGAAATTTCAAAAGGAATGCTCAATATGCTGTAAAAACTGCTAATTTGCAGCTACTTTCCAACAGCCATCTAGCAACCAAGAGCAAGCTGCTGTGCTTGTAACAAAACAATAATAACTTTGGGTTAAATTCTACCCATCTGCACCAAGCATCTTTTTGTGGCAAAATATAACACATGTGCAGCAACTCTAGTAATGAGAGGCCAGAACAGAACTTGATGGTCGTTTCAGAGACAACAATGAACTGCATCTTCTACTAGAAGGAGAGCCTGGTTCCATCATCCTGACACTTACCCTTTAGATATTTATAGGCTTTTATGAGTTGTCCCCTTGGTTTCCTCCTCTTTAGGGTAGGCTGACTCAGCCTCTCAGCCTCTCCTAGGCTGATCTATGTGATATGGTGACCTGGAGAAGATTCCAGTAATGAAACGTGAACAGGAGGACTGCTGCTCTGTGGTACCCTGAATCTTCTGGGCCCCTCAGTTGAAGAAGGACACAGAACTGCTGGAGAGAGTCCAGCGCAGAGCCACAAAGATGATGAAGGGAATAGAACACATCCCTTATGGGGGAAGGCTGAGGGAGCTGGATCTCTTTGGCTTGGAGGGGGGAAGATGGAGGAGTGAGCCCATACATGTTTATGGATATGTGAGGGGTGGGTGTCGGGAGGATGGGGCCAGGCTCTGCTCAGTGGCATCTAGTGGTGGGACAAGGGGCAATGGGTGTAAGCTGGAACACAGGAGGTTCCACATCAATGTGAGAAGGAACTTCTTCCCAGTGAGGGTGACAGAGCACTGCAAGGGGCTGCCCAAGTGGGTTGTGGAGTCTCCTTCTCTGGAGACATTTAGGACCTGCCTGGACATGTTCCTGTGCTACTTAGTCTGGGTGATCCTGCTGTGGCAGGGGGACTGGACTGGATGATCTTTCGAGGTTCCTTCCAGTCCCTAATGTTCTATGATGTTCTATGAGATTCCATGAATGTAATTCTCAACAGACTGCATGGAATGAGAAATCTTGGGAAAGTTCAGTTTAAAAGAGCACCTTCAAAAAACAAACAGCAGACAAAACAAATGCACTATGCTAATATTCAGTAGTTTTAAATTACAGTTTAATCTTCTCAGTTAAGTTGTTGAGTCACCATCCTTACTGAAAGACAGTGTGCAGTATATTTTGCCCCACGAAAGAGGTCTTGGACTGATTTCCTGAATTGCATCTCCCTCCTATTCTTTGTGAAGACAAGCACTGCTGTTACAGCTCCTGCTAAAGCTGAGAACATTCACTCTGTCTTTTGCACTAAGCTGAAAGGATCAGGGAGCTGTGGAAAGGATAGTGGGAATGATGATAATCTCAAGGGAGAGACATGGAAGTTCCATGTCCTTGAACTTTCCATGTTGCACGGGCACGTGGAGGACCAGTCGCATCATCTCATCATGTCATAGAAGGGAACTTTGGTTATTCTTTCCTCAGTTATTTCACAGCTTCAAGAGTCTCACAGGGCTTTTCAGAAAGCAAAACTGAAAACCAAGCAGTGTTTGCCACCTTTCAGTCCACCATGACACAAGGTAGATCCCATGGCAACACCTGAACTTTTACATAAAGTGTACCTGATCTGCAGAATTGAAAGGCACCCATTGCACTTACAGCAGTCGGGGCCTTATAGTTCAGAATCCCTTGTCACTGAAAATGCAGTGACTTTCTGCAGAAGCCTAGGAGGGCAACTGAAAGCATCCAAATAAAATTTGATACATGACTCTTCCTCTCTGTGCAAGTAAAACAAATATACCCTTCCCTATAGTTTTGGGGTCTTATGAAGACAGTGCTCAAAACAGGGCAAAACTGAAGGTTTAAAAATTTAGTACAAAGACAATCAAAGAATACCAACCACACATCTTGGTTCAGTTCTGTCATCAAGGCCACAGAATGAATGCTAGTGAAAAAAATAAAAAAAGGAACAAAAACTATAACATAAGATCAAAAGAAAATGAGGAAGAAAGAAAAGAAAAAAGATGTAAGATATGTAATATGAAATCAAATCACATTACAGCAGTTAGTCTTACATTAACTTTTACTGAGTGGATCTGAGAGATAACAGCATACCAATTTGTCTTTAGAAAGGGGTAACAAGGTACAAAACTCAGTGTCTGAGAGCAGGTTTACAAACACTTGACATTTACAGATTAAGCAACTTCAGAAATATTAGGCTGGGCTTTTTTTTCTCAGTTAAGCAAGTACTTATAATGACACCCCGAGAGCTCTCCTGAGCCAAGCCTTACCTAGCCAAGGATGCAAAAGGGATGCAACTTAAATTGTAGAAAACTAGTTGTAAGAAAAGCATGACACATTTAAACAGCACTTCTTCCTCACGAATAAAACTGAGTTTTTACATTGCTCTTTTGAATAGTCTTTTGAACAGACAGGGGGAAACCCTCCTCCTATCCAGGAGTTGAAGGTCAGTAGAAAATGATGAGGCTTTTTTGAGGTCTCCTGCTAATGTAACATTAAGTCAGAGAGAACATGAATCATTTTAACTGTTTCTGCTTTCTGCTAACCTTGTGATTAAGTTGTTTTACCCCGATACTTTTTCCCAACTGATGGATGAGCACACATAATGCCATCTTCCATCTTCAAAATTACCAGTCTACCCAATCTAACGCCTACTCTGTAAACTGGAAAGGCAATGCACTAAAAGGCTTACAGCATAGCAAAGGCAGCACCCAGACACTTTGACATCTTAGAAAAGGTGGATAAACACAAACACTGGCAATAATTAACACAAGGAGGTATCCGCTATCCCTGAAGGTTTTTCTGCTGTGAGGAGCTAACTGTAACATCTTGGACATCACAAGCTATTAGGCAGGAGAAGCTTCAGCTATAGTAGTCTGGGACAGAAGAGTGCAAAGTTAGCTAAAGAGCACTCTAAGGGCTGGACACTGCCTGCATTTCTCTCCTAGTGGAAATGGAGAGCACTGTCTTCCCAGCACTGCCTTCCCACTGGGTGCAGACAGGCTAGCCCCAGACAGGGAGTAGTCAGTGTGATGCAAAGTGACAGCAACAGCAGTAGAGAGCCCAGCTTCTCATGGCTATTCTGCTGGCTCTTCCACAAACCTGGCTGGACACCTCAGTTCAAATAGTGCAGGATAAGGTAATGCAGAGAGGCAACAGCTACTGTGGAACAGAAAGGGCCAAGAAAACTGCTGAGGGAATTGAGGTAGCTACAAGGAGTGCAGTACCCCCAAAGGGTGGCACAAGAAAAGTCTGCCCCATGCTGAGAGTAGACAAAGAGACAGTGAGATTACTGAGGGGTAAGAAGCCTTCTCACATCCAGTGAGCTGCTCCCCAAAGGCCCCTCCTCCAAAAGCATACCTTTCACTCTTTTACCTCATTCTGGTCCCAAAACTAGCTACTGAAGCATGCACTAGCCTCCCCATTGAGCTCAGCAGCAGGTTTATGTAGGATTATGTCCCTATATGCCAGACGAAGTGAACCTGAGACAACGTGAACCTGAGACGACGCGGCTCAGCTTTGGATCTAGACACTGGTTTAACAAAAGCAATAGAAGCGAAACATTCTAGTAGGGTTTAGGGAAAGCTCCATTGTCAGCCTGTGACCTGCAGAACAGCCTCAACTCCACAGACCTGGGAAATACTTGAGTACAGGGTCTTTGTGACGGCAGTGACGCAAATAGTGAAAAGAAAACTCCCTTGGCATTGCCCAGGCATTTATTTACCTTCTCCTCAATTTCTTTCAATTGTCTCTTTTGAAGTTCTATTTTATCTTCAAGTTCCCGAATTCTCTGGAACAGGAAAAAGAAAATAGACATTATTACATCTAATTTGAAATGTGTATGAACCAAAGAGTTAAAATAACTAAAAACTAAGAGAACAAATGTCCATTATGAAGGTAACTCTTCCTTTAGAATCATACTGGGCATGTCTGCCACATCAGTGCTCCATGTTTCTATAAACCACAGGATTTCAAACAAGCTACACTCACAGAACATCATGTTTACTACCAGGAGGTTTACTCATCACTACTTCATTAATCATAATTTTAAGACATACACGGAGACAACTCTGATTAGCATCAACATTCTTAGAAGCACAACACTATTTTCTCTGCAACTGCAAGCTGCTTTCACACTCACACAAACAGTAAGTATCTGATACCATAACATTCCATTTTACTTCTGGGCTTCCCCTTCCTTTAAAACATAGCTGTGCTTCTAGCACAGCCACACTGCACCAGAGAAACAGGGCACACAGCTTTTCAGATCAACTGAAAACACCATACAGATCTTCATCTCCATCTTATTACTAGAGGCACCTTCCACCAGACTCAGAGGGAAGGTCTCCTTCAGCATCAGAGTGTTAATGATTTCTCTTGTTCAGTTCCAGGGAAAGCTCTCCAGGTATATGTGACTGTCGTTGGGTCTGCACATCCTGCCTTATTTCTGTCCCTTCCTTTCTTTTTTATAAGGGTTTTGGTTTTTTTTTAAAAAAAACTTCTAGGCTTCTAAATGAAGACAATCAAGAAGCAACTTTAAAACATTAGGGGAAGTTTTGGATTAACTGCCTGACCTCTGCCTGGCTTGAGGTACAAAGGTTATTAACAATTGCTGAACTTTGAAAGAGAAATTAACAGCGACACTCATTTCTATGTGTAGGCTACCAAAATTAATGTAGCAGTTGTGGCATCACTCCCAAATTATTTTATGATTCATCAATTAATGGCAACAATAGCACCTCTGTGAAAACAACCCGCAATCCTTACTAACGAACCTGTGGCATCACCTGATGCTGCTAGCTGATCACGTGCATTTGCTTCTAAGACCTCAAAGAGTGGGAAATGTCTCACTGCAACCCTGGGCAGCTGCAGCAGGGCACCAATAACCACACTGTTGTGGTGAACCGCAGAGTTTCGCTTGGAAATTACAGATCTGACCTGGGGCTGCCCCACAGATGAGGTACATACACCCAGCCCCACAGTTCACTTTGCCTACAGCATCCCGCTCACCACACAAACATTACAGACACAAGCAAAGTCTTTATTATCAGCGCTGTTTTAACATAAAACATTTCACTTCAGTGGTATTTTTAATATTACGCCTTCAGAATAAGTCAACCAAAACCTCCACTGGACCGTCCTGTAACTCTCAGAGGTTTCCTCAGGTGACATAGAATCATAGAATCACTACGGACTGGAAGGGACCTCGAAAGATCATCTAGTCCAATCCTCCCGCAACAGCAGGATCACCTAGACCAAGTCACACAGGAACACATCCAGGCGGGTCTTGAACATCTCCAGTGA
>VXBP01007161.1:0-89664 GCA_013400115.1 Rhinopomastus cyanomelas | reverse complement strand
CCCTGGGGCACTCCACTAGATACAGGCCTCCAACTAGACTCTGTCCCATTGACCACCACTCTCTGACTTCTACCCTGTAGCCAGTTTACAATCCACCTCACTACCTGAAAATCTAGACCACACTGCCTCAGTTTGGCTGCGAGGACGGTGTGACAGACTGTGTCAAAAGCCTTACTTAAGTCAAGATAGATCACATCCACTGCTCTGCCGCCATGACTTTCCCTTTTGTGAAGCCATGCTGACTGTCCCTAATGACCCTCCTGTCCTTGATGTGCCTGGAGACAGCCTCTAGAGCAAATTGTTCCATCACCTTTCCTGGGATGGAGGTGAGACTGACCGGTCTGTAGTTACCTGGGTCTTCCTTCTTTCCCTTTTTAAAGATTGGGGTAACATTTGCTACCCTCCAGTCCCTAGGCACCTCTCCTGTTCCCCAGGACCTAGCAAAGATGATGGAGAGTGGCTTAGAAGGATAAACTAGATTACCCTCATGTGACAGAAGCGTATGCAGCTTTGCTGCCAGTAACAGATGCCCCAAGCACCGCTATATTCATTTCACTTTTCCTCTATTACATTCAAATTGATTTATACTTCATTTAGCGCTGCTCAAGGCAAATTTATCCCTCAGCAATCATATTCACATACTTTATGTACAAGCAATATTACAATCACCACAGAAAGCCATGGGATGAGCAGCAGGCAGACATAACCACCTCTGAGATCTCTGATCCATCAGGTTACACTCCCGTTCCTCTCCCACTCATTAGATATGCTGATTCCTACTTCAAACCACATCCCAGATCTGATGGGCTTCAAACCTTCAAAAGGGTGATAAAACTTGACCATGCCAAGTGGAGAGAAGCAATGTTTGTAAATAACATCGTCGCAGTTAAGGTTTATCATGTGAAATATTTTTTTCAATTTCTTCTGAGAACTTACCTCCAGAAAAAAAGAAAGATAAAAAAAGCCCCCAAACATCTGGTTGCCTTCTCACCGTAGGGTTTATAGTAAATGTTCTTTCATGAAACAACATGTTAAATAGGACAAGATGACATTGTTCAGATTTGGGAATTCTGTTAATTAAGTAAAAATTGAGATGTTATTATTCCCTTATGAATGTTTAATCTTTTCAAAGATCTACAGATCTTCAACTGTTCTCTGCATCTATTCAGAATAGTTTGAAAAAAAAGGGGCTGAAGCTTCTGTTTTCTAATTCCCATACATAAGCTACTGTAACCATTACACTTAGTTTTAGGGTGAAGAAGTCCATTTGTATATGAAGATAACATAGCAGTTGAACTAACCTCTTTACTACAGAAATGAAGAGTTGAAACTTCAGTGGGTCTAAAGAAACAAACTTCAATTTGTTCTAAAGAGCATCCATGGACTGGAGTTCTCCATCAGGTATCAAAGCTTGGGGTTGTTTACTTCTAGCTGGTTGCTTGCTTTTCCCTGTAGTACTGTAGGGAAGATTATCCAGGAGGATGAAGTGGGTGTAGCTATTCCCATCAATATCCCCTCTCTGCACAGGGTCAACACTAGAAGATAACCAGACTAACTCAGCTATTTATGTGTCCTGAAAAATCTGAGTTAACCCATTTGTTTTCTTTTAACTGCAGAGATGACCTTAAAAAAATACACATGCATGCAATATATTTGCATTAAAAACAGATTTATGTTTGTATGTAGTATTTAACTATATAGATATTATAAATAATTATTTTTGCCCCTTGTACCTGTGTTTGCAGCAATATCTCAATCATACAAAGAGAACATTTACTAAACATGAATGTAAACAAACACACATAAGCTGCATGCAAATAGACAATCCCAGCCTTAAAAGAAAATGTATCTTCTGGAAGTAGCCAGAGATGTTCCTCAGTCCAATTTTTTATTAAATGGCTGAGAAAGCTGTTAGACAAAAACTTTGCATGCTACATAAGATCAAAGGTGAGACTGCTCGAGATTCACTTTGCCTCTGTATGTACTCTTCCTTGTATTTGTAAGAATTAGCAATCAGGAAGACGTGGAATTGCTCTCAGGTTTTCAACACTTGATTAGATGCTTTCAACAAATCCTGATTTGTTTATGTTTGCAAAAGCATGACAGTGACAACAAATCATACAGAACTATGTTATTGTTATCAAGAAATTCCGCCTGCTTTCACGCTGGAAGGCATAAGTGGATGATCAGTAGGGCAGGCTTTTCCTACCACGCCATACACAGTTACACCATTTTATGCATCATAAAAGATTCACTCAGCTCTATTGTTGACCAAGCTTGCAGGAACCTTGCACGGTAAATCCATTCAGTTGTCCTAAAGAAGCAGTAAATTCTACTAGATCTTGCTCTCAATACATTGAGAAGACTCAGCTGAGAAGAGTGACACAGGCTGTTTAATTTAATTTTTAAAAAGGTAGGGATGGATGATGAGCACAGACAACCCAAAACCAGCCCAGTGTTTATGTTTCCTTTAAACCCCTTGGAGCTGGTCCCACTCAGAGCAAGGATTAGGGACAGTGTTCCCCTGAATTCTAGCCATTCCCATGTTCCTACAATTAATTGCTGCTCCAGAGTCACATGAGGGCAACATTTTGGGATGCATGGGCTCGATGAAAATAACATTGTATTGTCAAGCCACGGGGCCGTACAAAGAAATTACTGTCGGGAAACAAAAAGCCATAGTCTGGCAAAATTAGGACAATGAGAACGCAACCAGCAAAGAGGAGAGTGTTAATGTTAGGGACAGGGACTCTTAATACTCTTCACCTCATCTACATTCAAAATCAACCTGCCAAAATCATGAATACTCATTTGTCACTGATTTTACTACAGCAAAAAAAAATCCCCTCACAACATATCTGGACAATGTGCAGGAGATTTGGGAGTATGTCTTCATATTACCCTCAACTTTGCGTTGCTCTCCTGAGTTTTGAAAAAAGGGTTGGACAGACATCTCTTCCAGTATGGTGGGCACCTACTTGACAAGCCACCCTTGAGTTAGCAGTGAAGTTTGCTGCTCCTTCTGAGTAACTGCTTGCAAGCAGCCAGAATGCTTTCAGCAGGGGCTGGGAAGACCATAGTGCTGTCCTTGGTTAACAGCAGATGGCTCCAGTGGCCAAGCAACAGCTGGAACAGGACATTTGCCTAGATCAGCAACGGGACTGAGCTGTGAGATCTGTTTGTGTCTCCAGAAAGCTGCAGAAGAATAAAGATGCTGAAATGTACGACCTTGCTTTCGTTATTACTGAACTGCAGGTTGAACAGTACCGTTGTTTGAACAGTGCAGTTTTATGTGCCGTGACAGTATTTTCCTCCGCTGTAGTTACGTATACACGACGTACAACGGTGTGTGTATGTAGGAACAGCTCTAACCCTGCTGGACAGCCTAAACATACATTGCCTTTGACGTCTACGGCGTGAAGACAGATGTAAGACTGAAGGTCAGCCAGTGCAGCTCTAATGTGGTACAACAGGATACATTACTCTGCTGATCAGAGCTGTAAAAGGGAAGTTTAACACTGGCCGTTTCCAGCCACACAAATTATGTCCACCGACTGCCCTGCCTCTTCAATGAAATGTTGGAGAGGTCACGGAGCTCTCCAACACAAAAGGCGGTCAATGTCCACCTCACAGTGGACAATTTTTCCTCAGCAAAAACTTCCTAAAGTACAGAAAATTGCTCCCAAACACTCAGAAACCTCATTGCCTTTCACCTCACATTGGGAAGGTCATCTTTCCGGGAAGCAGGATGCATTTATTGAAGTGCAATTATCTGCCATTGCCTGTGTAGGACCAACTCTGTACCTACAGCTGAGTTTTCCTGACATCTGGATAATTTCCCTGTCATTGAAAGTTGCTTCCCAAATAAACCCCAACTCATTAAAGGGCTAGATAACCATTGAGACACATTCATTATTGTCATGGATCACTTGTAGACAGCTGTAAAAAAAAGATGATACAGTTTTAAAAATGGAATTAATGGCAATAGGTTCCACTCAACTTAAAGGCCAAGTCCTAAGGAAAGCTAGCAATACGATGGAGAGCCTCTTTGACACTGATATCAAAAGGGTAATTTCTCTACATTTAGCACGATGTGGCCTCTATAGCCATACAGCAACCTCAAGGTTGCAAGCCACATCCCTGAAGTACCGAGGTTTACATTAAACGTAAGTAGCATGATGGTGGATGCATGTCTGGAAATACTATTTTCACTCAGAGACTGGTTCTAATAGCATGGGCATTAAAAAACCTGCTTTGCATTATAGAGCAAAGAAGTAGAAATCATGAAGCTGATAATGGAGACAATACTGTTGCACTTCCATTGCTTAACATCACTGCGGTGTTTAGCCACAATGAAAAAATCACTCTATTCAAGAAAAGGAAAGTGAATTCGTTCCCACACAGAACACATGAAGTATGGAAGCCCTGTTATGGCAGCAAGCCATCTGCATTAAGAACAATTTCCAATAATAAACTGCTCATTGTAAAGGAGTGCTGAAATAATTGGAAATCCTTCCACTGAGCTCAGTGAGCCCTCAGTGAGTGTCAGGATGATCGTTGTTGTGCTGGAGGTAATAAATGAGCCAAGTAATGATCTGTCATCACTTTGAGGGGCTGCCATGAGAAAACGTTCAGCAATGCAGTGAAAGAAAATTGATCTGAGACATAATAAAGCATCCTACTACTTTAAGATATTTGTCCCAAATTTCACCCACCAGCTGAATAAGATGTGCAATTCTCGAATTTATTTTAGTTTTTCTACCATGACAACTCAAATTCTGACGAGAAATAGACCATCTCTCTACATTATGAAGCCCCCTACACACATTCTGTCATTTTTCACCCAATCTCCCAGCTACCTTTTCTGCAGCAAAAACGGATTCCAAGATTTTAGGAGTTTTCTGTTTACTGGAGAGTGATGGAAGCTAGATGAAGTGGGCTTCAACATTTGAGCATTTTGCCATATCCAAGCCATTCATGGCGTTAGCCAATCAGTCAAAGTGCCCAACCAACATCTTGGATATCTTCAAATGCTCAAGAAACTTTGCCAGTTGGGGAAAATGTAGGAAAGAGACTTCTGTGACAAATTTAATCTGCCAGAAAACAATGGCCGCGTTGGTAGAGCATGGGACTCTGAATCCCTGGGGTCATGGGTTCAAGCCCCATGTAGGATATCTTGGGACAGTACTGTAGGCTGACCCTGCTCCAGCGGGGGTGGGGTTGGACTTAGATGATCTTTTGAGGTCCCTTCCAACCTCTAACATTCTGTGATCCTTCAGGTAGGTGTCAAGATGCAGAACTGATGTTCCTGTTTCCTAGATAAGTGCATAAATAAAAAGCTCATCTGAACAAACAACTGTTTTACTGACAGCAACACCAAGGGGATATATAAGCTGCCTGCGACATACGCTCCTTACCATGTTACTGTAGTTGTGAAGACACAAAAACATACTAATCAGGGGGTTTAGAAATCACCCTAACAGATCCTGTGACATCTATTGGATTTACATTCATCAGCAAATCCAAGAAAACAATTTGATAATTTTAGCACAAAGCAGACAAGGAAGGATTTGCTAAGCTGCTTAGAACTCAGGCTCTGAAATGTTGGAAAGGTTCCAGCTGATGTATATTTACACGACAGGCACCCTGGATGGACTGTGTCAGACAAGACACGTGCTTGAATCTTTGGCCAGTTTGTGATCAGGAATGTATCTCATGCAGCAGCAGCATTTAGCAAAGGAAATATTTACCAGTCTGACAAAGGGAAGAACCAATACTCTTTCGTTGTATATTTTAAGCAGCTCCTCAACACTATTAAGACACAGGTATGTAAGATCTTTAATAATGTCAACAGTCTAACTACAATAGATGTATAATTTTTTTAAAAAATTAATCTAATTCTACTTGTCTTTAGCTATTGCTCAAATCACTAAGCTGATGAATGTGATTCCTTAGAGAAAATCAATGTATTATTTTGATTTTTAAAAAAATCTAATGCATTTTAAGAGTTGTTAAAAGCTTCTAGTGTATTTACAATACGATTTGCATTAGATAATTGCCACATGCATTTACTCAAGCTGTTAGGTCTGCCACTCAAAAGGGTGCAGATTCAGGAATCCAAATGTTTCCTTTAGACCCATATTCCTACAATGTGATTTTTTGTAATAGTTATGAGGAAAGAAGCAATCACACTGTATCAGCACTAGCCTGAGCTATTTTATTGCCATCTTGTGTTAAAAACACTACAGACTTCAGGCAGTTGAATAGGATAATAAATAATTGTGAATATATTGTTCCTCTCTTCTCACCCAGGTCTTTCCCTACAAAGCAGGTAAACATTTCATTCCTTCCTAAGTCCTGCAGTCTCAATCGTGATAATCCAATTAATAGTTACTGAAGTAGGATAATTGTTCTTTTTAATCTTTATCATGCATTTGTGGTTTCCTTATTTGCCTTCCTGAGGACAATGAACCTTCTAGTGGCACTGATGAATTTCTCAGCATATGTATTCAATCACATTGGTCTTAGCAGGAAATCAGTGACATTTATAAATGCATTTAGCTTAAATTACTATTTCTTATAAGCTGATACTGGATGACTGGATGTACATGAAGGTACGGCTTAATATTTACTAGTAAACTTGATTTTCTGTGAATAGACTTGGCATTTCTCAACTCCCACTTGCCTTTCTTTAGAAATATAGCAGATTCAAGATTTCAGATAAAAGGATTACAGCACTCAGGATTCAGATGATGGTTTCCTTAATTCTGTATTAATTCCAACTGTGTAGCTTTTGGTATACAGTTGCTCTTAAAAGTACAACCTCAATCACACCTTGTTTAGGACAAAGGGAGCAGAACTTTCAGATATATTTTGTACACATCACACTGGTCTCGTTATCATCACTTATTCAGACAAGTAATGTTACTGAGGCAGTTAGCAAGGTTTGAGAGGAACCTAAATGTACAGGAAATACACACCAGGAAACACTGTCATATAAACATACAGCATTCATAAAATTAACTCACATCTGCCATGCATATCATCTGTAGGAAACGATGGATGTTTATTGTTATAGTGCTGCTATGGCCGCAATGAGGCTTTGAAAGACTCAACATTCACTCCTGCATGACAAACCAATATCACAGTTTAGCCATGGTTGACCTAGTCATAATGTGCTCGGTGAATAGTGATGAGAGTTAGCTATAATATCCTTTAAGAGCAGTTCATGAATATACAACACACATTATCAATAGTAATCTATGATACGCTGAGCAGCAAAGCACAGAACAATTCTCAAGCGCGAGCGTTCATCATTGTACAAACAAAAATATCACTGTTTGCCTGTGTAATCTTTTTCACGTGTATTTGCAGGCAAATAACTGGTCATGAACTTTGTTAGTACCTTAACAGTTCAGATTTAAAATGTAACCATTAAAACAGACCATATCTATATAGATGTGGATGTAAAGTTATCTGAGACTGTCCTAAATTATTACAGCATATGTGACCCTAAGAGTAATACTCCTATATCTCCTTCCTAAATTCTGTGACTAAGGCACAAATTCTTACCAAGCCAGCCTCTCTGGCACAAGACAACATAGCAGAGGAGGAGAGGTCTTTAATTTGTCCTGTCTGATAGAAGGCAATCATAGAATCATACAATCATTAGGGATTGGAAAGGACCTCAAAAGATCATCTAGTCCAATCCCTCTGACACAGCAGGATCGCCTAGAACAAGCTGCACAGGAACACGTCCAGGCTGGTCTTAAACATCACCAGTGCCCAACAATACGCATCCCAAATGGAGGAGCCAATGTGATCTTAGAGTGCCATCTGACTCTGTGGACTTCTAAACAAACTACTCTCCCAGTGACAAAAAGTGCCCTCCCAAAAGAGAGCAGGGAGGACTCATGGAGGAATGGCATCCGCTATAGCTTTGACCTTCAAGCAGTAAGAACCCGGCTCTTCAACTTAGAAAAAAAAAGAATAGAAAAAATTTATCAAATGTGATCAGTTTGGTGTTTCTCCTGGTCAAGCTATATTTATATTTTCACATTTCAGAATGGAGATCACTACTTCTGACTTTTCCTTGATGTCCACGAAAAAAGTGCCTGAGGCAACACAGTGGCAGTGAATCCTCCCCTGTGACAGCAACATGTGGAGGTCAGTTTTGAGTTCTGTATGTTTTCTCCTGTAGGATTGTCCTGTGCCTTCCTCTAGTACAACGTGCACAGTGGTGATTTCTGCTTTTACTGCTGATGAGTTAATCAACCTGGTCATAGAAGTAAATGCTATACTTTAAAGAAAAGGTATTTAAAATATTTACAGCCGTATTCCATCTATTCAGAGTTGGAATTTGGATGCCTTCAGCATTCCATAGATGCATTACATTCAGGTCAAGAACTGAAGCTATGGTTTGTTTCTCCTTGTAAAACTGAGCTGAGCCCAAAAGCAGTTTAACCCAAGTTAGAATAAGTCACCCCCAGCACAGCACCACTGTGCAAGTCAGACAAAAAGCGGTTCGCGTATTTTGATGACACAATGAGCCAACACATCTTTTCTATTTATTTTTGCTTTAAACTTTATAATAAGATCATCAGTTATAGGATTGCGTTAACAAAATCTGTCTCTCCTTCCCGACTGGCATCACCCATTTTTGGAACTGAGCGTGTGTCAGTCTGACATCTTTCAAGCATTTTCTAGCTTCTCTTTCGATGTAAATAACTTAAAATTATATCAGAATACATTCTATTTCTATAAAAAATTCTACACAAGTTTGAATACTCTAAAAAGTACTATTTGAATTATTCTACCCCATTATAAATACCTGCTCTGATGACTTACTACAGTTCCTTACAGAAGCTGCTACAGTCAAACCAACAGGAATGTCAGATTCCATTGTGGTTATGGAAAGCATGATCTGACCTTTAAATACTTATTAATTTCAGCAAATAACACAATCACAATATATTTTTAAGGTGATCTAATGAGGTTGCTGTGTGATTACTTTCGTGGGGTTGCTTTATTTAAAAATCAATTAAGGTGTTTGCTCCAAAACATGGAGTTTGCTTAATTAAGAAGTGGCTATCACTACTGCAGAAACACGACGTGTTACCTCGTTTGAGATACTTTTTCTCAGAAGTGGTTTTTATGGCTACACCAACACATTCTTTTCTCTCTCTCAAAGTGGTTTAGCACATTGTGTGTACACAGGTGCACATACACCAAAAGTTAACCTTAAGAAAAACCCACTTACATCAATGTTCATGTTTTCTAAAACACACGCAATTCACGCTACCGCGCTGCCTAGAGCACAGACGTTACGTGTAAATGAAGTTCTCCTAAAAGTAAACCAGACACTGACTTCAAAAGCTCACAATGTCAGCGCGGCACAATGAGACGTTAGCGACGGCAGTCTACCCAGGAAAAGCAACATACCCCGTGGCTAGAAGCAAACATCACAAGCTACTCATGGCAGATTTTTAATTAACGTCTTTTACCAATAGAGAGGCTGGTGTAAATCAAAGCACCTCTCTGATGTAAAGGGAGTATTGCCACTGTGCCTCACCTGAGCATCTGTGCCTGGTTTCCTTAACGCACAAGGGATACACACCAGCGGTTACATTTATGTGCTAGCGAACAATAATAACGTGAGGATCCACTTGCCCAAGATGAACAGACCTACGAAAATAAAACGGGGCCTAACAACCTAAAAACCATTTCCTTCTTTCTATATAGAGGCTAAGAGCTGAGCTTCTATACCTGGACAAAGAAGTACCCATAAAGCTGCATGACCTCCCATTTGCACGACAGCTTAGCGACTGTCCTGTGCCCTGTAAAACCAACATCCCGCAGTGTCTGCAACAAGGTACTTATATAATCATCAAATCATAGAATGGTAGGGGTTTGAAAGGACTTCTGCAGAACATCTGGTCCAACCCCACTGCCAGAGCAGGTTCTCCTAGAGGAGACTGCACAGAAACATGACCACATGGTTTTTAATGTCTCCAGATATGGAGACTCCACAATTTGTCTGGGCAACCTGCTCCAGTGCTGTTACCCTCACCATGAAAAAGCTTTTCGTGCTCAAAATTAACCTCCTATGTTCCAGTTTGTGATAATTTCTCCTTGTTGTACCAGTTGGGCACCACTCAGAAGAGTCTGGTCCCATAATCTGGACAATCACCGTTAGATATTTATAAGCCTTTATGAGATGTCCCCTCAGACTTCTCTCTAGGCTACACTTATCCAGGACTCTCAGCCTCTCCTCATGTGGAAGATGCTACAGATCCCAGCCATCTCAGTGTCCTAGTGGTTCTGTGCTGTACTCTCTTCCGTAACTCCCTGTCCTTTTTAAACTGGGGAGCCCAGAACTAGATGCAGTAATCCAGATGCAGCCTAGCCAGGGCAGAGTAATGTAACTCTGCAGACCTTCCTGCAGTGTTCAGCACATGCCTTGCAAATTCTGCATCCTGTACTATGATCAAGGATTGTTTATATACAGAAGGAAAGGACTCAACTTGTCTATCATCAGATCTTCTTAGACCTCCACTCTATGTCTGACCCAGAAACTTCAGCCTTAGAGAAAGCTGTAGGCAGCCCTTCAGGAGAAGCGCAGTTGTTCTTATGGTGCTCTTGCATCAGGCAGACAAGAAGGTAAGGGAGGCAAAGTAACAGGCCTTCTGGAAGGTCTCAAACTTCCAGAGTTTTAGATAATTTTGTCTTTAACAAGTGGTTTCTGTTTCTGGGAAAGACTCAGTGTTTCCCAACAGGGCTATTCTGTTTAAGTTTTGCAGGTCTATCGTGCTTTTGTACTGTTCTCCATAGCCTCCACTTCAACAGCGTAAAAAGAACGGTGCGTACTGTAAAGGCACTGTGGACTCTACAAAGAGGACCTGGTTTAGACTGCAGTTTTGGCAGAACAAAGCGCAATAGGTGCTTGCTAATGCCATAATATCAGTGAAAGGAAAGAAGAGATATAATTAATGTAGCATCCAAGGATGTAGTACACTTAGAGCAGCTTCATCGAGGACTCTGCCAACAGAGAGATGCTATAATTTTTGTAGCATTCCACTTTCTGTCATCTGCGAGTGTGACATGTGAGAATGACAGTGCTCTGTGACACTGCTGAGGCGTGACACGTTCTGCCATGTGCTTTTGCACTAAACTACTAGGTTATCGGTGTTGACCGTTGGTTCCATAAATACAATGACTGGACCCACAAACATAACCTTCAGGAAGAAAACAACTGAGAAGAAGAAACTGAGCAAAGGTTTTCAAACATAATTCACAGGAGAAATAACTATGAACTTTGGCTTTGTTTTTCCTATCTATTATGGTGGGAGGGGAAAATACATTACAAAATTATTAGCTCCTTAATAAGCAGTTTTTCATTGTCCTGCAGGGCTGTGACATAAAAACGTCTAATGAAATGGGCACAACACACAAATCTGTATGACACAGTGTCAGACACTCTGGAGACAGGTACATACACATCCATGACTAAGGGGCCCGTTCATGCCAGCATTTCTGTTCAGAGTGGGAACAAAGTTTTCTTCCACACTTGTCATATTTAACTTTATCCTGTGGAGCAATGGGTGAATACATGAAAGGGACTCAGACTGAAGATGTGCTCCAGGTATGTGCCTAAAGTGCTCTGGCTGATACTGAGCGCTTCATGGGACCTAACGGAACATCATCCAACACATAGCAATGATTTTGAGTTCTGAGGAACAACTGTTTCACTGTACAAAGCTACTCCTATTTTTCCTTCCCATTTGCCAATTTATATAAGCCAAACTTAATAGGACTGATTGCCCTTCAAACCCTCCAACAAGGGTCACAAGCTGGTCCCAGCCAATAGTGGCAATTCAAACAGCATCAAACTACTTGCCTGGTGAAAGCAAAAGAACACACTCTATCTACCACAGTATAGAAAGCTGAACTTATATATTGTAGAGGCATCAGTCATCATTGATGGCACTGACAAACGATGTTGACTCAACAGAAAAGCATTGCGTGTTTATTCTGAATAGAACATCAACAGTCCAGCCAGGAAACTGGAATGTCAAAGAGCCTGGAAAACCCACAATATTCTCACTGATTTCTAGCTACACTAATAACATTCAGCCCATAACTTTTGGCTTCATCCTAATTTATGAAATTTCATCTATATATCCTTCCTTTCTGTCACTTTTAGCACCAGGTGGCGCCTACTTTCTCCAGTTTCCTGTACACTCATTATAAAAATAATAAATCAAAAGTTGTTTCTAGGCTCCTGATCCCAATGTTGTGTGCTCCAAAGCAAGGAAACACAGTGAAGGAATAAGAGAATGGAGGCTCACAGGAAGCCAGAGCTCATCTCTAACACTGGGTCCACAAGCACTTGTCATTGCAAGATGACAGAAAATGAACACGAGGGGTCAGAACATTCTATTAGTTGGGGTCGATATCCCTCTACAAAGCCAACCTGAGCAGAGAGAAGCTTGAACTAAAAACCTAAATTCAGCTCCTGCCCCAGAACCAACTTGTGAACCTATTTGCATAGCAGAGTTCAGCATTCACAACACATAGGTGACTCCAGGCTTGCACAGCAAGTAATGAACAACTGGAGGGCAGTCCTCCAGATGTATGTCTGCATCTTCCAGAGGTTACTATAAAGAGGAACCAAGATTCTTGTGTACAGTTAATTATTCCTGAGAGAATTTGTGTCTCACGCTGTGAGGCAAGCAGCTTTCTTCTTCTTCTGACTATTTTGCACAGAAAACTGACTAATCCTACCACAAAGGATCCTTCAGTAAATAATTACCACACTAGACAAGAACTTGCCGAAAGTCAAGTTGTGTGCATTTGTCCAGCTTAGACAGACCAGGCTTCCCTAAACTGATTTAAAAGCAGGAAAGATGGCAAACAGCCTCTGAAAAGACTTCCTATGGCTTACTCTTTTTTCTTTCTTCTGCACTCAAAACTATTTTTGGAAAAGCTAAAGACCAAAAGGGAGAAAAATGAAACTATCGATTGCTACTGCTTTTGCTGTTCCCCTTATATATGAGCACTATACTCTTACAGACTTCCACTGCAGCTTTTTCTAATTTCAACCTTAAACTTGTTCCCCACGGAGTCAGTACTGTGGAAGACTGTGTTGTTTACACACACGCAGCAGATTGTGCAACAGGAATTTGTAGGGAGACAGTGACTCCTTTCGGGTGTGTACCATGCCCAGCACAAATAGGTCCTCGTGCCGCTCGTCTCCTTGACACAAGAGCAATACAAAGAATAGACTAAGTGTAACTCAGTGAGGTGAGGGTGAAGTGGTGCTGTTGTATGGGCAGTGGTGGCAACCACAGAGGTAACACCAGCAAGGGGGAGGAGAGAGAACCAGGTTTACCTGCTGTGCCTGCTGCAGCAGCTCCATTCGCTCATGCAAGATCTGGCTGTCAAACTCACGGCTCTGCCTCAGGATCTGCCGCCGCACCTTCTCCACTGCAGCTCGCAAATCCTCCCTCTGGGCTTCGGTCAGCGACTCGCTCGCCCACCTTCCTGGATCCTGCTGCAGGGCATTATACAGCGTGGCTTCCAGCTCCTGGATTTTCTAATGCAACCCAAATCACATACAGACAGGCTGCCATTTGAATCCAGCAAGCAAACGACCCACCAACAGCTAGAGGAGAAGGCTAGTAAGCAAGCCCTAGGCAGGAGGGAAGGACGGACACAGACACGCAGACAGAAAGCGGCAGTTGTGAGCAGTGAGGAGCATTCCACACACAGTGCATGTAGCCTCCCAACACTGATCTACATCCAAGCAAAGCTTCTCGCTCTAGCACTTGACTGATCTAGTTAAGAAAGATTCAGATGACAGGTTTGTGCCTGATACACAGCAAATCTCTAACACCAAACATTGCAAATTTAATGTAAAACTAAGATTCCCTTCAGCAGCAACTGCACAGTTGAAGCCAGCCTATAAAATAAAAAGCTCAGAGAGAGAACTGAGAATAGTAGATACCTATCTGTGTCGCTCTGGCCCTACTGTCCTGCCATCCATTGCTCAAAGCCTGTGCCAGTGGCCTTGTTCCAAGCAGCCCTAAGCAAGGAAGAGAGGGGCACCCGCACACACTGACCCCTCCTCAGCCTCTTGCCGTTTGCCAGGTTCCTAACCAGCTTTGTGTGCACTGACCGAAGCTGCAGTACTTTGCAAAGGAGAAATTCACATCTGCATGGAGAACTGTATTCCCAAGAGCAAAGAAAGGATTGTGGCAGTTTTTCTGCCATCACTGGGATCAGTATGACCCAACTGAAAACCAGCATCTACACTGCAAATATTTGGATCAAGAGCATCTAACAACATCCCTTTAGGCCTCTTAAGACCTTTGGAAGGTAGGTGGGTCTGTGACAGAAACATATGATAGTGATGCATAAATTCTATCACAGAATCATACGACAGTGATGCATAAAACGCTGCACAGGGAGGGGAAATGACTTGCTCAAGGTTACAGTGCTAGAAATAGAGCCTGCTTTTATCTTTGCTATCTGCTCTGAGCACTAGACCTTGCTTCCTTTCTGAAAACATTTTCTCCATAAGGAATATTTGCAGCATTTACATAATTATTCAGGCCACTATATTTTGATTTCCTTAAGTTTCACTATTAACAATGTTGGCTGAGCAGTCTTACCAATTCCTAGAAAATTCCTAGTTGTTACTCAGATTGAGAGAAGGCAAACAGTTTTTACTTTGGAAAGTTGGATAGGAAGGAATCACTGGGTTAGCAGCAGTAATGTTTACAAACGCTCATAGAAAAACAACACTGGAAATGTTCTTCAGGAATTTCTGGTGTGCTTTACCACTCTCAGTTTTTTGCACTAGGAAGATGTTCACGTTTTAGAATTAAAAATGCAATGCAAAAACCCTACACTTCTGCATGCTGTAATTCATGTCTTAAGCCTGCATTTAAGAAATTCTTAAATTTCCTAATTTGTCAGGAAAAGAAATAAACTGAAAAAGACCCCCCTACTTATGACTAAAAGAAAAAACCAAACCCTGTTATTTTATTAAATCTGTCCAAACATGAAAATTCGATTAGCCTTTTCCTACCATGTATGCCTGGTCCAGAGCTTGTTTCCTGTAGTCAAGTTCTTCCTCTAAATAGCCCTTCTGTTTACTGAACAGGTCCTGAGCAATAACAAAAACAAAGGAAGAATTTGGTTTTTGTGCTAATTCAACAAGACTCATAAATGCCATCATTTTTATGTGAGTTTTCCTCTTGAAAGAAAAAGAACATGTATCGGAAATGACCTTATTCATCCCAAGTATATTCGGAATATCAAATGTTCAATATTGGCAGATCACAGGAGGGAAGAGAAGAGCAAAAATGAGGGCACTTTAAGATCTTTCTGAATATATGCAGCGTGTACCCTTCAGGAGACAATGTGGTAAAGCCTGATTTGTGTTGTCTAGCTTGTACTTCTAGGGAGCAAACCAGAACGTGCAGAGTCACAGCTGGGCTCTGCAGCAGCATTCTCCGATACACTTGTGAAGCAGACATAAAACTCGGTTCTCAACTTCTAAAAAGAGGAAATCAGTTTGAAATGGCCAAAGTGATGCTGAGAGGTTAACTGACCCGCTGAAGAGCTCTAGAAGTTTCCAAGATACTAGAGGGATTTTGGGATGTTGTTTATAAAACTCAAATTCACAGACTTACAGATATATATATATATATATTTGAATGTTTAGATATTCCTAGACATGTGTAAGCATGTAGGTATATTAAAAATAGCAGTCTGGGATTTCAGAGGAATTCAACATCCAAAGGTATGATGTTGCAAGACAGTTAGGGGGACATTTGTATTGTTGAGTAGTCAAGCGAGAACTGACTACGGTCTGTGTCTGGTAAACATGTCTTTAGAGTGTTTTGAATGATTTTCAAGTATAACACAAAATAGCTAGTTGATTTTCTTTGCTCTTCTTTCAAGGCAGATTTTCATGCTCAGAATAGGGCAGTTGTTGCTTACCTTTTCATTCTCCAGGTCTAGCATCTTCTGCGTCAGTGCAGCCTCTGTCCCCTCTATCTGTTTTAGCCACTATGTGAACACAGCAGTGTCAAGAAGAAAGAATTAATAAATAAAATTAATAAATCAGATCTTCTCATTTCCCAGTTTGTTGCCAACAGTCCTAAGCATATGCTTCCCCCTTACTATCTGCTCGCTTTAAAGTCATGCACAAATAAACAGGTTGTGAAAAAGGCAGGATGGAAGAGTGCAGAAATATCTGAAAGACTAACAAGTGGAGCTTGTTTCTACAATAAGTGAAAGATTTTCCCTCTGTAAAATTCAAGATACAGAGCTGTGCTTACAGAACAGGCCTGCAAACTAGGAAAGCAAAATCATCCTCACTGATGTACCAAATGATTGTTGACTTGATTTGCAAAATCATCTCATGCGGTTTCAGGGTACCAGTCCTGCATTTTGATGGAGCGATAAAACAAATCACCAGATGGAAATTCATGCCGTTGCTTCCATGAATCCCATGAAGCATTTTGGTGATAAAAACCCCTCCATCAGAATGGCCACTGCATTCCAAAGGTAAAATTGTGTACTGTAACAGTTAAATACATGGACACAAGATTCTTCCTTAGTTACAGTTACCACTATTGTATTAATAAAATGGAAGGGAATGCCCAGTTCTGAGTTATTTTGTGTCAACTCCATATTGGTTTACAATAAAGATAAATGACCAGCTCATAAAGAATGTAGTCTAGACTAATGCTTCTTCTCATAGTGCTAATTCCTATCAGTATCATGTGTAGCTATGCCAGTTATAATGATCATTTTCCTCAAATGTTTTGTTTACTAACACTAGATTATTCCTATCTCCATTAATTCTTTTGGTGCACATCAACTTTTTACATTCAGGGCTTTGTTGAATTTGTTTGGGCTCAGGCTCAAATAAGCTGGTGACATATCATTTTTTCCCCCCCAAAGATTTAAATAGGAAACCTGTAAATGTAAGTTTACAAACTAGAAAAATATAACTCAATGGCTTTACCCTTTCGAACCTTCTGCTGTTTCAGACTGGTGAGTAACAATGGAAACTTTTGTTTGCTTAGATTTAGCTTCGTATGGAGCTGAAAAGTGAGTAACAACCCCATATTCCCCAGAGTTTCTATATTCATCATCTTTGTCTTCTTCATTTTGAAGGTGACAGACCGAAGATGCTCCTAAGGAGATCCTTACCATTGATAAAGGATTCAGCAAGACAATGAGCATTCTGAACCCTAGAAATCAATAGAAATGGGAAGTCCTCAGCATGTCTCACAGTTACCCTCAATATTTGCAAATGAAGGGTTATTTGCAAAAATTAGAGGTCTCATTTTTTCAGATCTATGAATGACATGCAAAACTAAATGTTGGTTTTTATCTTTGGATGCCTATAAGCTTTTCTGTGATCCGACAGCTTTTCTGTCACAGAAGGGACAATCATGTGTTTAAGAGTTGGAATCAGAGCACTCAAAATAAGCTTCTGGGATTGTTTCAGCAGAACCCACAAACTTTTCCTGATAGCTTGATTTCCAAACCATTGTTCCCAGTGGCTGAGTGCAGGAGATGTGATCTAAAAAAACACTGAGTATGATTAGCACATGTGAATATAACTAACACAACATCTACGCCTGCGGTGCGTGTCCCCCACCATTATGAGATGATTATGTGTTATGTTTTCTTGTCATTAAGGAACTTTGGGAATGCACACAAGAAGCTGGCTGGCCTTCATTTAGAGGTACACCTGAGCTGGTTACAATACACTAGAGAAGGGAGTAGAGTTGCTCTAAGTTTCCTTTAATCTAAATTCACTATATGGACCAAACAGAATTTAGGTTAATACGTATGTTTTGGTAAGGACAGCATAAGACTGTGTTCTGTTATTCATTGTGTTAGTAAACTTTGGACATGCATAGTGCCTTCTGTTACTGAAAAAAATCAGTCACTCAGTTATCCTGCACCTCATATGTGCACCATGGAAAAGAGGAAAATCTTTCCAGAGTAGTCCCTTGATGCAATTTGCTATTAGATTTATTAGATTACTGTGAAGCACTCCATGCAAATGACATTAAATGGACAGAGTCCATAGATAACGCGAACATTGAAGTTTGATTCTGTCTATTCACCTATACAAGCTAAAACTAAAATCTCCATCTTTCTTAAGGGAGTGTTCAGTTTCTGTAATAAACACATTATCCAGTAAGACTTAAAAAAAGAAATCTGTTAAGGCAAACCAGAAAATTTTGTCAAAAAAGAAAAAAGTGAAATGAAATTATAGACCAAAGTTAGCATAACTAACTACATTCTGTTGTCATTGTGTGTTTTTACTCTTTTAAGGAATTCAGTCGAAAACAACTCAAATCCTTTATTGCTATTAGCTGCTAATAACTTGTAGATTATGGAAATAGCTTATAGACCACAAAATGCGTGTTCTGTTCTGCACCACTGTGGTACAAATTAAACAGGCTTGGTCGTTCCAGTGTCACTTTTGCACAAGCACCAATTTACTTGAGCAATAATAATCCAACAGTCTCCCAGAGGTCTGGCCCGGTCCGCTCTCTATTAGCCTGCGTACTGGGGTTCTTTGGATGTAAAGACCTATGAGCATCACCTCCTCTTTTTAAAGCAATGAAAAGAATGGGAAATTCAGCACTTTTCCTAATTTTTATTTTGCTTGCAGCAATTACTCATTTAAATCAATGATTATTAAATTTATTTAGATTATGTACTTCAAGATATTTAGAAAAGTAATTAGCAAAATTACACCAATCAAAGCAATTATTACAGAATGCTCAAATTTTGATTTTAAAGTTCTGTTCTGAATTTCAAAAATGCATCTGGAAAAGATTTAATAGAAACCTATGACTTACAGAAACAAAACTTATTGAAAGGAAAAGACACATCTGCCTTAGTTCTAAATGTCATCTTTGTTCACATACGGAGTATCTTTGCCCTGTAATTGGACAAGGACTGGTCACGCAGCAGTGAGTGACCTGATCTGCACAAGGTGCTTGTTCGCTGTCTGTGCTCTCTAACTGACAGAGGAAAGGACCTCAGACTGCAGACCACCCAGTTTTTCAGTTGTACACAAATGAGCCCAGTGGTGATATGACTTACAGAGGACTTCACCGCACCCTGTTCCCGGAGAACCGAGGACCAAGACACTTCAGGGAATTAAGTCCTTTTGTGAAGTGTCTTTTAAAAATTTTATTCTAAAGGGGTATCTCCAAAGCGTGTTTTTAATCTCTAAATTTGTTTTATTTTTTATATATTATTTTGCTTCAAGAAATCATAACCCTAACTGTCGTGTAAAGATGAATACATGCTCCAACCCAGACAGCCTGAACAGAAAAGCCATGCTTCCTTGGCAAAGCCACTTGGTGTCTTAGAAGATGAGATCAGTTTTAGGCAGAGAAAAGTCTTTAGTGACTTCTACCTTTTCACAGAGGGAAAGCACAGTCCCAGCTTGGATTATTGCAACCTGTTCTTCATTTCTCAAATTCTAAAATACAAAAAGATGCATTTAAAGTTGGATTGGAAATCTGTTCTTCAACTCAAGTGATAAATTTTAACTCTGTATTGAATAATAAATCAGCTGTAACATTTAGCCTTTTACATGGAGGCTGAGAAAGAACCCCATAATTGAAAATATTAATGCTAACACTTAAATCAGGGATATTTCCTCTGAGCTTTGTCTCACTCCCACAACTCTTTTGCTACAGTTCATTAACAAATGGAAACCAAGTGATTTCTGTCGGAGACCTTTTCTTTTCCTAGACAGAAAAATGCCCGCTCACTGGACTATACCCCTGCAACAAATAAATCTCCCCTCACACGCTTCAGAGCTAGACTTCCCATTAACAAAAACAACCTGAAGAAAGAGCAAGTACTGTAGAATCATCCACAGAACTTTCAATGAAGTCAATCTAGGCCTTCAAACTAGTATTATAAAGACCTCAAACTGTCAAAGCTACCTTTACAGTGGACCAAGATCCACTGTCTGAATCACATGACCAATATTTTATGCTGTATTTGCTCAAATTCTGTCTTGAGAAAATACACTTTTCACTAGTATCAGTGTAACGTGAAGATTTTCTTTTAACTTTACGAAAGTAGCTACCAAGCATCCATATTGTTCGTACAAACATAGGCACAGAAAAACCACTGCACATTTCCTTGAATATTATTTTCTGCTGGGGGAAAAAACGCTTTAAAATAGCAATAAAATATAAAACTAGAAGCATGTTTTAAATTAAAAACTTGTTACCCCATTATCTCCAAGAATATCTAGCTTCTTCATAAGTTCAGATATATTCACATCCTGAAAAAGATGTTTAAGACTTTTTTATACAGCGAATGAGAAACAGTTTTGTGCTACATTTTGTATACCCTGTATTCATTTCTGCAGGCAAAAAGACTTGAAATTTAAATAAATGTAACGTGACTTCAGTATGAGAATTGCAAAATGTTATCGACACTATCAGAGGCAACCCCAGTCTGGATGGCCCTGTGTGAAGGCAGAACGCTGCTCCACCATTTGCGTTAATCCTCACGTGAAGCAAAACGACTAAATAGACTTAAAGGACTGATTTTTTCTGTTTGTTTGGCTATTGAGCACATCAAGCTGCAGAAGTTACAATGACAGAGAATGTGAAGAGAATAATTGCAAGGAAGGGTTGTTTATTTGCCTGGGTTTTATTTTCTTTGCAAAGAAAAGAGAGGAGCTTCAAATCAACTTTACAGTAGAAGAAATAAATGTGCACAGTGGACTGAATGTGGTCCTACAAACACTGTCAACCTTTGTGAGTAGAAAGATGCATTTCTCTGCTACTCAGTCCCCAGATCCACTAAAAGTATCCCTTTAAGGCTGAATCACTGAAATAAAGAAAAACTCTCCTCTGATGAAAAAAATAATTAATAAGTTCATACAATATCTGTATTTTAAGACAGTGCCAGGGAACGTTCTTAGTCCTCAGAACTCTGTTTTCTACATTGACTAGTTTTTTAATATGTTCATGGAAGTGTTTCACCTCCGCTAATCTTGTTCTCCTGAACTTCTCTAAGGTCCACAAGATTTCCTGAAGAACACACAGATGTGGGTGAGAATCTAAAAATTAGCCTGTCTTTGCTCTGAAAAAAGAGTAGTGTGTTGTGTTCAATTTGTCTGTCGTGAGGAGTCTTCTGCCTCTTTCATCTATCCCAAAACTCTTCAGCAGTGTCTCCAAATGTGACGTTCCCTATTACCAGTGATTTTAGAATGGCGTGGGTCTTAGTGTGTGCTTGTGTTTGGATCAGTGTGCAAAACAAAAATGCTGATTATGATCAGCATTGACAGTGTTGAATGGAGACTTCTTTATCTGATCAGTTAGATTAGTGAAAAACATAATTCAAGTAAGACATGCGAGTTCTTGTACCTACTAAACCAGATACGCTCATTTTAATTACTCTATGTACATGATTCTGCATATGTGGAGATTTAGAAACCAAATCAGATTTGGCATCGTTCTGAAGTTTAATTTGCTACTGACGGCTAAGAATTTCGGAAAACACTGAAAGCATATAAAAGTCAATAATTTCAGTATGCCAATGCCAGGTAACTGCTCGTGCTTCCAGGTAAGTGAACTGAAAGGCATGTCGAGGAAAAAAATTCCTCTGTTCTGCAACAGCTAGAAGAGACATTTTTGACTGGGGAAAAGGTTTGATAAGACTATGATCTGGTAGTCTGTCAGGAGGGCATAAAGGAAAAAGAAGGCTAGTCAATCGAGATAATTTACATCTAGCCTAAGGTACTCCTATAAAAATATTAGGGGAAAATGCGGATGCTGAGTTGACGCATCCTGTTGAGCTGTAGCTGCTAGAGCCAACATGCAAATGAGAATAGCAGGTAAGTTCAAAAGCAGAGATGGCATGCCGTGGAGACTCTACTGACTCTTGCTGTGGCTTCAAAAATGACTCTTGTCAAAACTCCAACATGAAGAGAAGAATCAGGTTTTAACAATTTTCATTTTCTTTTAGACTGCTCCACTCTTTTAACAATCTGCAGCCTGCAGTTGCAGTTGATTTCCGCTACAGATGCTATTGTGCTATTAAGGCATTGAAGAGAAAGGAGACTCCAATAGGAAGACTTGTAAACACAATTACAAATACAAGCATAAATTACTAGTAAGTACAAATAAGCGTAACAGAGATACTCCATGTTGCACTGGCCTGCTGTGTGACACTGCTAATAAAGCAAGGCTGAATTCAGTCTGAAGTGAACTAGCATGCCAATCAGCTCGTACAGCTGGCTTATTCAAGGGGGAACAGAAGTGAAAAGAGCAATTCTGGTTTCCTTATAATGGAAGGTAACCAAGTGAGATCCCAATGCTTATCCTATGCTTGGTCTAAAATGATAGCGACACACTGATTTAAAACAGCTTTGGATCAGGCGACCGAACCATATTCTTCCTGAACCCTTTCCCCACTTATAACTATGCTTTCTTCCCTTCAACCAGATGGCAAATCATGTGTTTGGATATTGGGTTGGTCATTCTGACAAAGTTCCTGGCCAATTAGTTCCAAATGTTACTAATGAGCTACATATACCTTTATTCCTTCCTGATGACAGAACAGCTGGAGCGCACTTCCATTGTTTTCAGGGAAGGTGGTTATATGAAGGTTAAAAGCTGGCGACCTCCTTTCTCTCTCCTGAGGAAAGATTTTGTTTAAAAACAACATGTGTAATTATAAGTAAGCATTTATTTTGCACCTTTACAGAACATATTTGTACGTTTAAAAAAGTGAATCCCTAGTCACACTCCATACTTCTTACTTTCGCTATATTTGCAGGATTTTAGCACAAAAATGGCATTAATTTCCAACTGATTCCATGAACACCATTTCTGCGAAGTTAACTGACCCCCCCATCGGAAGCAGTAAGCTTGGCTTGCTGGCCAGATAACTGAGTAACACCCTAAAAAACTCCAATGCTTTATGTTGCTTGTAACTTTATTACTCTATTGCTTAGTTTCGTGGAACAAAGACCAATTTAGAAAGAAGAAACTGCAACATGAAATACTATTATCACTGAAGACTCAATAAAATTGAAGCAGTGTGTCTGCTTCCTATTTATTTTGCAGCTAACATGACTAGAAGAGCACATAACAACCTCCTCACTGCACAACCCAGGGCATCAGAATATGTTGAAAGGCAGCACTACTCTACATTTATTACGTTGTTTGTGCCAAAAGCAAAAGTAATCAACTCCCATTCATCTAAAACTACAGTATTTGGAACACTCATCCTGCTCATCTGCAAACATGTGTTTCTTCAAAATACCAACCTGTTACTTCTTTGGCTGGCAGAAACACAGTCAAATAAAAAATAAGTTATTTTAATCAAATTTTAGTGTGCTTGGGAAAATTACTGAGGTGAAGACTTGGAAGACTCTGGCACTGGGCTCTGGTTCTTATCTGCCCAACCAAGGCACTGGGTCTTATTTGAATTCTTTGTGACTGTGGAAAGCCAAGTGAGGCAAAACATATTTCCTCTCTGTGTTGCAAGAGGGCACACTGGCTACAAGAATTTCAGTTTCTGATAGCACAGTAAAAGAGATCTACTGCAAATATTGTAGCTCCTACGGCCTTCTGTGCTTTGTCTCATTTTCAAAATGACAACATGAGATGCTTCAGCTGATAAGGCACACGGCCTGCATCCGTTCACTTAAGGCAAGTTACAAAGCTTGGCAACTCCCGTTCATTAACTAGCTTAGATCTAATTTGAAACTAGAACATAAAGAAAAAATCTCTATGCTCTCTCACATATTCTATTTAAATAATATTTGCATTAACACTCTGAATTTTGAAAGGACTTGACTCATAACTCTTTTTCAAATTCAGTTACCATTCCAGGTTTTTCTCTGTGAAATGTATCAGCTGTTATTGTGATGGACTCACCCGAGTTTGCTCGCATTACACGAGAAACAGAAGAACTGCTTTCTTTACTATAGCAGAATTTTCATTTGCGATAATTTAATTGCTCTCAAAAACTACTGACCTAATTTCTAGAAGCATCCCTTTTACTAGGGCATTGGCACTGTCGGTCACATTTTTGTCTACATACTTGCCTACTCAGGAAAAAACTACTTGCTTGCAATCACGCAACAATACTTCCCGTGTTACTCTGTGAAACGTAAAGATTTGGCAAAACTTGACACATCATACTGAGCTGTTTTCCATGTCACTCTTCCGTGTGAAAAATACATCCACGAAGGATGTATTGAAGCACTCTTTCCTTTTCCTAGGAAAAACCTTCAGATTTTTACTTTGAAGAACACTAGCACCTTGGGATGCCGTTTCTAGAGCAACTGCAAATGCTGAGCTGTTCAGTATTTCACTTTACAGTTGCGATAGAACATAGAAACCATGTATTAGAAACCACGTTCATTTCCTAACTACCTGAAGTTCTAGAAGCCAAAATTTACAATTTTGAATATTATGGGCTATAACATCAAAATATATGATAGACTGAGGATTAAAAAGAGATTTAGCAACATCAAAGACAAAGAGCAGAGTGCCCACATAACAGGAAGGCGTGACATTGTCATCTCTATCAGAGAAGGTACAACATGCTAAGGTCTTGGGTGAGACGTGCTGGGTGACGGAAGTTATGAAGGAGTGACAATGACAGGTTTCTTGGAAAGTTTATTCTACATGGTGCTAAGAATGCTGATGATCTCTGAAACGGAACAGTGTGATATCAGGCAACAGAACAGTGTGACAGCTGCGCCTCACACACAGCTGGTTCAGTGTTACTAAATCCAGTCTGGGCCCCATTTGCCAGGTGATGAGATCCATCGCTTTGTACTGTAATCACAGACTACAGGTTCAAATTGTTATTAACAAATGATTTTTGCCATTTCATTTATGCCAAGCATAGCATCAATTTGCTATGGACAACATACTATTCTCACTGAGAGGAGTTGTACTTGTGCTTTGCCACTGTGACATTCACAGAGGGTTTTCATTGATAGTGGCCAGTTAATCCTAATTCATGACCATTTTATATCACCAGAAAATGGATTTCAGGTAAGAGAACTTCTTTCAAAGCTGCTGTCAAAATACATTCTTTTAAGATATTTTTTACTTCATATTAATATTGTCAATCTTAAATCAGTGTAATTAAAAACAGTTATGCGTTGATGTGATGGATGTGTCAGATCTTTAGTCAGATCACTGCATGCAAGATGTCAGAAGGTGTGTTAATCTGAACAATGCCAACCAAGGCTGTAGTATACATATCAAGTGGTTTTACATGCAAGAAAGGAGTAGTTATGGAAATGAAACAAATAAAAAAGACAAAATATTGCAAAACAAAATATTTTATTAGATGAAAAACAAACTATATGCAATATATATTAGCTATATTACATCTTTATAGACATTAGTGAGCACTCTCTCCAAAACATATTAAGGCAGTGGCATCAATCTCATTATCCCAAGATACAACATTTAAAAAATAGATATCTAAGTGATTGCCTTTACACATGCACCAGACATCAGTACTCTTTACAGAAATTTCAGCTTGGGTTCAAACATAATTTCTGCTCCATTTGAGAGTTTGCAACAGAGAGAATCTCTTACTTCAAGCTCTAGCACTCTGAATTCTAACAGCTCATTCTGGTCTTTTGCATCTTGCATCTCATTCTTCAGTTGATGCTCTTCCTGTTCCAGTCTGTAAATCTATGAAACAAACATGTCATAACACCCATAAGCAGTAGAAAAGAGACTATGCAAAGATGATTAAGGGAGTGGAAAGGCTGAGGGAGCTGGGTCTCTCTAGCTTGGAAGAAAGGAGACTGAGGGGTGACCTAACTAATGTTTAAAAATATGTAAAGGGCAGTGTCAGGAGGACATAGCCATCCTCTTCTCAGTGGCATCCGATGATAGGACAAAGGGCAACAGGTGTAAGCTGGAACATGGGAGGTTCCATACAAATGTGAGAAGGAACTTCTTCACGTTGAAGGTGACAGAGCACTGGAACAGGCTGCCCAGGGGAGTTCTGGGGTCTCCTTCTCTGGAGACATTTAAAACCTGCCTGGATGTGTTCCTGTGCTACTTGATCTAGATGATCCTGCTGTGGCAGGGGGCTAGATTAACATTCTGTGATTCTGTGTAAAGGCCAGGAGTCTAGTCTGACAAAGCTCTTTGTTAGAATTTCCAGTTTCTCCTTAGAGGTTGGGCTGTGTCTTGGAGATAAAGAAGGAACATTACTTCAGATAGTACTTGTGAGAACTGGCAGCAGAAAACAGTGAATATTCTCACAGAACAGTAATCTGGAAGTAGTCTGAAAAACTATGTTTTCTATCTAAAGAACATTTAAAAATACAAGCTTTCTTTTAAAATCAAGTGAATGAAAATGGATTGTGTTAACCCTGGGGCAGGCCGCTCTCTTTGCATAACTATGCCTGTACTACTTACAGCAGATGAAAGAAATAATGGCAGTATTTTGATGTCTCCTTTTTAATTTCCCAGATCTGTACTTCGGGATGTTAACAATAACACAATGGAAATGTAGAACTGACTATTCATGATACTACCTAACAGCTTTGGTCTGCTGTGTATCTTACCTGGGTGATCTTTTTACTTGTACAAAACTAAATAGAAGTGCAGCTTCTGGCTTAGTGCACTATAATGCTTCTAGAAGCCATGTGAATTCCTCAATAAATTATGTCTGGCTGTATTTAATAATAGTCTTGAATCTTCCGTTGGTCATATTATTCCGATCATACTAAAGTTAATAGTAAAGCCTATTAAGAAAAATAATTCTTTGACTTTCTGAGTACTGGCCAAGTTTCCCCCCAACAATGGGATGCCCAGCTCTGAATATCTCAGGCAGTAAATGACACAAGAATCTTAAATAAATCAGTATTACTCAATGTGTGGAAAAACTGTAAAAAATGTAAGGCTGAAGAGAACAGACAATTTCGTTAGTGATCAGAACTATAATAATTTTTGTATAAGTGTTTGGCAAAATACACTTCACATTTTAGATTGTATTCTTTTGGGCACTAGGAACAGCAGTCAGCTTGGGTTCTACTGTTGGCTCTGCAACATAGAATCCTGCAATAAAAAGCGGCTTCCATTCCCAAAGAGTAGAAAAACACGTTGGCACTTTAATCAGAGACTTGTCTCGAAAGTTCGGTTTCTGAGGCGAAACAAAGCAAGCCATCTTCACGTTTGCCTGCCAGGACATTCGAGTCTTTTTGCTGTTCTTTCACAATAAAGGGCAGAAATTCTGAAAATATTCACGGATTCCGAACACATACCTTCTCTAGCAGCTCCTGATTTGTTCTGATTAACAGCTGCTTTTCTTCTACCCATTTTGAGTCCTATGAGGAAGAACAGGATTAAAAAGACTGAAATTATGTGTTTGTTAAAAAATACAGAAGAATGGTCACAATAATTAGATTTCAGAGATCCTTGTACGTCCGAGTATGAACATGGGCACACACCAAAAAAATAAAGCTCTTATGAATATTTCAAGGACAAATGTCATGTAAACTACAGAGAAAACACATGTTCCTTTGTTTTCCAGAAGCAGAGTCTCTTGTTTCTTAATATGTTTCAGCTAAGCATAGACTTTAAAACCTTTTCATATGGCAATTGTAGGTGAGCATCATTATACGATATTTTACGTAATTTTAAAAACATGTATTTATTCAGCTTAACTCAAGTATTTCCATGGCAAAGTGTTGGTAACTTTCCTCCAAAGTCATCCCACTTTCACTGGTGTAATGCAAACCCCAGCAGAGGAAAGGAAGAAAAACATCACCCCAAATGACTGAAAATAAGTTTCAGTGGTTTACAGTTAATTACCTTCTGCTCAACCTGTGAGGCTAACACAGTGCTTGTGATAAGGAAACCAAGACTATGGAGGAAGGGAGGAGATACAAGATTATCTATACTCCATTTGATCACTTATTCCAACGTTGATCTTGCCTTTAGGTTTTCTGTGGCTTCTACAACCAAACTATAAGAACCACATTGTCACTGCGCAAGAAACTAATGAAATCTGGATACCGCAACCCATTAACCAGCCTTCAAATGTCAAAGAAAAACATCCAGTTATGATTTTTACTCTGATAAAATATTTACTCCTGTGAGCATGTTTTGGTTTTTTAAAAAAATATTAAAATTAGTTTTTCTACCTACTCTCTGCTCTAGTTTCATGTAGTACTGTTCTTTCTCCCTTTCCCAGTCATAAACAAGAATGTGCAAGTGCATTTCAGCTTCCACGCACTAAACAAGCTCTTCAGGGTTATAAGTGTCATACCAAGAAAAACATTCTGAAATAAGTACTGAAGTGGCACGACATGTCTCACAAATTTTTGAAGCATATGAAAGAAATGTTGAAAATAAGATTCAATGTCTAGTTTAACACTTGCTAAATCAAGGAACAAACACAAGAGTTGTATGTCCAGGCCGGATGGATGTCCCAATGCACCTGTTATAGCAGCACTTAAACCAGTAACTAACAGTTGCACACAGCAAGAGTAAATGAGACCTGCAGGTTCAACTACTCTAGCTCACAGAAGTAGAAAAATTAGATTAATTTACCCTAATGATAATTAACTTTTGTTGTGTTTCTCAATGAATTTCAGCTTAACTTTCTGAGGAAATCTTAACTCCAGGGGAACTGTATTTATGTATTCACCAGGTCATTGAGACAGCTGAGTATTCAAAAACACCCATCCATTACACATGCCAATATTTTGAGAGTTATTATTTACCTCAATATTAAGAATTTCTTCCCATAATATAGTTTCTTAAGCACACACCTTTATGTACCTTGCAGACATGGTTTATCAATCTTACTTTATGTCAAGGGGATTCCTTAGATTGATCTGATGAGAGATTAACAGGAGCCATTGACTTTTCCTTTGAAATTGCACACAAACTGTTATAAGCCAAGTTTCAAACCTTTATTTAAGATTCTAATTTCCTGCTCTGAAACTGACTTCAGGAAAATTGTGAAGATTCTTCTATTTCCTAAAGCTGTAAATTCCAAGAACAGTACAACAGGATCTTTTAACTCAGATTCTTTCTCAAAGGCCCTTTAGGGACTGGTTCCCCAAATGAAAGTTTCACAAGTGTTATTAAATCATCATTACCACCATGACCATCTAAATTAAAAAGCAGTAATCTTTTAAAAATAAAAAATCACATAGTGCACGAAGAAGTCAGTTTATCATCACAAGCATTTATTTCATTGAATGTAAATGCTAACAGGTCAGGAGAACCAAGCAGGTGCTAGAGCCCAGGAAGACACTGTGACCGCTTGGGTGGAAAGCTCAGGCTCAGCATATAAACGAACCCCTAGAGACAGTATCACACTGGTCCTTGTCACATTCCCGCTGGCCTTCTCAGTTTTACTAAGAGATACAAGGTTAAAACTGTGATTATGAATCTCAAAGTAACTAATGAAATTCTGATTTCTAGGCATAACTTTTTGACAAGCAAAAATCACAGAAATAATGTCTTACATGTCTTTCCATCTTCATTTAGCAAAAATCACAGAAATAATGTCTTACATGTCTTTCCATCTTCATTTATCCTATTTATCACAGTATCACAGTATCATCAAGGTTGGAAGAGACCTCATAGATCATCAAGTCCAACGTACTGTACTTAATTACATGAGAATAGTCTACTATTTTGTAAGTGTTTTCATTCACAAGATAATTTGTCCACAAAACCTTTAGCATCAACACACTGAAATCCAGCGATAGATCCTTGAGAGGCCTTCGCTTCCACTTATAGATCCAAAAGCACAGTGAGTCATCATTTTTAGAGCAGTAACGTAATATCTATTTTTAGTAATATTCTATTAACATTGACTTTACTACGCAAATTGCAGTTCTGTATGGAATACAATATGGCTACTTTAATAATTTGTACCTCAATCTGAAATTGGACCTCAAGCCTTTGTATTTATACAGAATCTTAAGGAAAGTTTTTTTCTTACAGAGTAATTTTTAGGTTGCTTTTACTCAAAGCTACAGGATAACTAGTCTTTGAAATGTTTATCTATGGACACCTATATCCTATTTCATTACCACCTGCTACCTGTGATCTTAAAATGGTCGTGTCAAAAAATAAAGCATAAAATAACACCTCCTCAATCTTCTCAATTCGTTCTAGAAGTCACAGAACTGAACACCCTTTGGCATTCATAACACTTATTCAGCCTTCCTGAATATCCTTGACATTAGTAAACATGCATCAGCAGCCACATCTTCAAGGATCTACCAGATAGACTGAAGCATAGGGCCTGATTTCACTGTGTGTGATGGAAAGGGAATATGAAAGCAGTTGGGTCCTCCGGGAATATGAGCCCAAGAATGGAACACAAGTGTCTTCATGTGACCACACTAACCAACTGGCTCATTTTTTCCAGCTGCAGCACAGAAGTTCTTTGTTGGCTTGGGTTTTTAATTATTTTTTTCTGTGATACACACCAAAAATATTATTCGGTATAAATATAGGATATTTATTTATTGGAATTTATAGCTAATATAAATAAAACAGAAAATAGAAGAAAATCCAGCATCAAGCGACCATGGGAACAATGCATGTACACGCAGTCATTTCAATATTATGCTTTAGTGCGTTAAGTGTTAAAAAATAACCTTTCATGGCATTTTCTTCATGTAACTAAGACTTGATTTAAGAAACCTGTTGCAGTCAATTAAACTGCATCGGTCTCACCAACGCACCAGGAAGCAATGAAGATGGCAAGGACACTACTGCATGCAAGGGAGAAAATGATGTGGTAGAGGACATTAACAGAGCCTTTTACCTGTCCTTTCTCAATTAGAGCTTTCTCCAGGTCTTCAATTTTTGCCTGACACCTGAGAAGATCAGCTTGCAGTTGTTCACGAGTCTGGGAAAAGAAAAGAGAGTATTAAAAAGTGTGCATGTGTATGCCCACACTCCAGGTAGATCCACCAGACCAAAATAAAGGTACTGTCCTGTCTACTTGTGGACTGTCAAGTCATCTTTTAACATTTTCCAGTAACATAACAGCTTTTGTGTTTATCACACAAAATATTTAAAGCCATTAGTATAACAGCATTTTTCGATATTAACCAGGAAAAAAAATCAGGAACTAAAAGTGGTCTAATAAGCTACTAATAAAATTTAGTAATTAAAGGCAATTCGGGGAGGGAGGGAGGAAGAAAGAAAATCACAATAATCACCAGAAAAGTGCTATAGATAAATAAAAAGCACTGACCCTAAATAATTTATTTTTCCTATAAACAGTGTATGCCAGTCAGTTTTACTCATTCTACATCATTGTCAAGCTCCATCACAGAATCACAGGTTGGAAGGGACCTCTGGAGACCATCTAGTCCAACCCCCCTGTCAGAGCAGGTTCACAGAATCACAGAATCCCAGAACATTAGGGATTGGAAGGGACCTCGAAAGATCATCTAGTCCAATCCCCCGACACAGCAGGATCACCTAGACCAAGTTGCACAGGAGCATCTCCAAAGAAGGAGACTCCACAATCTCCCTGGGCAGCCTGTTCCAGTGCTCTATCACCCTCGCCATGAAGAAGTTCCTTCTCACATTTATATGGAACCTCCTATGTTCCAGCTAACACCTATTGCCCCTTGTCCTATAACTAGATGGCATTGAGAAGAGCCTGGCTCCATCCTCCTGACACCCACCGCTCACATATTTATAGACATGAATGAGGTCACCCTCATTCGTGACTCGATGATCTCTTTGAGTCCCTTCCAACCCCTAACATCCTATGATCCTATCATCCCATAGTTGTTTCTTTCTGCATCTTTGCAACCTCCTTGTTTACCTTAAGCCTCATCTAAAAGGAACAGGAAATATTCATCCCAGCAGAACATTAGGCCCTACAAACCTACCCGTGTCAAAGTGCTACATTCTGACTCACTGAAAGATGGATTTCCTGGGACAACATTGATCACATTGCCATTAAAAGGAAAAAGCGCCAACTGCAAACTGTTCTAAAGGAGCAGCAGACAAATGCCTGCAGGATAACATTTTTATAAACTACTGCAAAACTATTCATGCTAGAGTCTCACTTCTGATGAGGGAAAAGGAAATACGTGATGATGGCATCTCTGTCAAATACACAAGATTCTCTGACACACCCCTTTAATAGCAGATGTAATTAATTGCGTCTTTAGCTCGAGAAATGATTTCCCAAGTTTTTTGCTTTCCTTGGCTAAGTGCTCTACTTAAAAAGAGAGAGTGAAATCAGATTAGGCTTTTGTAAGATGCAAAGGATGCTAACAAAGCCATAAAAATAATAGTGCTACTATTATAAGAACAATATTTCATAGGAAAAGGAATGTTTAGATTAGCTGACAGTCACTTCTAAAAAAACCTTGAAAAAATGAAACAAAACTTAACACATTTAAAAGTAAACCCTTTATCTTCCAAATACTGGCTCTGGGGATGACAGAATAATATTTTTAGGTGTAAATAACTACAGATAGTGTCAGGCAGTCCACATTCTTCTGCAACTTTTATCTGGAAAGCTTTGCTTATTAGCACAAAAGCATTGTGCCCCCACGAGCACAATCAATTTGGTCTCCATCCCTATCTTCCAGTACAGGAAACTGAGTATCAGGAGGATTGACTATTAAAGACTGAGGCAAAGGAAGCATTAAGTACCTCAGCCTTATCCCCTTCCTCAGTAACAATGTTCCCCTTTGCATCCAGTAAGGCATGGAGACTCTCCCTGGATCTTTTCTTGTTGTTAATATATTTGTAAAAACTCTCTTTATTGTCTCTTGCAGCGGTGGCCAGGCTGAGTTCTAGCTGAGCTTTTGCCTCCCTAATGTTCTTTCTACATGACCTAACTAAATCCATACACTCCTCTTGAGTAGCCAAACCCTTCTTCCAAAGGTGGTAGGCTCTCTTCTCTCTCCTGAGCTCCAGCAGAAGCTCCTTGCAACAACATCTGTCAACTCTCTCACTAGCCAGTACTCCACAAGGAAATGAGGTGAAGATGATGAAGTTTCCAAGTCAATGGCTATTGCTTAATCACTTGGATGCTACAAATTCTGTGGTCATCAGTCACAACAGTTATTAAGGTAGAGGGTGACTTGTAAACATGCTACATTTCTAGATGCACCCTTATTTGCAAGAGTTTGGATGGAGTAGAAGAATTTTTGCCTCTAGTTAGCTCAGGTCTGTTTTGATGCCTCTTCTCTTCAGTGACTGGGTCTGGGACTGACACCTCACACATTCATTAACAAGTGGCTTGTCTCCTCCCTGGTCTGGAAAAAGAGAATGCAAGATCTTCACATGACTTCTGCCAAAGTCACCTCTATGCTAAATGGTTAAACACAGCAGTGGCAGAGAGGTCAATGAAAATATGTTCTCACACCTCAAAGACCTATAGTACAGCTATTGGTATGAGGAGAAAAACCTGATTGTTTCACAGGGAGCACACAATCTTTCATGCTGACCTAACAGGAAGAACAGTTCACAGCGTACTTTTTAGAGGAAGAATACTCTCAATCTGAGATTAAAGACCAATAAATTATCATTTCACACATTCAACAAAAGAACAAAACTTCCTTTGTCAGATTTGATCAACTTTTTTATATACTTATATGATAAAAGTACCTAACAACTTAATCTCCAAATAATTTTCAAACCATCACATAGCTATTTGCATAGCTAATTGCAGGTTCACATGGGATATAATTTCCAATACATAATGTCTCACTACTGAGATGTTTAAAACATCACGCATGCTACAACAATGTATGGTGATACTTAGGTTCCAATAGCACCAGATTAACCTAAATTAACCTAAATTGTTGCCTTACTAACAGTACTATCTAACCCTAAAAAAAGGGCTTTGCATTTCACTGGCCTACAAAGACTCTGCAATTTTTTTCAGCTTTCTCAGTGATCTCGGAGTAATGTGAAATTTCAGTTTAAAAATTACCCTTGCTTCTCTCTCCGCATCCAGCGTTCCACCAACTTGTTCTTGAAGCAGCGCATATGCCCTTTGCAAAGCTTGGTACTCTCTGGTTAGCTGGCAGAACCTCAGTTCAGCTTCTTCCTTAGGTGTGCACTTGATGAAGAGGGGAAAAAAATGGGTTTGTGCATGTAAAGAGAAATATGTTTGATAATGGGGTTGTTTATGTAGACAAACTCATAGACATAGCCAGCAACACAACTCATATTGAGTCTCAAAGTTCAATAAAGGTTTAAAAATGCAACATAAGTGGAAATAGAAGGAATTATAGAATGATTGGGGATTGGAAGGGACCACACAAGATCATCTAGTCCAATCCCCCTGCCACAGCAGGATCACCTAGACCAAGTCACACAGGAACACATCCAGGCGGGTCTTAAACATCTCCAGTGAAGGAGACTCCACAACTCCCCTGGGCAGCCTGTTCCAGTGCTCCGTCACCCTCAGTGTGAAGAAGTTACTTCTCATATTTATGTGGAACCTCCTATGTTCCAGCTTACAACCATGATGCAGAAATATGCAAATCATTAAGTGTTTTGATAACATAATTTCAGGACACTTGGTTCCTACATAAGGCAGTAACTTATAGGAATGGGAGGAAGTTGACTGGGGAAAGATGAGAGGGTACAATTCTGTGGACTGTTGTCTTCAGCAGCTTCACTACAATGGGGGCTTTGGAATGGAATCGTTCTATTTGTCATGCAGTCTATCACTCTCTTACTCTTTGCCTTTGCTATGCAGAGTAAAGCATTCTGCTTGCACACGCATGATGACATGAATGTTGTATTTCAAAAGCTATAAGGCAGTTTTCCTAATTACCTTTATAGTATGAAGTATTTTTAATGTCTTAATTTTATTTGAATTTTGAGCAACTGGCATCAACAATTTCAAGGTCTCCCCTATAGTGCTGAGGGCATTCCTTTAATTAATTTTCGCTTCAGGAGCTCAAGCTCCAAGGAAAAGAGATTACAATATAATTGAATATTAAACCTAGAAAAGTAGGAAGCTTCTTGTGACTGAGAATTGTTAGGCACAAGTGAGTGAACAAGAAGGAAAGGTGAATAAGTACATCTAATTCATCCTTTGTTCTCTGCTCTGTAATCTTTTAAAAGTAGGCCAGCTGTGCTGTGTATCGCTGAGCCAAGACAACACAAGTCAGTGTGATCTTTTCAGACTTAATGAATTGTAAAAGGCTCTTCCAGTATTTTAAGTAGAGGGGGAAATTCTGGATATATCAAAACAGTGAAATAAATTACAATAATGAAAGGTAAAGTATTGTCTAGTAACTATTGACTTTTGGCAAAGCAACATACCTGTTCATTTGCTTTTGAGTAGTAAGAAAAGGTTGGTGAAAAACACTTATTTCTCAGCCCAATATCTGTGAAATCTGTCATCACTTTATGAATTCTATTGTAATGACTGTAGATGTGTTTACTGGACTCAAAACAAAACAATCCTCTGCCAAATCTGTCATAGTTTCATTGGCAGAATAGCTGAACAAACTGTTTGCATTTACACAACACGTCAATTTTTATGCAACATAAGAACCAACCAGCTACTACTTACATCTTCCAAATCTTCTTCTGGTGTTGCTGGTGTCCTGTCTGTTTTATCTGTGTTATATGAAGTTACAGATGATGTTTCTGAATCAACAGACTCTTCATCAAATCCAAAAAATGTCTCCACAACATGCCTCTGCAAAGTTAGTTTTTCTTAGTTATGAGCAAAACAGCTGGGAAATGCCAATGGCACATGAAGCAGTAGCCAAAGACTACTCTGACCATTATTTTAGTACATAGGAAGAAAAAAGGTCAATTGTACACCCTTGTTTTCTGATTAATGAGCCACCTTTTCAGCACAATGCGTATAAGAACCTCAAAGAACTGAAAATGGCCAATGGAGTAATGCTTTAGTAAAAGTGGATATGTCGGTTACCAAAATCCTGCAGCTCTTCAGAGATTGACACCAGAGGAAGACAATACCTATTCAGAAGAAAATAACCCAGTATAATGCAATATGTAAGATGTGGAACCAAAAGGGAAAACATATTCTGAAAACTGATGTGGAATAAACATCATCATTCATACGAATTTTAAAAAGTTAACTTAAAATATCTCTTCATCAAAATCCTACTCATACGTATAAATTCCTGCTTTCTATTTATTTTTTCAATAGCATTATTTTAAATTTTCTCAAAAGTTGCCTCCAATATTACCACTCACCAAAAGAACTACGCTCAGGGAAAACCAGCATTTCCATGCAGATTTAAAGCATCTGACACAATGTAATCAATAAATGAATAAATGGCTGCCTATAAAAAAAATGAGTAGCCAATGGAAGTGAATTTTAACAATATTTATTATGAAAAATGCAATGTTTTATACAAAACATCGCAACAGCAATAATTTTTTCACCATATTGAGATCTCTTTCCATGATTTTCTTAACATGCTGAGAAGCAGCAAGTTTCCATTGTTTCACTGTTTAAACAAAACAAATGCTTAAACTTTTCACTAGAAAAAACAGTTTTTCAAGTATTTTTCCTTTCAAAATAACAATTAATATCACTAATTATTGTTAATCAATAGAAACTCTTCTACACCGTACAGGTGTTCCAATAATCCAACACAAATTTCGAAAAGCAGAAAAATTAAGGAAAAATAAATAAGGATGGTCTTGGGAAAATGGAGCCAGGTTATAAAGCTTCCTAGACAGAGAGGCCCGTGGAAAGAGATGGGTCTAGGGAAATGAAAATGCATCTATTCCTATCCATCTCTGTATGTTTTTTTACTACTTGGTGCTGCTTCACAGATCCTGCTATCACAGTTTGGTTTTGAAAACAAAACGCAGGTTGCACGTGAGAGGACAGTAACTCTGTTCATTCAAATGTCTAAAGGATGGAAAAAAGTTATCAGTTGTTATCACCTCAGAAGAACGTTAGTCTTCTGATGTCTCCGCTAAGCCATATTGGCAAAGTAAGTGAAACTGTGAGCTATCAATTTCACTTAAGGTACTGAAAGGTTTTATTTTATCTATATTATCCTATCTCATGACAAATTACTTCAAAACTGATCTACCTTTATACATACATCCAGTATGTCTTCAAATTGCTCTCTTCATTTTCTCATGTTTAATGCAATCGTTTGGGTCAGTGCAACTCTTACCAACTGACAAAGCATCTTTAACTAAGTGGTACCATAAAGCCGGAGGTGTGCCTCGGTGTCTGCTTGCATGAGATGATGCACTGCATTTACAGCCTGCAGCCCTGACTCCTGTGGTCCAGCAGGTCACAGCCTCAGAATTCACAGGCTAAAAAGGTCTATCATTTTTTCATGGTAAAACTAATCCCATTCAAACTACCAAAACCAAGCCCCTGTTCTCTGCTACTTAATATCTTCATTGAAGATGAGCCCTTCAAACAATAATAGTAAATTTTCATTTAGACTATATTTTTAAATCAACTGGTCACATTAAATGCTGTTGGAAAGGACTGTAAGCACTCAAAGAAAAAAAAGCTGCAAAAAGCCACCTTTTCCAAACAGACAGTGTTAATAAATAATAAGGGCTGCAGATAAATATGTTGCAGCACAGGACACAAAGAACATTTGAACAAGATTTTGAATCAATCTTCTTTTCATCAGCTACTAGACCACTATGTAGGGTATTCACAAGCAAAAAGGATTGCAGTTACAGTACTACCATCCAGTAAAACTCATTTCTATCAGTCATTTAGGAAGCACCGTGATGCTTTCACCTAAGCCTAAGGAGCTTAAAACAAACACTTCCCTAGGCAAATGTTACTGTTTCCACCAGGATTCCTGTGCTGTACCAGTTTGCTCACTAATTTTCCATCTTGACAAAACAAGGGACTTGAACAGCTTTGAACTCTACTCTAGAAATGCAATTATTTCTCCAGAAAGCTAACGTGTTCTCTCATGCTCAAATTACAAACATTACAGAGAAGTTTCTCTCAAAACATAAGGGGTAATTAGTTCTTGGGAGACAGCCCATCCAGTACTTCTCCCACACTGAACACTGGTTGCAGCCTCCAATCATCCAACAGTAATACAACAAGAAAATGGCTTGAGTTGAAAATAGGGCTGAAGGAATGTTGTAAAGAAAACAAGTTTCTGTTGGGGTTGCCAGGTGAACTCATTGGGAAGATCTCCTTTCTGATGCCAAACTGACAAGCAGATACCATTTCTTACAGATAGACTACAGATATCAAAAAGATGGCTGGTAAACAAAACCCAAGAAAACTGCAGCCTCATTTTTGCAGTGCACTTATCTTTTACTCAAAGATGCTGAGAGTAAACCCGAACCAAAGCCTTACGTAGGCTGTGACGCCAATGCATTTATAACGTGCTCTTCCGCCTGTTCCAGTTTGTCTCCAGATGAGGCTCAGAACAATTAGCCTGTCCTTTGAAGGAACTTAGCCAAGGACACCTGCCTGCTCGTGCCCCCTGCTTCAAGGGCACTTGGTCTCAAAAATGACCAATGCACTTGAGCATAGCTCATCCAAAACCTACAACAACACATAGTTTTGAAGGCTGATAACGTGAATGAGTCAAGCCTTCAGTTTGAAAAGGGACTTCTAAAATGTAGAAGGGACTTGTAAAACATAGAGAGTAAAACTCCAGTGTATTGTCACATGCACACAGCATAGAAAACAGTGCCATCAAGGTCAGCACCAGCCTTGTTTAAATGGGAAATAAGCTTGTCATGCCTACAGAGCTCTTTGCTACACCTCAGACTACAGCCAAGCTGTAGGTAACTCAGCCTAAGGATACATCTTCCTTTAACCCCGCATTCACACAACCATGTGCACAGCTTCAAAGAGTGTAAAAGCAATCGTAAAAACTGCATGTTGTGTTTTACATAAATATATGTAGGTTTGAGAAAATACTTAAAACAATGCTATTAGTTTATCAAAAGGCATTTAGGCATTGCACCAGTAGCAACAGTAGGGAAAAATAATTTGTATGTATTAATAAATAAATCACTTACTAGATGAGAGGGAATTGTAGAAAGATTAGTTTTTCTATCACACTAAAAAAACCCAGAGCACTTCAAGGCGTATTAAAAGTAAAAAAAAACTATCAAGTGCTATAAAACTGCCTATAACACTTGGAGTATTCAATAAACCACTGTTTTTAATGACTCCATCATTTTTACAGATGCTGCATATTTATCATTTTGTGAAGCAGATGCTTTTCATGCTGAGATAAGGTATTTAATAGCTGTATATTAATTGTACATGTATTAATTACTTTTACAAAATAACTGGTTTTATTGTTGATTTAATATCTGAAAGTTTACAGCAAAACCAGAACAATTTAACGATAAGAGAACAGCTGTAAAGAAAAAAGTGAAAACACCCTAACCCTAACTCATACAAAATTTGATGATAAACACTGTGATAATTAATAAAACATGAGAAATAAGTACACCAACTGCCAGGGAGATTCCTGGATTGCAATGGGTTTTGAAAAGTATGTAAAGTACTTACTGGATTTTTGTAACTTCACATTCTTTTCATTCCAGTCTTTCATTTAGGCCTTTCTTAAAAATTGGAACATTCTCAATGAACAATTGTAATACTATTGTGTATTAATTTGTACATAGGATCATAGGATGTCCCAAGTACATTGTAATATAAATTGCTGAAAATTTCTAAATTAAGTTCTAATTTCTAGTGATTACAGCCATGAAGTTGGCAGCAAGTATTTTTCACGTGAATTTTTATTTTTTTTAAAGAATTCTCAAGTAGAATGTGTAAGTCTTTATAACTTCAGTATTATTTGTTCTACTGAAGTATGGTGCTCAAATAATTGCATCAAAGTTGAGAATATTATAAATCAGTAGAGACACAGACCGTATTATATGAAAATGTCAATATCCCCTCCTGTTTCTAATGGTGTGGATAAGATATACTTACACCGTCCCTGGAGGTGTTCAAGGTTAGGCTGGATGAGGTGCTGAGTGGCACGATCTAGATGTTAGATGTTAGGATTACTGGGTTTATTTGGATTTAGGTTGGACTGGATGATCTTTAAGGTCTTTTCCAACCTTATCATTACTATGATAAATAGTCTGGTTTCTCTCTTGCTAAAGTAGTTTAACTTTACATTTAAAGATCTCATTTTCAGGTAATTTACATGATGAAAATGATCTAAGATTAACTTCCTTTCAAAGCAATCAGATGAGCTAATCAGTAGCTTCTTACCTTCATGCTTATATGTCATTTCTTGGCAGCCAGAAAAACACAGGCACACCAAAGTACAGAGACAGATAAAAAAAGAAAAGTGTAAAACGAGAAATATGAACTCCATCACACCAGTGTGCAGTCCTCCCCCTACCACGAGGTGTTAAAGTGAAAATGTTAAAGACATGAGTATGTCAGTCCTGCAGTTTCCCAAAATGGTTATGCCTTATTTTCAAATGCACAGCTCCATCAGTCAAGGAATCTCTGTTACTCCATTCTATGCGTCAAAAATAAACAAAAGCCAAAATATATTGTTTCTGGAGTTCCTTGGTTAATTCACTGAAAAAACTGAAAACAAAAAAGACAGACAAAAACCACTCAGAAAAAACCCCCATGCTTTGCTTTAAATAGCAGAAGACTATTCCCCTCTAGAACATCTTTCTCCTAACAAGTCTACGGGCACATTAACAAAACAAATCTCTATCAGCATAGGCTGCTCCATTTCATAGGATCATAGGATCATAGGGTCATAGGATGTTAGGGGTTGGAAGGGACCCAAGAGATCATCGAGTCCAACCCCCCTGCCGGAGCAGGACAAAACTATCTAACACAGATCACAGAGGAACGCATCCAGGCGGCCTTGAAAGTCCCCAGAGAAGGAGACTCCACGACCTCCCTGGGGAGTCTGTTCCAGTGCTCCGTGACCCTCACATCAAAGAAGTTCCCCCTTGTATTGAGGTGGAACCTTCAGAGTAAACTGTCCTACAGTACCTGACTGCACAGTCACTATAGTTTGCAAGCACAGAGGTTATAAAGCCCCAACCCTCCATACTGCTCCTCTCCTGGAGGAACCTGGTCCCATTGTCAGCGCTGTTCTATGGGCTGCTATGTCCCTTGTTAATTTGAAGTGTGGTCAGTCAAAGCTACACTAGCAAGACTAACCTAGAGCTCCTGCAGAGCTCCAGAAATAATACAGACAGACAGTTGCAAACACACACACAAAAAAACCCAAAAAAGCTGTCTGAAAGAAAAGCGTGCCAAGGGTTCTGCACCAGATAACACAAATCACTGCCAGGAAACTGTTTGTATTAGAAAACAAACACAGCCCAGTCAGGGTACCTTGAAAATTAAGAAGTCTAGTGTGAAAGCAGCCATTTAGGGAAGGCTGAAACTATAGGTGAGTGTAAGTCTTCCCCCTGTGTACCACTTTCCTGCCAACAGGATAAATAAAGAACCTTTCTATACCTTTTAATCACAGAACAATCGGGGATTGGAAGGGACCTCAAAAGATCATCTAGTCCAATCCCCCTGCAACAACAGGATCACCTAGACCAAGTCACACAGGAACATATTCATGTGGGTTTTAAATGTTTCTGGAGAATGAGACTCCACAACTCCTCTGGGCAGCCTGTTCCAGTGCTCTGTCACCCTCACTGTGAACAAGTTCCTTCTGATATTTATATGGAACCTCCTATGTTCCAGCTTGCACCCATTGCCCCTCGTCCTATCACCAGCAGACACTGAGAAGAGCCTGGCTCCATCCTCCTGACACTCACTCCTCACATATTTATAGACATGAATGAGGTCACCCTTCAGCCTCCTCTCCTCCAATCTAGAGAGACCCAGTTGCCTCAGCCTTTCCTCATAAGGGACACGTTCTATTTCCTTCATCATCTTTGTTGATCTACACAGCACCCTTTCCAGCAGCTCTATGTCCTTCTTGACTGAGGAGCACAGAACTGAACACAATATTCCAGATGTGATCTCACCAGGGCAAAGTAGAGGGGAAGAAGAACCTCTCTTGATCTGCTAACCAACCCCATTCTGATCCACTCCTGCATGTTGGCCCTCTAGGTCACAAGGGCACATTGCTGGCTCACGGTCTTCCTGGGTTTTTTAACTTTTCTTTCTTCATATGTGAAACACATGTCATTATTAGGAACATAACTGAAAAAACTGCAGTTCAAACAGTCAACCCCCAAGGATAAATCTGTTAAGAATTATATGTATTACAGAATGCAGAGCAGTAAAATGCATCACATGGAGGTCAGTAGGAACACACTCTGCCGAACACAGCAACAAGCAGCCATTTGTGACAGAACCTATCTTGAGACACCATGCAGATCATCATTATCTCTCCAATCATTACTTCCAATTTTTACCTCTTATAACTGTTCCACTACTATCACATGCTGCAGGCTGCTAATGTTCAACTTCAGAAAACACATTACTCAGCAAAATTAATTACTTGAGGCACGTGTGTCAGTGAACACTAAAAGGCACACTCTGAAGCAGATCTTTGCTGCTTCTACAGTCAACATTTTTCTCTTGTACTTTCCCTTCTAGAAAAAAATATACACTAGAGAAAAACAGTTCATAGAATCATAGATTGATAGAATCATTAGGGATTGGAAGGGACCTCGAAAGATCATCTAGTCCAATCCCCATGACACAGCAGGATCACCTAGAGCAAGTCGCACAGGAACACATCCAGGCAGGTTTTAAGTGTCTTCAGAGAAGGAGACACCACAACCCCCATGGGCAGCCTGTTGCAGTGCTCCATTACCCTCATTGTGAAGAAGTTCCTTCTGATATTTATATGGAACCTCCTGTGTTCCAGCTTGCACCCGTTGCCCCTTGTCCTATCACCAGATGACATTGAGAACAGCCTAGCTCCATCTTCTTGACACACACCCCTCACATATGTATAGACATGAGGTCACCCCTCAGTCTCTTCTCCATGAGAACCAGGGCCTGTAGCTGTGAGGCTGCTGTCAGCTGCCTGTAGAAGACCTCATCAACGTCTATTTGGAAAGTTCTTGCCATTTATACATATATCACAGAAATACCATGTCTGTAATATTCACAGTATCACAGTAATGATAAGGTTGGAAAAGATCTTAAAGATCATCCAGTCCAACCTAAATCCAAATAAACCCAGTAATCCTAACATCTAACATCTGGATCATCTAGATCATGCCACTCAGCATAAGCTAAAGTTTTCAACAGTGATTATGCAGTAACTTGTTACAACTAGTTTAAAGGTTGCATTTTCTTTAAAAAGGCCTGAGAATTTGTCCTTTGAAATCACAGAATCACAGAATTACTGAGGCTGGAAAAGATCTGAGATCATCAAGTCCAGCCTATGACCTAACATCACCACAACCCAGATCATGGCACTAAATGTCACATCCAGTGTGTCCTTAAACACTTCCAGGGATAGTGATTCCCTGGGCAGTCCATTCCAAAGTCTGATTACCCTTTTCCTGAGGAGATGCTTCCTAACATCCAACCTAAACCGCCCGGGCATAGCTTCAGGCCTGACCCCCGCCTGTCTACAACCTTCCTTCAGGTAGTTATAGAGTGCTAAGATCCCCCCTGAGTCTCCTCTTTTTCAGGCTAAACAAACCCAGCTCCCTCAGCCTCTCTTCATAAGATTTTCCCTCTAGCCCCTTTATCATCCTCATTGCTCTCCTCTGGACCCACTCCAGCACCTCAATCTTTTTCTTGAAGTGAGGGGCCCAGAACTCCTCTCAGCACTCAAGGGGAGGCCTCACCAGCAGCCAGTACGGTGAGAGAATGATGTCCCTAGTCCTGTTGGTTACACTATTCCTGATACAAGCCAGGATGCCATTGGCATTTCGTGCCACCTTGGCACATCGCTGGCTCATGTTCAACCGATTGTCAACCAGTCAGCCGATTGTCAGCTGGTTGTCACCAGTACTCCCAGGTCCCTCTCTGCCAGGCTGCTCTCCAGCCATTCATCCCCCAGTCTGTAGCTGCAAGGGGTAATTGTGGACAAAATGTAGGACTCTGCATTGGTCCTATTTGCCTCTGCCCATTGACCCAGCCTTTCCAGATCTTTCTACAGCATCTCTCTCTAGCAGATCAATACTTGCCCCCAACTTGGTGTCATCCTTGAATTTACTAAGGGTAGACTCAATCTCATCAACGCTGTCAACAAAGATGTACTGATCCCTGGGGATCATCACTGGTCACTGGACACCAAATGGACGTGGCACCATTCACAATCACTCTTTGTGCCCAGTAATCCAGCCAGTTTTTAACCCATTTCAGGGTGTAGCCATCCAGGCCATGGGCTGACAGCTTCTCCAGGAGGATGCTGTGGGATACTGTGTAATGTTAATTATTACACTATTTATATGTGAAGACACTTGAATATTTAGGCCAGAATGGCTAAAACAGTACTTCCATAATTTAAAACAAAACCCAAAGCAATAGCACTTGTGCAGAACAAAACTTTCTCACAACAAGTCAGGAGCTGCAGAAGTTAGTAAGCAGTTATCAGAGAAAACTAGAGAAATACCTGACATTTTACCATTAACTTAAGCAAACCTTTAATCTCAGGCAGTGTATGGAACAAATCACAACAGAGAGGTAAGAAAAAAACAAAAGTCTGCTCACCTTTGGAGGCTTCAGACTTTTCCTCCTCTGTTTTCTAGACCTCAATAGCCTTTCCCTTTCCTAGAATTAAAAAGAACATTTTGGTATTGGTTTCTTTTAAAACTTATTGAGATATGTCTAATACAAAGAAATATCATTTAAAATTTCTTAAATCCTATGATAAAGCTAATACAAAGCGTCTTCATCCTTTTGAATACCGACATATTAACACAACACCACACTTTACTACACCTTTATCCTTTGGCAAACAAACCTTCAGCTGTATACTTCACACACCCAGTGAGAAGGCAGTTGGCAAGGAAAGGCTTTGTTAAGTGCTGGGCACAAATTTGTGACAGTTCTTTTGACTCTTTTACCAAGAAGTTCGCTATGGAAACAGAATTCACATTCTCACTCTAGTACCCAGCCATCCTGAAGCAGCAGACCAGTAGCCACAAATGAGTTCAGCCTTAATTATTACAAGCCGACGCATTGAGAGCGCTCTGTTAGACAGGCGTGCATACGCAGATGCGGTGTTACGCGTGACTTATCCTTGTTGGACAAGCCTCAAATCCAAAGGCATTCTTAGTTCACGTTAACTTGGTTGGTGTCTTTTTTCTGCTGCGGTTTTGGAATGAGATCACAATTAACTATATCAGAACGGGAGGAGGCTATAACTGGAAAAACTCAGGGTTATGAGCACTTAAGTCCAAGACTTTCAAAGAAGAAAAGGAGGAACAGAAGGTAAAAAATGCCAAGGAGAAAGCAAAATAAAACCAAAACTACCAGATGCAGGTAATCTTTCTCCTTGCCTTTTTCCTGATTTTTGCCTTTGCTCTTCATCTTTGTTTGAGGTGCTTCTATTCTGAAAAGCATAGCAGCTCCAAGTGCCCCTCTAGCACTTATTGCTCACTGCAAGGTATTATTTTGTTCAAAAGCATTTGCTTTACGTGAAGATCAGAAACTGGACAAATAGGAATCTCCCAGGGGAAATCACAATAAAATAATTTATCTTTATCAGAACTTTGTTCCAGGAATCATGTTTTGGAAACCATGAAATAATTCAAGAAAGTACAGCTAATCATCTCATACCTGTGGTTTCCAAACTAAGGAAAAGCAATGCCTTGCCACGGTAGATTGGAGCAGGTATTGTAAGGTGCAGAACAAGGTTAAGCCACGCTGAAACCTACAGTTGTACAGTGTTGGAGAAAAATTCTCTCTCCTCAGATACCTCGTTAATGCACTGTCCTAGTTTTCACCTGGGTGTCCCGAGTCCCAGGCAGGTTTTTGAACAATTGGACTTTGCTCCCACTTCAGTGTGGAATGAAAAAACACGTCCAACATCCCCCACTTGCTCCTGTTTCAAATCTTGTTTGCAAGAAGACTACTTGATTTACTGTCTCAATAATGAAACGAGCTACCACGACAATAATAACAGGGCCAATTGAAACACACTTTGCTGAACAACTACCGTATTTTACAATCTTCTGAGTTTATCTGGACAACAACCCTCTAACAACTGAGCAGAACAGTAGTGTTGTGGGAGAACGCAGGTTGCTATGACTTCAAGAGCATCAAATATCTCCTACAAATTACACTGTTAGTCAATTCAGGCAACCTTATTGCCTATCTTCCTCATTTCTGTGTATCGCATTGATCTCAGCTGGAGTTAAGCTGTTGACTTCTAGATTCATCAAGTATATGACATGGGGGTCACTCTTAATAATCATGATGCATTTGTATTCTGCAGGGGTGTGGTTTGAGCCAGAAAATTAAACCCCAGAAGTGCAGAGTTTCGTATTAAATGGGAAACATCAACTACTTTGTACTGCCAACTAAAGCAGTATCCTAGTCAACGACTTAACTTATTTTTGTGAGTGAAATGGCATCTGTAAATAGGAAACAAAGCAAAAATGAAATAATCTTTAAAAATATTTATTTATTTTACTTCCACACTAAACACAAGTTAATACTATTTGACCAAAGGATACAATATATTTCCTTGGCTGAGACAGTAAAAAGAGAGTCCTTTCATATCCACTTTACACTGAAATATAAGTGAGGTTTTATCAGCCATGTACTGGGAATGTAATATCATGTCATAGTCTGTCTGTACACACCTCTAACACATCTCAGAAGCGTCCTGATCAAACAGTGCAAACATCCATGAGCATCACCTTAAGTAATCTCCACAGTCAGAGGGTAGCTGCTGTGCAATTCTAGTCTTAAATTATGCTGTTATCTTTGGTTAAATGAACCGTGCATATTTATCCCCATTTGTTATAAAGCCATTTCGCACGGTCAGGCTCAGATAGAAATGCTTACACGAAATTCATGCCATCCTGCATGATCTTTTCTTTTAGTTGAATGTCTAGATGAGGAGCATTGTTAGGTTTGCACCAGGGTCTACATCCAATATATTTCAGTCATTAAGTACTGGGACATGTCCTTTTCTCAAGTACCTGAGCTGTTGACAGCCAGTTTGTAAGGTGTGTGTGTATTGATGCATAGCTTTTCACATGTGGCTCATGGAAGGTAAATATTTTGTTATACAGAATTACACACATGTTCAACGAAATTCATTCACTGCCTGACACATTACAAGAACCCTTCTTTCAATACCAAAGAACTGTTTCCGTAACACTACTACAACTGGAGACAAAATATTGCTCTCAGAGCTGTGTCTTGCCTACAGACGTGTGTGCATGCATGTGTGTATACCAGTCATAAGCATTACCACTGTGAGATCATCAATAACATGCTGCTGTTCTTTGACTTGCAGTCTAAGGAATTCAATTTCTTGTTCATCCCGTGTGCTGCTGAGATCATTCAAAGACGTGTGCCTCTTCAGTGCTGGTTGTAAAGACAACTTCTCTTTCTGTGAAAAAATGAAATAAAATTAAACATAAAAGATATTTTCATGAGTCTTGCTGTAAAAGGAGGAAAATTCTCACGTGTGATGTACTAATCAAGAATTCTTTGGACTCATGAATGGACACATTCTGCATTCCTCAGTGTTAGTATCACATATGAGATATTTTAAGACAGAGAACATAGTCTAGGATGCAAGTAGCTGAGAACTTAGCTGAATAATCCAGTAGAGCCTTTGGGGGACACACTTGGATTCCATTCGGACTTCTAAAACCAGCATTTATTAAAAGTGATTTTGAGTCATACATTATTATAGCCTTCAAACACATTTTATCTATCTGTGCTCCTTTCCCTTAATCAGTGTGAATCGATAGCACACGAAGCACATGCCACACTGAATTTAGAATACGGCTGTTCAGCTGCATTGGCTAAATTTGACAGTTCTGTCACTCCACCGTTGAGACTCTGAAATGTCTGTGTCAGAGCAAATCCTCACAACCACTTTCATCTCAAAGTAACTGTGTACAATGTACCTTTGTAACACGATGTCAGACACGATTACTTACCAATTCTACATTTTCCCTTGATAGATTTTTTATTTTCTCTTCCATTCTCTGAATGCACTGCAGCATATCATCATTTTTTTTGCTCATCCTCTTATTTTTTTCTACCAAAGGCTTCAGCTGACTTTCTGTCTCCCGAGAACGTTTCAGCTGCAGATGGCAAAGGAACAAAGTTAGCTGTGCTTTAGTTTTCAGTAGTAGGAAAGAAAACATGTTTGCATTTTCACCTGCTTTATTTCCTCATTCAGAAAGTTTAGTTCTTTTCTTAGATGGAACTTGATGGTGAGTATTGAGAACTATAGGAGTCCTAACAAAAATGTGCAGACTATGAAAACAGTAGAAATGGTCACTGGATTTTGCTTTTGGAAAACACTCACAGTGATCTGTAAAAGTGATAACACTTGATAAAATAATCTTAATCTGTATAAGCATCTTGTGACCAGCTAGGTCTCTCAGGTAGTGGTTTTCAATTCAGCTAACTCATGGTAGGAGTAAACTCTGCCTTTACCTCAAAAACGCTACACCTAATGTGTAATTAGAGCAATGAGAATGTCAGCCAGAGGGCACAGATTCAATCTCAGCATTCTGCTGACATTTTCAAGCTGCTCTATTTTGTTCCTGTGGTTTTATGATGTTAGACAATTACGTGAAGCAAATTACTGCCCTTTCTTGCGTTTGCATGTTTTCACAATATCACTTAATTTCTTTAAGGCTGTCTGTATAAAAGCACATAATTTTCCAATAAAAAGATTTTTTTTTTATTTACTGAATTTTAACTGGAAATTAGAAAAATAATCAGTATCCTCTGATAATTTAACCACTTGGTAGAATTTTCTTATCTCAAAGTTATTTTGCACAGTACTTATACAACCCTACTGATGTTACTGATTTGATGCAGCATTGTCTCATAACGCAATAAAACCTTCTGCATGTCTTTTCCGAAACATACTTCTTGTGCCTCTGAGTCAAGTGTTAAGAAGAGCACTTGACTGAGTCATACATGCCCTCCATCTAGAGGGATGATGGACAGATGGTGATAGATGTTGATAGGTTTCTCCAGGGATGTTTCGAAGTTTATATCCACAGAAAGGATTGGGAAACTAAATAATTTTAGTTTTATGTAATACAATCTTAAAAGAAATGCAATATGGTCTTGAAAGTATACAGCAAATAAAAAACAATTGTACCATTAAAATTAGGGGGGACCCCAAAATAATAAACATTCAGTACATAGGCAAATTAGAAAAAATGGTGACCTATACTCAGGCGAACATCCATGCTCTTCTTATCGCAAGGAACTGAAATTTTTAATGAGAAATGAATTTCTCTCATATGAAGAGGCTACTTATATTATACACCCACTTAAAGGGGAGAATTTTAGAGGAAAAAACCCCACTATTATTGTACTTCATTCATCCAATTGCATAAGGGAAAAGTTTGATCTGATTAGAGTGAAAAAGGTCTTTTCTACTCCCACTAGAATTAGACGATTGTAAGAGGACACAGAATTATTGCAGTCAGTGGGCGTTCTGCCATTAACCTCAGCACAAGCAATTAAGTAGTGATGCAAGCTAATAAAATTCATTCTTAAATTTCATGTCACAGCCTTTTTTTGCAAGTTACTTTCACTCTCGTAGGACAATTTCACCTACATAAGAGAGTTCCTTTGAGAAAGGGACAATTTTTCTTTACTGGCACAGGAAAGCCCTGTTAAGCCTTAGCTCACAGAAGCACGTCACAAAAGCAAAAGCAAATTGCAAAAACATTACTACTGTAACTTCCATGCATAGGTTACGTATGTTTTCCACAACATCATCACACGTTGCCATCGGCAAGTTCACAGTGAGTTTGATTATGATGGCCACCCCAAAGTGTATACATTTTAGCTTTTTCTGAAGCAAGATTTCCTCCATGTCTTTCACTGTCTCCAAGTGAATTCTCTATCTCAATGTGAATTTCTATAGAAATCTCCTATATTTAGTTTTAATTGATTGAGGCCAACTAGGATTAATTTGTAACACTGACTTTCCAACATTAAATCTCTTACCATAAAGATGCCCTCCCAGTCACCATCTGTGTTATTACTAATTAATTTACCAGTTCATTTCTTTCATCTGCTAAGAGAGTATTTCTGTCTTCCAGCTTCCTTATTACACCATTCAGTTCAGCGATTTTTAACTGAAATCTCCGCACATCTCGTTCATCCAAATGCTGCTCCTTAACACCAAAAACATACAGACATATAAAATCACCTTTTAAAAAAAATACCTAAATCTATAATTTAATATCCTTTCTTAGCAACTGGCATGTTCAAATCTAAAATAGACAGGTGAGTGTCTGCAAAACTCACTTTATTTCTTCATCCCGTGGATGAAAAGCATCTACTTGCAAAATGTATGCAAAGGTTTCACAATTTTTAGACAAGCAAGTGTCTAGATGAATAATATTTGATGTATTACTAGTTACTTCTTGTTAGACTTGTTACTGGCAGCCAAAACAATTCTAGTGCACACGAGATAGAATAATATCACCTGGCACGGTCTGAGCAGTATCTATTTGCCACTGACTGCAATGTTTCCTACACTTATAAAACTAACAGCTAACAAAACAATGGGGTTCACAGCTGAATCTCACAGCGTAAACTCTAAAACTTATGTAACTACATATTTTCTGGTATCTTTTGAAATTCATGAGGTCAGAGAAATTTGTGTCTAAATCATTACACGGCACGCTGAAGTGCAGGGCCCTTTACAATGACCTAGTCCTTCTAGTATTTTAAAAGTAACCACAAAACCAGAGAGAACAATCAGGCAGCAACTACCCTGCGCTGAATATTTGAAGAAACCACAATTTTCTTACCGGGCTTCCCATCAGTTCACTGATATCCCCTACTCCTGCAGGAAGCTCTCTCTTGGGACTACTGTGGTATCGTTCTGCCTCTTTCACTTGGACAAGCTGTTCATCCAAAGCTTCTTTCTGAAGCAGCAGTTTCTGTGTATGGCCTGCCTGGACACCAAGGTCTTTCTCCAGAGCAAGAATTACCCTGTCTTTGCCTTTTATCTCATCCATCTGGAAAGAAATAAAGCAAGAAGGAAGCTTCTGTAACTTCTCCGGCGTTTACAGCATGCATACCCACAAACTTGAAAAAACAAAGCTCTATTTCTACCCAAATTACATCAGCAAGTAAATTGTGGCTGCTAAAAAGATGATGTTTTGTGAAGTCTCTTAAAACAGTTTCAACCTTCACTCGAACATGGGTTTGCTTGGTACCATCTCAAGTCAGGACACAAACAAAATCAGGTGCAAACACAGTGAAACAGAATACACAGCCACTGAAATCACCCACCTCGTCTGAGGACACACACTTCTACAAACAGAAATAGCATCTCCCTTCACTGTGTTCCCAAGAAGAAACACAGGGCTAGTACAAGATAAGAAAAAACACACCCTCTAAAACACTCACCTGGACTTGGTTTTAAATCTTTAGTGACACATATTTGCACCATGTTGACAACTCTTTACTAGTGAAAGTCACACTTGGCGGATCTCTTCACAGGGGTTTAAAAATTAGTAACACACACACACGCACACATTTAAACTTAAAATCTTCTGCATACCTATGCATCTCATGTGGCCTTGTTAGAAGACTTGAAAGAGGAATAATCTTTGTATAGAAGGGAAAAAGGTAAATGCACACAGAACATTGGAATAAAGGGCGGAAAGCAATCGTTCCTAGCCACCCTCTGCGGTTACTGAACTGTGTTGTTCATACACGTCCAGACCAAATACAGCAGGCTGCTAGCAGTGATCTATTGCCACTCACACAGGACTTGTCCCACACAGCATCAGTGTTAAATTCACTTTGGTACTATTCCAAACACTAGGCAGAAAGACAATCTGCAGCAGCTAATGTAGAAATACATTTCTTAACAAGAATGTCAACCATTTGTAATATATTTACTGGAACTCTCTTCTGTGCCCTTCAGTTTGGCTGAGAAAATAATTGCACAACATAAATCAGTGGAATTTTGTCAATAAGACTTATCATTTTATTTGAAGAAATAAACTCAGGAACTTGTTAAATGATGCATTTTTGTTGGTTATAGTCCTACATTCATGCAAGTCCTTTATGATAAATTACACCTCAAAAAAGTGATTACATAGTACAAGATCAGATACAATTTGCTTCTTCAATAGTGTCTTATTGCTTTCACAGTCTACAAAGCATGTTAAACTGGTGTGTGTACAGACCGTGAGCGGCAGGAACTGGTCACGTCAAGTCCTCATTGCAGATAAAGAGAGTCAGATTTGAATAAGCTCGTCTAGACTACTTTTAAGTTCCAATTTAAACTGATGAAGATTCATTCTGAGAAGGGTTTCTTTTGTGATTTGGAAGGTTGCTGGATCTCAAAAAATGATTGAGTAAATAGGTGTAATACTTCCCAGTTTCTTAATCCAGGTTTCTGAGACTTTCAGGTATCCCAAAAAGGGCAGGAAAAGAACACAGCTTTGATTAATGGAAGAATTTACAGCATGCAGAGTTTGAGAAGGACTGTGTGGCGAACAGCAATGACAAAAATTTGGCAGCTGCCTACTTACTGAATGCTGTCTGTCATGTATACTGATCTATCAGACACTCCTCGGGGGGAAAAAATGTCCTGTAAGCAAATACCGTGGATAGTTTCGCTTTCAATTACACAGGTGCTCACGCAAACATCTGTGTAACCCAGGCAGGAATTTATCCATGAAAGGCAGACATTTCACAAGGAAGAAGCAAGGTTACCCAGTTAATAGCAGATTTCATACCCCTCATAGTCTCACAATTTAAATGGTGAATTGATGACAGAGGTCTTTAAGTTGAAAGAAAAAAGAAAGCACCTACTTGCTGAACCACAGCAGAACAGGTCGTTTGAAGCAGATGTGACCAGTGAAATCACGCCCACATCACCCTTTGCACTTCCACACATCAAAGCACGTAGGCTCACACACATCAGAAAGAAATGAAATGAAAGAGCATGGGTTTCGGTTGGGGGTTAGGAGAAGGCAGGAAACAAGTCAGAATACCCCACTGTTCTTTCTACCACTGCTTTTTCTACCATAAAATTCACGTGGAGAAGCTTGCAGAAAAAGAAGCAATTTACATTTGTCTTTGAGAGACTGATAATAGAAAACAGCAATATAATAAAAATGTCTGCACGCTCATTTTATCTGTATATTTTATTGATATATTTTAAGTTGCAGGCAGGGACTAGAGAATCTATTATCTACACGTATGCATGTGCACACACACACACACACACACACAAATGCACAGCACATAGCAATAGCACTGATTTTTTTACAGCATGAACTACCAGAAAGAAGAATTTACAAGCAACAAGCAACAAGAGGTGGTTGGGCACAATCAGCATGACTTCACCAAGGGCAAGTCCTGCTTGTCAAACCTGGTGGCCTTCTATGAACAGGTCACAACATTAATGGATGAGGGGTGAGCGACTGATGTCATTTACCTGGACCTCAGCAAAGCCTTTGTCACCGTCCTGCNGAAGGCAAACTGGATCCTGGGCTGCATCAGGAGAAGTGTGGCCAGCAGGTCAAGGGAGGTGATTCTCCCCCTCTACTCGGCCCTGGTGAGACCCCACCTGGAGGACTGCGTCCAGTTCTGGAGCCCTTTATAACAAGAAGGGTGTGGATGTGCTGGAGTGAGTGCAGAGGAGGGCCACGAGGATGATCAAAGGGCTGGAGCACCTCTCCTTTGAGGCCAGACTGAAAGAACTGGGGTTGTTGAGTCTGGAGAAGAGGAGGCTCCCAGGTGACCTTATTGTGGCCTTCCAGTATCTGAAGGTGGCCTACAAAAAGGCTGGGGGGGACTATTTAGAATGGTGCGTAGTGACAGAACTAGGGGGAATGGAGCAAAGCTGGAGATGGGTAGATTTAGACTGGATGTGAGGAGGAAGTTCTTCACCATGAGAGTGGTGAGAGCCTGGAATGGGTTGCCCAGGGAGGTGGTTGGGGCCCTGTCCCTGGAGGTGTTTAAGGCCAGGCTGGATGAGGCTCTGGCCAGCCTGGTCTAGGGTGGGGTGTCCCTGCCTGTGCTGTGGGGGTTGGAACTGGATGATGGTTCCTTCCTACCCTGAGTAACTCTGATTCCATGGCTTCTCCAGTCAGGTGATCCTGCTCTGGCAGGGGAATTGGACCAGATGATCTTTCAAGGTCACTTCCAATCCCTTATGATTCTATGATTCTAATTTACTACAGTGTGAGAAAGGTGAATATAACTGTAGAAGTAACATCTCCACCTTAAGTCCTATTCCAGAAGTTTGAGGCACAATAAAATTCTACTTTCTTCAAGGAGACAGTCACAGCTTTAATCTTCCCTGATTGCTTTCTTAACAGGCAGTACAAATTACTCCAAAGGTGGGGGGAAAGGAAGAGAAACCTTTCATAGGGATGCAACTCTTTCAAGATTCACATGGGAGAGTTAGCAGGTCAAAGGCAAAGAGAGGCAGGACAAGACTAGAAAAAGGAGAGAAATGTTTTAAGTTTAAAATCAACATAAACTGAAAGTGAAGAAAGTTCCACCACTCCCAAAAGACTTTAGCTTATTTTAGTTTTATGTACTCTACTAGCTGCAAAAGCTTTGAGTCTCCATACCAGGTCTGTACCACTGGAGAGCTACCCTTTTCTCAAGTTCTAACCATATTTTGTTACACAGAAGAAGATGGTGAGTATAAAGGGAAGACAGCCTTATGTAATCAGACCATGTGTTATTGTCTTTATTTTAGTGGGGAAAGGACTGTCTTCCATTAGGTAATTGAAGATGGATTAAGTTGGGTTTCTTGCTACTCGCTATTTTGATCAAATACATGTTGTAGAAGCAACAGTGTCAGAGACAAACTGTCTTGGAATTCACACAGTCTAAAAGAAAAGGAATATTTTTTATTAGACCAAGCAACAGAGTTTGAAAGAAAGATAACAGGTACAGAAGCACTTGAGCAGATTAAGCAGCTGTATGCTTGAAAGTTTATCAATCAGTTTGCTTCTCCCATAAATGTTTTGCTCTCTAGATACACACATGTATGCGTGTGTGTGTGTACACAAACTCAAACATTCTACGTACACCTGTACATATACACTCGCACACACTCACATTGAGATATTTTCCAAGGCAAGATGAACATCATCGGGTCTTATGAGATTAAGTCAAATAACAATTAGCGGTCCACTCACGACCTCTCAAATTTAAAGGTTTAACCCTGCATTCTAATACTACTCATTGACCAAAGAGCATCCAGAACTGGTTACTTTACCCTGCTCAGCATCCCTTCCTTTTTCATGCTTTATAATGCCCGTTTTACAGCACGAGGCATCCATTCCCAAACTACTAATCATTTACATACACAAAGCAGCCGTCATCCTTCATTCTGTTCTCTCTCAGATGCAGTTTGATTACATCTACTCTTTTCACCTATCTGCTCCAAAACCCACACACAGAGCTATAATTCTGGGTGTTCTTATGTCATGCCTTAGCCATTGCAGCTTTCTCTGATCTGATGTTAAATACAGTCCTGCCTGCTCAGCATCCAAAGTGAATGCTGCTGTTAATGATGCTCTTTCAAAAACCCCTCATTCTCAGCCATTTTGATGTTCATTACATTAAACAAAACAACACAAATCACTCAAAAATGTTCACAGCCTAACTGGAGTCCATTCTTTTCTTATCTAATATTAGGGTGTCTTGTCCTCTCCCAGAGGACATGTGCAATCATGCATTTTCATGTTTTTTCCCATGCCACTGTTCCCACACTCCAGAAATATCCTCTCTACCTTGACTGGCTTTCCTCAGGTTTTTCCTCTCTCTCCTTCTCCATGCTATCTCCAAAAGGCAAAATCAAACAACAAAGAAGCTGTAAATACTTAACAGAAATTAAGCTGAAAATAATAAGCCTGCATGAATCAGTTGTCACCTGATAATTCACGGCCTGATTCTGAGCAAACAGGTGTCTTCCAATTATGGTCCTCAACTCCTCATAGGTTAGTAGAATTCATGGAGTTGGAAGGGACCCCACATTGATCAGGACACCTGCAACAAAACTAGGTTGTCCAGAGTCTCACCCAGCTTGACCTTTAATGTCTTCAAGAATGGGGCCTCTACCACTTCCTTGGACAAACTATTCCAGTGTTTCATCACACTCTTTGTGAAAGATTAATATCCAAGTTTTATCTACTCTCTTGTAGCTTAAAACCATCACTTGTTCCAACAGGCCTTGCAGAAGAGTCTGTCCCTATGTTTCTTGTAGGCTCCCTTTCAGGGCTGAAAAGTTGCAACACAGTCTCCTCAAAGCCTTCTTTTCTCCAGGCTGAGCAATCCAAACACTTGCAGCCTCTCCTCATGGGAGAGATGTTCCAGCCCTCTGGTCATTTTCACAACATTTCTACGAGTGCTCTTCAAAAGGTTAAGGTCCTTCTTGTGCTGAGGACCCCAGAGCTGGACAAGTAGTCCACAAGGGGTCTCATCAGAGTGGATTAAAGAGGCTGTATCATCTCTCTTGACCTGCTGGGAACATGGTACAGGACTTGCCAACCAGGTGTTCGTCTAAGAGGTTTCTGTATTGGTGACAAAATGTAGCTCTGTCAAGTAACATCTTCTGCCACTGCTTTTGTGTGTTCCTCCCTGTACCACTATTCATTTGAGATATCTCACTAGGATACAACGGGCAGAGCCTATCTATTCTTCCAAAGTATTTAGCACAATGAGATCCCATGCACTGGGCTCATGGCATGGTGTTGGATCACAGAATCATCATGGCTGGAAAGGACCTCCAGGGTCATCGAGTCCAACCTTTTCTCCTAGTGTCTAACTGCTAGACCATATCCCTAAGTGCCGCATCCACTTGTTTCTTAAACACCTCCAGGGATAGTGACACCACCACCTCCCGGGCAATCTATTCCAGTACCTAACCACCCTCTCAGTAAAGAATTTCCTACTAATATCCAATCTAAACCTCCCTATTCTAGCATTTTAGAGTAACTGCATTTTTCTTTATCTGGGTAAGCATGGTACAATTTGCCACAGAAATCTGTGATAGGAAAACAGTGGAGCAACATGAGCTTAGAACATATTTTCAGCCACACGCTTTGAGAAAATTAGCAGATACTCTCCCACAGAGGATGTCAAGGAAAATATCATCCATAAGCAAGTGTGGAGGGAAATTACTGAGAAATCACCTTGGAGAGCACGAGCAACTGTGCAGCTCTTGGTTAAAACTGTAGCTTTTCAAGTATCATTTCTTAATTAGCTGGTTTTTCTGCTGTCAAGTGTTAGGTGCTGAACACAGCAATTACCTGTGTTATATCAGCGACAATCTAACACCTATAGCCTGTGTTAAAATTCATTTCCCATGAAAAGTATCTAACCACCTCCTAACAGCTAAGAAAAATGAACAGAAATAAGTGCTTTAATAATATTTATCAAATATGAAAGCAAATCAAGCCAGCCACTGGAAAAAATATAACCCTACCAACTACCCCACATGTCAAAAGCTTCAGTGAAAAAAAAGTCAGAGACCTTTGGGGAAACTTTAGCCTCTCACAAAGTTGAAAGAGAAATTCCCACGGAATTAAAAGGTAGATCTATCAACACAGTGACATGCTCAGTTTTCAAAGTGGAAAAAGCCAGCTGCTGCATCGCCAAGTGTAAGACCTTCCTCTCTACACATCCTTACCAAAGTTATATCCTAGCCAACTGTGAACAGAATTCTACACTCCTCTTCTCCAGAAGAAGTTGAATTAATCTTTTTACTAAATGCCTGACACTGTGAATAGGAACAGATTCACAGAAGGGTTGCTAGTTACTGGGAAAAATAAAAAGGAAGCGCTACTCAAATAAACAGTTAAAGATAGAATGAAATTGTATTAAGATCTTTTGCATTTATAAAGGGACACTAAGACCTAACAACAACCACCCAAGCCCAAAGCCCACCTGCAGGGAGAAATCACAATACTGCTTCATTGTGCACAGTGGTTTCTAGACCAAACAAGGATACCTGTTCAAATGAATATTTGCTGCTTATTTAGGAACCTTAGTGGAAGAGAAGAAAAAGATGCCTGACATCCAGTGGAGAAGTATGGGTTATGGACACAAGTAGAATTGTCTTAATGTCATGTGTAATGCTTCTAAACCAACAGCCAATATTTTCTTCCAGTTGTTTTTCCCTTTTTTTTTTAAGCATGCCAATCTCATAGGTCTTCTAAAGTATACAAGAGATGCCATATGGGCAGACAGTTCCAGAAGGTACCGATAGGAGGTTTCTCACATCTTCATGAAAAGCACCTCCATTATTATTAGCTTTTGAAATGTGGGGTAGTTAGTAGGGTTATATTTTTTCCATAGCTGATTATAAACTCTACTACTGAATCTCCCCTGTAACCTATTATATCACTCTCAACGAACACTTATAAGAAAAAACACTTACAAGAAAAACTAGTCAAAAAACACAGAGAATGTAGAACAAAGTTAAGTAAACTTAAGGAGATTATTTTGTTCTGGTAACACACCATGCATAACTTCTGTGGGATTTCATACTGCTCCATATTTTGCAAAGAGATATAAAAGTCAGATTTGTGACCCACTTCCCATAATAAAGTCCTTGGAAAATACTAAGAACAAACAAAAAAATGCCGAGCCTGCATAATGAAAGAGATTTGTTAGATCTGTTTGATTCAGAAAAACACAAGCCCTGGGTAGAATAGTGCCCCGTCAGCTCCTAAGAGGACACGTGTAGGTCCTCAGAGGACAAAAAGCAAAGTATCATTTGCAGTCCTAAAATGCTGGAGGTGGTGGAAAGGTCTTCTTTGCAGCAGATTAGCTCTCCCTTGGAATGCAGCTAAAACATATGTCTCAAACAGATGGCAAAATCTAGAAAGGCAGCCTAGAATTTGATATCAGCAGCTGTGCATGAGGTACATGTGTTTAAGGGGCTGATAAGAAGCATGCTGTGGCAGGCTGCAGCCAACCATGCATGATACAAAACTCAGCTTTCCAGCCTCAGAATTCCAGATTTTGCTTAAGAATCAAAACTCAGGTGGATGTGCCACTGCACAAGTGACCGGGCTCCATCCTAATTCTCAAAGCAAAGGAGGATCATGGAGTGCCCCTGCCAACAACCAACTGTCCTGCACCGGAATTTTCAGGGAGACAAAAGGTCTCTGCATTTCCCTCACTGCTCAGTGTAATATAAATGTAATATAAAGCTACACATTTTACTGCCTTAAAAGAGTAATAGGAATATGGGAGACAATGAGTTTTAGTAGAAAATTGTCGCTGCCACTGAGAACAATGTAATTTGGAATTTTTTGCTCTGTTTTTCATGTTTTACTGAAAAATAGTTGTCAAATCTCTTGAAAGGGATAAGTATTTTCTTTGGTCATTTAAATTTCATCCCTTAAAAAAAAAGTAATAACACATTTTGAGAACTTTGTCGACTGTCTGGATAAAGAAACCGAATGGACCATACGCAAATGTTTGGATGACACTAAATTTGGGGCAGCTGTTACTACACAGGATGCCAGGAACACAATTCAGGAGATACACCAATATCTTGGAGAAATGAGGCAAAAAGGGCTCATAAAGTTTCCTTAAGAAAGATGCAACATCCTATCCCTGGGAGGATTTAAATTCCTGCAGTAGAAAAGGCTGGAAGCCAATTGAAGTTGGCAGTGCAGCAAAGTGGAGAAAAAAAGAGCAAGGAAAGAAAAGGGAAAGACCTTGCCACACTGGAGGCAAAAGGGGATATTGGTCAGTCGTGATACATTGCAGTGATTGAAGCTAACGTGATACTGGGCCAAATCAGGAGGAGTGTAGCCAGGAGAATGGAGAAGCAATTTAGCTTTTTATTAATCCATTTTACCAATTAACTGAATCCAAACCAGGAGCAGTCTATCCATTTCTGGGCTCCCCAGCATGAAACCAGTCATTGACAAACTGGCTCAAGTGCCATAAAGCTGGAGAAAGGCCAGTAAGTCCACTATGGGGCTGTAGCATGAAGAATTCCAGGACTGAATGAGGAGTCCAGGCTTTCTCAGCTGGCCGAAGAGAAGACTGCAGGGTGTGTTACAATTGCAGAAAAATGTTCAGCTATCTAAAGGAAGATCTCCCAGAATGAAGCAGAGATGCACAGCAGAAGGACAAGACAAACAATCAAAGGTTACAGAAAGAGTAATAAGAAAAAACTTCACAAGGTCTAGATTATAGGGAAGGCTGCCACAGATGCTGCAGTCTTCATCTTTGGCGATTTTCTAACTAGAGTGGAGAAGACCCAGAGCAACTCTGATCCCATTTTTAAGGCAGTCAAGATGCAAGAAGCTTATTGGACCAGGTGAGCTTTGAGAGGACCCTCATCAGCTATAGTTTCCTGTGACTGTATGATACTGCAGTTGGAATGCCAGTGCTAAGTAACACGCTAAAAACTTCTAGGTGGACACGTTAAGAGCTGTGCAAGGTTAGAAAACACTAACTTGTGAAGGACTCAAGTTGAAAGCTGGTTTTGTCCTGAAAATGTTGCCCTCAGTTTTTCAAAAGTCCTTTGCTTAAATAATGAGATGTACCAACATCTAGGGACACAATATTGAAATATGAGTATTTCTTAGGTCACTAGATATATGGTACATAGTTCTCAACTTCACAGAATGTTACAGGTTGGAAGGGACCTTGGAAGATCATCTAAGTCCAACCCCTATCCTGCTGAAGCAGGGTAAGCCTACGGTACTGTCTCAACATGTCCTGCATGGGGCTTGAGCCCATGACCTCAGGGATTCAGAGACCCATGCTCGACCAACTGAGCCAACCAGGCACACCATGCAACCTCCCGTAAGACGGTTTTTCTCTTGAGCACAACTTTCAGTGCAGCTATCTGTTAACTTTTTAAAACTGTTCAGTCTCTTAGTTGGAATTAAACTCTTCCAGGTACTGCATCACATATATTGGGTAACAAAAAAACAAAGAAAGGTTCCACACCAGAAGGTGTTTTCAATTCACACCACTAGATAATTTGGGCTGAGGAGACCACAGACACTCAAATAGTGCATCTGCCTTCAGAAATCATGGCTGCTCAGGAACTTCTGACAAATCACTGCTGAAAACAGTTTCTTTTACTTTGATGTTATTAACAACAAAAGTACTTCTTTCTTTGCCAGTACAAATCTACAGAAACTTCACCTTCCTCTTCACCAATTTTCATGAGGCTGTTTGAGAACACCCCTGAAATAAACAAGTTTAATTATTCTGGTGCACTGTGTGCCCTCTTCAACATGGATTTTATTGTGCACCTAATGAGATCAGTGATTTTGTGATTAAGAAAACAGGGATTATTTTACATTAAACTAAAATAAGTCCTCAAATTCATTTCAAATCAAGCTGTTTAGGAACATTTAAGAAGATCATGTATGCAAAGATTTTAACTAAGTGAAATTGTATTTATCTGTGCAAATAGGCAGAAACTTTAACATTAAAGAATTTCCAGTAGAGGAAAACATATTTACTAAAATGCTACACTATAAAATATAGGACTGCAGCATCATCTCTATCATCCAGTGTTTAAATACTACGTTGTATTCACAGTATCTGACAAAATAAATTATTCCTTCTTATTCCGTGAATATAATAAAAAATTAAATTAGTGATTAAATAAATATATATTTTAATGATTGGTTTGCTGCATGCATTTTCAAAGTCAAGCACAGTCAAGTGTCCACTGGTCTTTTTTTGCAGAGGTGACTATTTAGAGAAACATGAAAAACACAGGTAGTCCCAGACTGCACATGATAGTCTAACTAACATGATATGCTTAATATTCACTCTGTTCTTCACAACTGTCATGAGAACAGAACAAGTCTGGTCCATTGCCAAAAATCCAACAATTTCAACTTGCTACTTCAGCAACTTCAGGCAAGAGAGAGAAACTTTACTTACTGCTGAAAACCAACTTTAAACCTGATATTAAGACCAAAAAAGGGAGTTAAATGACAAGCTTTACTGAGGTCCAAGAAATGTGGGCTGAAACACACTGTTATTTTCTGTATTTTTAGCATTTAGATTAAAAAATTAAACGCTCTCACATTACTGTCCTGCTTGCTCTTTAAGCTACTTTATAAACTCTACTTACTAAGCTCAACTTTTCTTAATCATCAATCGGGTTGCATTAAATTTTCCGTGTAGCAGCCCAGACCTTAGAAGGAACCCAAGCATGCTGCTTGTAAGGATGCCTTTAAAACAGGAGTCTTTTAGTACTGAGGTTTTTTAAGTAGATACATGCTTTCCAAAACAGGCCTCAGTTTAATGTGTGCTTTGGGGTTCATTATATTGAAGCTCCATGAATGAAAAAATACACTTATGATTCTGCAAGTTCTTTAAAAAAAACCCAGCACAACCTGATCCATAGAAACAGGCTTTAACATTTTCCCTCATGCAGATAATTTTTCAGTTTGCTATTTCTGATATTTTTCGAGTTTCCATGGTTTTGCTGTTTGCAAGTGTCATTATGGTTGTTGTACCACATTGATGGAAGAGTCTGATTGTTCAGGCTCAACCACCCAGAAATTATTGGTTGTGAAAGAGTTAGGTAAATAGCCTTTCTTTCTTTGTTATCTTATTCTCCAAATTGGGCAATAAAATACAATACACATTAAAAATAGCACGTTATATGTGACTTAGTTAGAGAAATATATTAACAACAGTGCCTGTTACATGCCATCAGTGCAGCAACTAAACCAACCGAGTACCCAAAATATGTACCCAGTACAGTTAATATGAAATTGAAGGCAAGCAGCTCTAATTAAAATGGAAGGGAGAGAGAAGAGGGAAATATCCTGCTGATCTGATTCTATCTTCAAACTTGGTCTCCCAAAGGAAGCGACAAGCATCTAAGAACCCTCAGAGAGCCCCATGCAATAACAGCTACCTAAATTACTATGAGTTCCTAGAAAAAAAACCACTTCTATTTCATAAAAATGAACCATATCATGTCATGAAAAACTTTAAGTTCATTATCTGAAAGGCATCAAGGCACTAAAAGATAATACCAGGTTCCTGATATTTTTCCCCTGTACTTCTTTGGGTACAGTGGAGGGAAGGGGAATGGAGGGGAGAGGGAGATAGGAACATTGGCAGTCAAAGCTCATCATACCAACTACATGCTTCCTCTGGGATTGGGAATAGAAAATAAGAGTTATCTCCACACTTTTCCCAGTACAGTATAATAGTACCAGTCAGAGGTGTTGCTCGATGACTAACTCAATACACGTACTACCTTGTACAGCCTGTCTTAGGTTCTTTACATTTTACAAAAGGGAAGAACCTTAAACACTTGGGGCACCTGCCGTTGGGCAATATTGGTGGCTTTTCATTTTATATGAGCAGCATAGTCCACCATCCGTGCTGAGGTTGTTTTTCATGCTTATGAAGCATCAAAAAAACTTTCTGTCTGAGGCCCTAAATTTTCTGTTGTAATAGAAAAAAAAACCCCAGAAATTTTGAAAAATAAAAAAATAAGGAAACACTGCTTACAATTAAATGATCTAGATAATTACACAGCAGAAGAGCAGGAGCCCAGCCATTGTCTTGTTGCAGGATGTTTCCTCCTCTCTAAATATAAAAGCTCCCTGAAAAGTTAATTTTGCTGTCTCACAAAGGTGTTTGCCAAATGAGCAAAGCCTGTCTGTTTTGTTCATGGGACTATGATCTGTTGAGAAAATTCATCCTGGAACATGATTCTATGATTCCAGTTGGTGGGACATAAATCTGTCTATAGGGCTAGTCACAAAGCCAAAGTGTTCATCTTCACTGTAAGGAGGACAAAGCAGCAGAAATAGTGGCCTGTCATAAGAAGCAGCACTGAGGAAAGATGTCATGGCAGGACAGTGGTTTGATATTTAGGGGGCACGTACAGCAGTGCACTAGTACTTGCTATAAACTGAAATAAGCATGCTGTACTTAATGAACCTACCAGTCTGCGGATCTCCCGCTCACATTCCCGCTTTATTCTGTGAATCTCGTCCTGATGGGACTGATAAGCTGTGCGCAGGTCAGCAGCTTTCATTTTATCTGCCTGCATAATGTTATTCAAAGCTTCTTCAAGCTGCTTTTTGCTAGATTTCAGCTCCAAGATCTCCTGCTGCAGTTTCATCCGTTCACCATCGAACGCCTTGCGAGCCTCCTCCTTTGCTTCACTCAACAACGCTGTCTTCACTTTGTCAGCCGCCCCGTCCCGCAGGACGTTCACCGTTGACTGCAAACGCTGAATTTCACCATCTTTGATCTTCACCATTCTTGCTACCTCCTGCTCATGCTGCCGGATGAGTAGTTCTCGGACGCTCTGAAGTTCCTTCATCTTCTCCTCGTGGAGTTTGGCTTTCAGTTCAGAAACATAGGCAGTGTGTTTGTGCTGCTCCTGCTCCCTTTCTTGCTTAACCTCTTGGATTTTCTCTCTCAGTTTGCCAACCTGGAACATCAAGAGAAAATACTGGTTAGTCCAGGCTACCATACTTTTCAAAGTCACCCAGAGAGCTTTTTCTACAACTCATCCTGAATACTCACGCAGAAAAAGTGTACAAAAGACACCTCTCAAGTAAACAGCTAGAGAACCTGGGCTGGAAAAAGACCTTCAGTGTGTGCAGGAATTGGCTAGGGGATATTCAATTGATATTCAATGAGATCTCAAAATTTTAAGGAACAAAATAAAACATAACTGAGCAATATCCAATCTAGATCTCTCCTTATTTCCTCCATCAGCCACCCCAGACTCTCTCATGCAGAAGCCTTCTACTGCATTCTGCAAACAGATGCAAAACAGACCAGAGAGAAGAGAGTTTGTATTTATGCTGGAAATACACTGATTTTGGATTTCTTAATTTTTTAGCTATTTTAATAGCAAAAGCCTTAGTGTATAAACTGAAGGAATTTGCCTTCATCAGGTCCACTCAAGGGACTGCAGACAGGACACCCCAACACTGAGACAATCCTCAGACACTTCAGAAGATATCATAGAATCATAGAATCATAACGGATCGGATATAAACCCATGATTCAGAGGATTGGGGAGCGAGTAAGAGAAGGGTCTTATGGCCTCTTATAGCAATACCCACTCTGAAGCAACTTCACTATAAAATGATGCTCAGCTGGCTGCCTGTAAAGCAATAGTTTTTTTCCAACTGGGATTAGATATTAATTTAAAAGAAAAAAAATGAACAAAAAAAAAGAAGGACTTTCTTCTTTCTTGCTCCCATCACAGAGACTGCAAAAATATGGACTCTGTAAATCTATTTCTCAAATAAAACAAAGTCAGAGGCATAGATTTCAAACACTGGTGTTTTACCCTCAAGTGCCAATACAAACATACATATCAAGGAGTGCTTGATGGTAAAAAGAGGGTCCTGAGCAGCAGGATTTTAGTCACTGTCACAATATTCCTAGACTGTGTGTCATGATATCACAAAGTTAATTCATGCTAAACTAAGCCAGAATTGCAATATCCCTCAAATTAGCACAAAAAGGATGAGAAATCTCTATTAATATTCAGACTACCATTTAGTATGAAGGTTTAACTAAAACAAGTGGATTTTCGCATGGTTTTGGGTTCTGCAGTCAAAAGAAAACGAAAAGGTTAACTAAAAGCTATGAAGCTACTTCAGGAAAGGCTCAGATACTCATTATTTTATTTACTGAAGGCAGGAAGGATCTAAACAGACATTTTTATGAGCTTGCTTTATGAAAAATAAAATATTAACTCAAAAGCATCAGATATAACACCTCTAATTAATCGTGCTTGAGACCATGAAATGAGACCAATATAGAATTGTAAAGGTTGGAAAAGACCTCCATGATCATCAAGTCCAACCATAAGTGTCAGTTGGTCAACATATCACTAAACCATGTTTCCAAGTGCTATATCCACACAATTTTTTGTATGCCTTCAGGAATGGTGACTCCACCACTTTCCTGGTCAGCACGTTCCAATCCTTATCCACTCTTTCAGTCAAGAAATTTTTCCTAATGTCCAATCTAAGTAGCCACTGGTACAACTTGAGGCCATTTTCTCTTGTCCTATCACAGCAGCTTGGGAGAAGAGACTGACCCTCATCTCACTACAACCTCCTTTAAGGTGGCTGTAAAGGGTAATATGGTCTCCCCTCAGCCTCCTTTTCCTCTAAACCAATCAATCTCAACCACTTCTCCTATGACCTGCTCTCCAAGCCCTTCACCTTGCTGTCTGTCTTTGGACACACTCCACAACCTCAATGTCCTTCTTCAATTGAGGTGCCTGAAACCGAACACAATATGTGAAGTGATCCCTTGCTGGCCACACTATTTCTGATGCAGGCCAGGATGCCATTGACCTTCTTGTCCACCTGGGCACACTGCTGGCTCATGTTCAGTCAGCTGTCATCAGCACCTCCGGGTCCTTTTCCTACTTGCAGTTCTCCAGTCACTCTTCCCCAAGCCTGTAGCATTCGTATTTTCTTCTTACAGCTTCTTGTCAGAGAAGACAAAATTAGATCTGTTAGGTCTTCCCTGAAAGCCATAAGCTGTCCTTCCTGCACTCCATCCATCCTTCAGTGTAAGATTACTTCGCATTTGGCTTCCAGAGCAACTGACTGAATGAAAATAGTACCATGGCATTTTCCCATATGCCTAAGTTGCAGTTTCAAAAGGAACTTAAACTTTAAAGCAATTTGTCTTTTTTTCATTTCCAATGCTTTATTTAATGAAGGAAGCTATTCTTTTCATAGGCAGACCATGAAGCATAAGGAGAACATGAAAGCAGAGAAGAAAACAATTCTGGCAGGATATCAGGGCACCAAGGAAGCAGGTATTTTCTGTGTAGCGGGTTCAAATTAATGAACTGCCCTGCAGACAATGAATAGCTTAGGGTACTGGACAGAAATTTATTAAGAAAAAGTGAACGAGAGGAAAATAAAACCCAGCAAGTTGGTGCACTCAAACTAGAAACTGCGTCACAAAATGCCATTACGCTGAGGAAAATACCATGGGGAGTCACTATCATTTGGGCCTTGGGTCACGTCAGAGATCTGGACAACAAAAGCATGCTACTAGAGACAAGTGCTACCACCCTCTCCCTTAACGCCCCAATCACACCTCCGGTGCGGGCGACATGCATTTCCAACAAAATTCCAGTCTCTGTCCTTCTGATCCAAGATTTAAGGACTCTTAAGTGCTTCTGCTTTTCTTCAACTGCGCACGAAGGAGTTCTCCCCAAAACTTAAAGCACCCCCAGTCTTCCTCAGCAGCAAAAAATGACAAACAGCTTCTTTTCCTGTTGACCAGTCTCTCCAAAATGGCAGCGATCCATCGCACAGCCCCGGTCACATGGGGGATCCAATGTGATGGAGACAGATTGCATGGCTGTATCAACAGGGCCAACCCCATACTCTGCACTTGACCAAGAGGGTTCTCAAGACCCTCTCGTCTCTTCTCTCCTCCTGGCTCAGCTCCAGGGAGGAAGAGAGGGTACCCCAGCTTACCAGAATGCTGAGGCTGCTCTGTGGGGGGTGGTTGCACTCAAATCTTGCTTCCTAGTCTCTAGCCCGGATCGTGGCATCAGGTTCAGGCCAGAGGCAAAAGGACTGCGCAGAGCTGGGGGGTCACAGCGACATGAATCAGGGTCTTCCCAAGACCGCTGAAAACCGCAGCAACACGGCAGTCACCTGTGCCATACCGGGGAGGGGGAGCTGTGCAAAGCGGAGCGTCTCCAAACCCACGGCAAACAGCACCACTGGAAAGCCTGCGGCAAAAATCACAGTCAACGCCGAGGGTGGAGCAGAGCTATAAATGCGTCTCCAAACCGCGGCAAATCGGCGCCACTGGAAGCCACGGCGNCCCCCCCCCCCCAGAGAACAGGCGGTGAGGGGTGCTCGGCTGAGAGCCCGCAGCCCGAGAGAGCCTGCAGCACATGAGAAAGCTTACACAAGAGAGAGAGCTACTACTGAAGAAATCAAACCGCCCGCTCTGCTTTTTACAGGCTGACCTCAACATGCACATCCGGGGCAGGTCTGGGACCAGTGACACCTTCCCCCAGGACAAGTTCCTGGTGGGGGAGGGGTCCTCTAAAAGCAACACAACAACTTTTCTTTATTCTTAACAAAAGCACAAATGCTGCACATTTGAAAAAGCTAACAATTTTCAAACTACAACATTCTGTCTTTCTAAATTAAAACCTTCACGATCGGTAAGCACTGATAAAGCACTGCTGCCCAAGCAGAAGCAAGCTTCTTTAGGAAAATGATGCCAAACATCACTACCGCTTTCCTTCCTTACGTCTGAACACTGCATTTGCATCTGGTATTGTTTTTTCACAAGGTGCTTCCACGCTAGAGACAGGAATATGACAGCTCTGTTTTATGAACATGAGTCAATGACATAATTTTTAAACAATTCATTTGTAAAGAGCAGTTACCTATTCACACCTGCGTGTTTCTGAGCGCTGCTGAACCCCTGCTCCAATAAAAATAAGGATTCTTTTTCTTGTCTTCAGTTTAAAAGCAGATGGTTTTTATTTGTGGCGCAAGAGTTAACCAGTTATGAGGTGGGAGGTATACTCTCCGCAGAGACAAGAACTCGGATTATGACAGGCAATCTGTTACCAACTGCAAAAAAAGCAGGTTCCTTAGGTGAGAGGTTAACAAGCAAGGATGCTACTGTTTATTTTTAAACCAAGTACAATACCAACTTTCCTTCAAAAAGGACAAAAGCTTGAATGTTTTACTTTTTCCTAAAAAATAGGTAAACTCTACTCCTGTTTAAGTGCATTTACAGTGTAATCTACTGTTCAGCAAATAGCATCACTTGCAATGAATTTTCAGCGTGCACTAGAACATTCCATTAAAAAATTATTCACTTAGTCAAAACTGCTGTAGGCATGAGCAGCAAAAGGCACCACTTGCAACGTGATAGTCAGACACTGAGGGCAGAGGAGGAGAATATATTTGTCATAGCAACGCGAGACACAAGGCAGTTGTCATAACTTGCAGAGTTCAGTCTTGGTTTTTGCTTCTTCAACAATGAACAAGGTTTTGATGTTTGTGGATTGGTTGGTTTTTGTTTTGTGTTAAGTAACAGTTTCCCTTTCCTGACAAAGTTCTCTGCCAACCTCTCTTCCGTCCCCCTGGGGTAGTCCTCATAGTTTCCAAGAAGGAATTAAGTAGACAACAATTAACACTCCTGTAATGCCTCATGCAATTTTAAATTCAAAGGCTCCCTTACACAGTAGGTTAAACAGTACAATTAAAACAACATGCTGAGAAGAAAATGTTTAATCTTTCTATTTAGGAACTCTATTCTTTAAATTTCACTTTTGAATTTAACTTTTAAATACTTGCAAGCTCCAGGGAAAGAAAAACCCACCACAAATGAGGTACGTGGTTACTGCTCTTCCACTTAAAATTACTACTGCATCTACACTATCCTTGCTGATGTGAAAAATGTAGAGTCACAGAACAGTTGAGGTTGGAAAGCATGTCCTCACATCTAGACCAGTCTTGCTGTCAATCAGAGCAAGACACTATCCAATTAAAAATATATATATAGAAATGGTTTTTATTTTATTTTGTGTCCAGTTCTGGGCCACTCAGTTCAAGTGGGACAGAGAACTGCTGGACAGAGTCCAGTGCAAAGCCATGAAGATGATGGAGAAGAACATCTCCACTATAAGGAAAGGTTGAGGGAGCTGGGTCTCTTTAGCTTGGAAAAAAAGGAGACTGAGGGATGACCTCATTCATGTTTATAAATATTTGAAGTGTAGGTGTCAGGAGGAAGAAGCCAGGCTTTTCTCAGTGTCATTTAGTGATAGGACAAGGTGCAATGGGTATAAGCTGGAACATGGGAGGTTCCACATAAACATGAGAAGGAAATACTTCCCAGTGAGGGTGACAGAGACAGAGCACTGGCTGCCCTGGGAGGTGGTGGAGTGTTCTTCTCTGAAGACATTTAAAACCTCTCTGGACATGTTCCTGTGTGACTTGATCTGGCATGGGTATTGGACTCGATAATCTTTCTAGGTCCCTTCAAATTCCTAATGTTCTGCGATTCTATTTGAGTTTATAACCACTGCCTCCCGTCCTTTCACTGGGCACCATGAAACACCAGGTGTCCCAAGCCATTCATAGCCACTTTCTTAACCCTTCAATGAATTTGATCCAGTATGTGTATGTCTCTCTTGCATTGTGGATCCCCCAGCACTGGAACCAGCACTCCAGATGTAGCCTCTCACCAGCGCTGAGAAGATGAGAAGGTTCAATCTACTGCCAACACTTCCTAGTGCAGCCCAGGAAACATCAGCAAGAACACATTGCTGACTCCTGTTCAAATGCATGTTTTCACCACTGAACACACACCATAGAGATTCATACACTGCAGCTTAAGTCCCCAGCCAATTCACAAACAGTTCCTTTCATCAGCAGAAAGGTTGCCCAACAGTTTTTACGTTCAAAACCAGTCACATATTAGACAAAATGAACTGATATTTGAAGGAGAAAGAACATATTTATCAGTGTTTCTTTACATGTCTCTTAAAAATCTTAAATTACCTCACTTTTTATTTAAAGAGATTATCTAACTGTAAGTACAAGGACAAGAAATAAATTTGCAAATTATCTGTCACACTGTGCAACTAAATATAACATCACTGTAATGCTGCGACATCTACAGCAATATCTTGAACATTTTTGTTCCCTGTAACAAAGTAGAGCAATTTACATGTCTTATTTTGGACAGTGTGTAGGAAAGAACCATGTATTAATACAAACCTAATTTCTTCTGACATGACAAGTGAAAAAAACAACAGCATTAGTAAAAGTGACAAATTTTCTTTTCCCATCTCTTTCTGGTTTGTCCTTGTACATCCAAATCCTACAGTAACCAGGGCAGGTTAAATCTGCTCCAACTGTGATCATTTGAAGAGTTTCAACAAATTCAAATAGGAAAATATTTTTCAGGACCTCATATTGAACATTCCCAAGTACCTTTTGCAAAATGCTCTGAAACAACACTTCTCTGGGGTAACACAGGTTTAATTGCTCCATATTCAAGGCCAACTCCATTTAGCCTAAATTAGGATGACACTATTATTACCAGGTTGTAACCAGACATACCAAATCAACTTGCTATATCCTTCTCAAATTCCAATTTGGCAGATAATAGTGCTGTACAACAGTAGCTTTTCTCCTCTTTTTTTTTTTCCTAGGCAGCAAAGAAACACCTTCTACCCCACAGCTGGCCAGAAAAGCAAAATATTATGGGCTCCATAGGAATCTTCTTTTACTAGTGCCATAGTTAACGCGTCAATTGCTGTATCTGAAGACTAACGAGCTATTGGCTAGGACATTGGGAAAGCTCTTCATGAGCAGGTATTTTGTATCAGTATCAATGACATTCTTTTCAATGTATCAAGAGAGGTTCTTCTCCCCCTCTGCACTGGTGAGACCACATCTGGAGTACTGTGTCCAGTTCTGGGCTCCTCAGTTCAAAAGGGACGTGGAGCTGCTGGAGGTAGTCCAGCATAGGGCAATGGGGGTGATGAAGGAAGTGGAGTATCTTCCTCATGAGGAGAAGTTGAAGGAGCTGGGTCTCTTTAGGTTGGAGAAAAGGAGACTGAGGGGTGACCTCATTAATGTCTGTAAATATGTGAGGGGTGGGTGTCAGGAGGATGGAGCTGGGCTGTTCTCAGTGTCATCTAGTGATAGGACAGTGGGAGCCTGGCACAGTTTGGGCATGACTTCCAGTTTTGCCTCCTTTTAAGGCTCCCAGGTTAGCATGGACTCCGTAGCTAAGATATTCCAACCTTCAGCAGCTGACCCTTTTCTCCTCCGAGATTTCCCATTCAGGGAATCCCCAGATCCCCCAAAAACTTTGATAAATAGCATTCAGGGACCAGCGCTGTCAGATCTGGGCACGGTCTAACTTGGTCTAGGTGATGCTGCTTTGGTGGAGGAATTGGAGTAGATGGCTCTGCGTTGGACTCCCTCCAGCAGTTTTACATCCCTCTTGAACTGAGGGGCCCAGAACTGAACATAATACTCCAGATGTGGTGTCACCAGAGCAGAGTAGAGGGGGAGGAGAACCTCTCTCCATCTGCTACGACCCCCATTCTGATCCACCCCAGGATGCTATTGGCCCTCTTGGGGCCTCATTTATCCTAACTTCTAGGTGTTTTGAGATCTCAACAATATAAATACACAATCACAAGCAGAATATGAATATTTAAAAGCAACAGCAAAATTTAGTTAAGTTGGGGCAACAGTGATAGCTAACAGCAGGCTCTCCACAGGTGGCAGCAAACCTACAACCCCAGGAGCACACACACAACAGGCTGCCCAAACCCATCAAACAAGTCTTCCTAAAATAAAAGACAGTATAAGAGAACTGAGGCAGGGTCACGACTTTTGCTTCATTCCTTAAGCAACACAGATAAATCCAGCTGCTCACAGACAGAGGCCCAAAACTCCAGCTGGGAGATCCACAATGGTTCATATCCAAATAACTGCATAAACGTGGAGAAGAATTTTGCAGGACACTTTTCTTTAAATGACTCAACAGCTTATGAAACAAAATTAAATGGGAAAATATGCACAAAGTTTTCTAAGTCTCTTGGGTAACTTTATTTCAGAGAAATCAGTAGCTGCAGCAGAAGTATGTTTAGTTTTCATTTGTGATGCCTCTCATCAATTAGAAGGTTTATCCTCAAATAAATCATTCATACAGGCATACACATGAGGGGGGAAAATGGTTTCAGAGAGCTAAATTAAATGAATTGGCCTCATAAGGGTCCTTACCTTTCCTAATATACTTTGTGTCACACAGACCACAAAGCTGTCTAGTAGCTTCTCTTACTGCTGTGCAAATAAAGCCATCTAATTAATTTAGAATTTACTAGGCACAACGTTTTCACTTTTTTGATACCAAGCTGTATTTTCTATCATTTTGTCACCTGTTTTTAAGCTAAAGAAGAAACATCTCCACGGCTTTAATTTACTGATCTTCTCAGTTAAGGTATAGAATCATTACAGATTGGAAGGGACCTCAAAAGATCATCTAGTCCAGTCCCCCTGACACAGCAGGATCACCCTGACCGAGTCACACAGGAACACATCCAGGTGGGTCGTAAACATCTCCAGTGAAGGAGACTCCACAACCACCTTGGGCAGCCCCTTCCAGTGCTCTGTCACCCCCACTGGGAAGAAGTTCTTTCATACTCACTCACACGTTCCATACATGAGCTCACACACAGCTGCATAACACACATGTTGTGCCTTCTGTAACAACATCAGTGCTCCAGAAAATACTAAATTCTCCAAGTGAAGAAAGACGAACAGGTAACCAAACTGAAGACACACCAGACTGGATATGAGTAAATAATAACACTATTTATAGAAATGTTCCTACAGCTGTCGTGATCTTTAGTTATACCGTATTCTTAACTGAATCAGAGTTAAACTTTACTTGGCATCAAACTTGGAAGCATACCAGGGTTAACTATTCTCTAGGGTTCATATAGTATTTCTGTAGACTTTCTTTTAGAATCTGGAGACTTTAAACTCTTTATGAAAACACTTGACAGTAATTAGTAGGTGCGTTCACTTTGCTTTTTTAATTAAAATATGAATTATAAGATCCTTCAAAGCTGAATATCACCCTAAATTGTTAAAGGAACCAGAACTTACAGAAATATTAGTGTTTCACTTTTCACTAGGACATAAAGGAACAAGGCTAGAACAAAGCTGTTATATGACGTGAACACAGGTTTTCAGCATATGTTTCACTGCTAAGTCACTGAGACTTTTGCAACTACAGTATCACCAAACACACACAGATAAATCCATATCTACATGGACTCATCACTAGGATGAAAGTCAGACACACTCACTGAGATTAATAAACTAATATAATATAAATAATTTTATTGAGTTGTCCATATTATGTAAGAGATCGTAGAGTTATCAGAGATTGGAAGGGACCTCAAAAGCTCATCTAGTCCAATCCTCCTGCCACAGCAGGATCACCTAGAGCAAGGTACAAGAGAGATATAGAAGTGAGTGCTAATCTTGATGAGTGTACATGCGTTTCATGAAAAAACAATTTGTCTTGATTACTCAAACACCTGTTGAAGATGTGTTAGACAAATATTGATGGATCTATTTCATTAGCAGTAGGATGCATCACTGAACAGCTCACAGCAATGGCAACAAACTCAGCAAATGAAATCAGGACTCCTGCGGAGATGATTCCCTGTTAATTTACATTCCCTATAGTTATTTAAAGTGACATGCTTTGAACACGATACTGATGTTTGACTTTGAAGACACTTCTTTTTACAGGATACAGTTTTCAGTGGTAAGATTAAATACAAGACTCTTGTTGCCTTTAAGTCACACTAAGCTAGCGCCACTTGCATTGCTGTGACTGCAAGTTTCAATAATTAAATATTTGGGGATATCCACATACTTTGAAAGTTATTTACAGTGGCTGGTATCAATTTCAGTTAATCAGTGATTGGTCTGATTTCACTTGTCATCCATTTTTCTTTTAAGGCTACTGCATTTCAGCAGTGAATTAGGTTGAGATTTAAGCTCTGCTGGTTTCTAACAGTGCTATTCTTAACCATTCTTTAGACGAGCAGACATAAAACATACGCAGACACATACCTTGCTTTTTTCTTGCTGAAATTCTATCTGGATATTGGTTAGTTTAGTTCGTAGCTCCTCATTAGCAGCTTGCAGGGCTTCAATCTCCATGTCGGACTTGTCTCCCTTGGCACGACTTTTCTTTGACATATTCTTGAAGTTTGAAATAAAATTTCTGCTCCCCACTGAGCTGCCAGCTAGCGCTTTGTACTTTTACCATTTAAGAGTCACGGAGCGCTCAACAAAATCTTTCACAAAAATCTCTGCCATCATGGGACCAGTCTCTGATATTCTGGAAGACAAAAGTAGTGGAAACAGAATTAGGCTACAGCGTTGAGCCAAATCAAGCGTTAGACTTAACATTCAGTTTTAAAGCGCGCTGAATTCCCTTACATACTACACTGCGTAGTGCAGACTTTGAAAGAGGCAGATCAGAAACAATATTTTGACATCTATCCACCACAACCTGATGTTCTCATAAATAAAATTCTTTACAGTTACGCTGAATCTATCAGATCAGCAGAAATCCTATCTGCTGCAAAACCCAACTTGGTTCATGCTCAGGATTCCCCATAGGCACAGTGACAACCCTAGATTCACCAAAACCAGTGGTCTTTTGGTGAGAATAGTTTATCTCCTAGAGTGAGAAGAAAATACTTCTTACATTAATGCATCAGTTATAATTAATAACTGTATTGTATTTGTCAGTATTACTGAGTGTCACAGCGTCTGGATATATGGACAAAGTATCACACAATAGGAAAACCATTTTAAAAGTACTTCATAAAAATATCTTTAGAAGTTGTTTTGGGAAAACCATTAAATTCCTAAGGCACCCAGGAGATCAGTCATGTGAATGCTGTTCCAGTCATAACTTTACTTTTTTTTCATATTTTTTTACATATTTAAAGGATGGACTTTATTACTACAGCAACCCCTTCCCTGGTTTTAGCAAAAAAAAGGTGGAACTAAGTAATTAAATGCTACATAATGCTTCTTGATTTTAAAAATCAATATTACAGTATTAAAACTAAAATGTTTCTAGTGGAAAATTAGCTCTATTTAAAGAAATGCAAGCCTTTGAATATGATTCTGCGCTGAATACACAAAAATAAGTAGGATTATATCTTTAGAAAGTGAGTCTTACAGTAATAAACAGTAATCAAGAAGAATATTACACACACCCTTAAAAACTCCATTAACAAATAAGGAATTTGTTCTTGTTATCTAAAATTCTGCATTTCAGTCTTGATCCAGACTTGAATATTATTCTGCTTTGACATGATTGTTAGAAAGTGAAGTTCTTAATGAGTCCTCTCAGCTGAAACACCAAGCGAAAACATAGGTATTTCACCCAGACCATTTGCCTCCGTGGAAATAGTGGTGGTTTTTCACTGTATGTGAGCCTCTCTCTTGTAATACGCAGAACTAGCCATGGGCTACCCACAGCTATTATTATTCTCATGAACATGAGACAGAGGTACATTCTTAATACATTACAACTCTGAATATCCAAGAAGTGGAAAACGAAACGTATTACCATAGCAGACAGCAGTAGTAAGTGCAGTGGACACAGGTACGTTGTCTTCAAAAGCAGAAGCCAGTTCAGCTACGTAATAGTTTAAAACCCAGTCACAATGAGTGACTGTATGCGAAAGACAGCATTCAAAGCTCCCAGTGCCCAAGGCACAGCTCTCACAAGGTTCAGATGACCTACATTCCCTGCTTCAATTCTCAGCTCTATGCAATACATGTGACTGAACTGATAAAAGCAAAATCTTCTCTACAGGCTGTAAAGCAATACTTCACCCGGACAAAAAAATATGAATACAAATTGCCAGAGTAATTTTCTAAGTATATTGCAGACTAACCACGTTTTACATAGCCATTCCTTAGCTACCCGTAGACAGACACATTACTGTAACAGCAGAGCCTTTGAGGATTATTTGATGTCCTATCCCGCCTAGGGAAACACGGTTTTGTTACAGCTGAACACTTCTGTGCCACTTGTGGGGGTCTTTTGCTGAATAAAAACCAAGATGTCGTTACTGTTAACTAACAGCTCCACAATTTTTGCAGATTCACAGACCTTGAACAGTTCTTGCCTCAGTAACAGCACAGCTTTAAGTCCAAACTACATTGAAAAGATTCATGAGGAAGCTCTAAGTATTTCTATCTGTTGTCTTGCAGAAAGAACTCATAGTAGCATAATCCTGCTGAGCACAGGTAGCTTATTTGCTTTGAGGAGTATATCATGAGTTAGGCTTTGATGACACCTCCCTCAGGAGGATCCATAGCAGGTGATTTACTCTGCAGATGAGCATGGCCTTTGTAAGTCAGTTAGATCTTCTGGCAAGGATAGTAATTGCTTCCATTCGTATTTCCAATGGCAACTCAGGAGAGGTCATTGGCTGAGATTTAGCCATCAAGGTTTGAAGTGATTCAGTATATGTTTTTTAAAAAAGTCTGTGTTAACACTATTTACAGAAAGGATGTGTTCAATAATCCTTGCAGGCAGTTTAAGGCAGGACCTGCGGAATAGTTGCATGATGACAAAGTGCTTAAAATGAACAAAAAGTCTCTGATTTTATAGATTATTTTGAAGGGCAACTGAAGGACCAGTTAAAAAACATGACTTCAGATGGACCATTTACTGTGACTACAGACTGTAGTTACTGCCATTGCACTGCCAAGCAAAGACAGAATTGCCATCTTTTGTGGGCAAAAACACTAACTTCACATATGAGGCCACTTCCTGATAGTCCAAAATGGATTGTTTCCTCAAACTGCTACAACAGTTCAGATGGTGGCTACTGGAACAGCAGAGAACAATAGATGTAACAAATTCACATAAAGGAATGTGAATAAAAAGCAGAAGCAAATCTTTCAGACTTGATATTGGGAAGAATTTTTTCACAGAAAGAGTGGTCAAGCACTAGAACAGGCTTCCCAGGGAGATGATTGAGTCACCATCCCTGGATGTGTTTAAACATTGTTTGGATGAGGTGTTGAGGGATATGGTTCAAGGGTGAACTTGTAAGGTATGGTAGATGGTTGGACTCGATGATCCCAGGGGTCTTTTGCAACCAGAGTGATTTTGTGATTCCCAACCAGTGTGATTATATGACTCTGATGTACCACATCATCATAAGCTTCTTTGGAGACACTTAGGTAGTGTCCAGTGCGCAAGATAACTGTCTGGGAACACATTTTAACAGGTGTGGAAAGCACAAGTGTGGAAATGTGGTGGAAACCATGGACTATGCTACAGCCTCCTTAGGAGAGGCTGTGAATAAGACCTCCCCAATCTGTTGTCACACACCTCCTCCAGCCCTGCTGCCCCCTTCAAGACCCACCGCAGATGCATTGTGCAACAACTTTTCTGCACTGCACAACATTTTCATATACTGAGTTATGGAAACCTTGATTTGAATCTCTTCTCAAAAAGTGATGAGCTTGATCCCAAATAAAAACAGTATTCATTGGCTTCAAAGAATGATCATTCTTCAGCAGTATTTACTCAATCTCACTTGTAGCATGGTGTTGTGGATTAATAAAATTACGCTTCTATCCATGTTAAAAGACAAACTGCTACAAGCAGGAGTCCTGAGACAAATCAAATCAAAAAGGCATTAGCACAAAAAGACAAAGTTCTAATGCAATTGAAATAACAAGGCAAAGCCTTCCCTCAGCAACCTTCAAAACTGTGCTCTGTCACAGAGGCTGAGCCCTTTAGCAACTGGGTCAACCCCAGCGAGCAGCTCCAGGCAGAGCTGTTGCTCTGATCTCTGCAACTATTCCTTTCTCTTTGAGCACACACAGGAAGACCTGATGTCTACTGTCTAGCACAACATATATCCAGCCTGTTGCCTTTCTGATTGTACCTGGGAAGTGATGCAGAGAGATCCCTGGGCTTTCAAAGAGCAGTGCTACCTTTAAATCATAGTATTTAAGAACAAAACAAGGATTTAGCTCAATTAGGGTTAGAGAAATGGCAAATACAGAGAGATTCTAGTCTCTTTTTTCACTGCTGCTGACACTCCACAAATTGATCATTCTGCAAATTTAGGCTATTGGATAATACTGGAATAATTTTGTTTAGATATTTACCTTAATGTTTTTTTAAAAACATTATTATTGCTAAGGGCTAGAATAATCCAAAACTGAAACTGGAAAAATGAAACATCCAGGGATGACAGTTGTGTAGTCAATGTGCAAGACAACTGACAGGCTGGGAAGACAGGTTCAGATTCCCCGTTTGATGACTCAGAGAGGTGGAATGTCACTGTGAGTAAAACTGGAGCAGTCTAACACTTAGTACTGAGTGCTGAATATATTTACCGGGTTTTTTTAAAATCAATAGGATAGACTTAGGAGGCCAAGTAGGTATAAAGAAGAGAAAAGGCATACCTGAATGTGAGCTATTTAGCAGCTGAACAGTGAAGCAAACAGAGGTAGCGTGGTTTGGTTCTACTGTCTCATTCTCAATGATTATTGTGTATAATCAATCACCTTTACAAAACTTGCAAGCTTCTTGCAAGCCTAAGCTCCCACCTCACTGCTCTACTGCAGAATTACACAGCACGAGCATACCAGTCAGCTCAATAAAGTTAAAACACAGAGCAGGTTAATGACAAAACTGCCTCATCTACTGAGGAGCAGCTGGACTTTGATGAATCTCCTCAGTAAAATCAGGACTCTTAGCCAAAATGAAGGTATCAGCCTGTTCCAGTAATGCAGGAAGACTGATAAAAGAATATGCTTTATTTATTTTTTTCCAGTGAAGTTACCACAGCCCACATTTAAAGGACAGTTTCTTTGGTTGCTGAGATAAAGGTAAATATATTTACTAGACAGTTGTTTGAATTTTGAGAAGTCGCAAAATTCCCAAAAAGCATCTAAATTTGCTTAGGAATTTAGGGATTTTGATTGATGTTTGATTGCTTCTGTTCAACTTCAGTGTTCATGAAGCAACAAATCCCACAATCAAATCTAATTTCAAATCTAACTGGAGAAAAATCACTAATAATAGCAATAGTAACAATAATAACTAGTTGTATGTTTTACTGGCATTGGGGCTGATGGATCTGGTTAGTGTGGTTTCTTTTCATAAGGTGGAATGTCACTGGCCTACTGAGGAAGATACATTATGCTGAGGATGATATGAAATATGAGAGACTGAATAGAGATTATAAGGAAGGAGAACCCAGCAAGAATTTATTCTTCTTATTTAGCAAAGATCAGCAAAGTCAGCATCTCACAAACCTGCAGCTTCCTCACAAGAAAACGTTTTGATAATCTGCCAGCTAATGTTGTCTTTTCAAATGTGGACATTTGAGTCAATGTTCCTTGGAGGGAGCAGAGCTTAAGGGAGTCTGGTGACTGGCTGAGGCAACTGCATCACCAGGATTAAACGAGGTTTTCAGCCAGTTCTGAACAGCCTCTTTTCTCTCTCAACTTTCTAAACTCTGAAAGAGAGTACTGCAGTAGCTTAAAACTACAGCCAAGAAAATTCACAGGTGAATACTAACACAGCAAAAGCCTGCAGACAAGCTTCCATTTCCTTCTCAGCTTCCACAGGACAGAGATAAGTATGACAAAGCACAAGAAAACCACAGAGAAGGAGCTTTCTGAACTAAAGACTTCCTTTGTGCAATCATCCTCCAATACCCACAAACTGAAAATGCTTCCCCACTGTGAGATGACTACCAACAAAATAACCTTCTGAGAACTGCAGCCAATTTGATTCAAACCATGCCAGGCTTGTTGGAAAGGTTATTGGCAAGCTGGCCACCAGAAGCATCAATGTGCTTTCTGAAGATGTGAATGTGGTGCTAATGAAGGCTTGAGGAAAATTTTATCCAAGTATCAAAAACGTACTTTACAGATTGTACCCTCAGAATGTTAAAAAACAAAAGACACATTTAGTCATAATTCAGAGTAAAAAGAGAGAAAATTGCAATTAGATATAAATACGAAACACCAGAATTACTCTGCAGCAAGTCAGTAGAGACTCTGACACAGACTGCTGCCCAGATTAGACTGCCCAGAAGTATGTTGAAGCTTAGAAATAAAACAAGGCAGACAAATACACGTGTGTGGAGATAAACGTTCCTATATTTGCAAGTGTGGTTACATGCAGAACAGAGATTACTCGCACACGCTGTTCTGAGCCTTCCCGGAGAAACAGCTTTGCTAGCAGGGTAAGTGTTGAATGCTGTTACGGTCTGGTTGTCTTGTCATGTAGGGGAAGTAAAAAGCAATCTATTGTTCACTCAAGGAAAACATTGCTACCCCTTTTATCTAGACAATACTCATGATTCGTTGGGAAAACAAGCTTTTATTTCAGTATGCACTTTCACAGAGCAGACCATGAAGACTGCTCAGTGGTTTACATGTCTTATCTAAACCTTAAAAGGAGTCCCTGTGGCTGAATAAGTTTATGCTTATTCCTCCTTCCTGTGGTGCCTGCAAAGAAGGCTGTTCCCTGTAAAAGCTTATGGTTCTGTAAATCGTCTTTAACCACTGGCAAAAATCTTTATTCAGTTTGCACTATCATGTAGACAGGACACAGGAGCTATTCTACAGACTGCAGACAAGTGCATAAAAATGTATTAACGATTATCTTACTGTTCGGTTCTGTCCCTATCCCCACCTTATGCCCCAAAAGAGGTGGCAGAGGGAAGCCTCAGGAGTTAGAGTGCTGGCAGTGACTTCACAGGCAGTGGAAATTATTAGCAGAAAATAGAGGAAAAAGAACTGCTTTTTCCATATCCTAAATCACATCCCGAAACTTTAGGTGAATATCTCAGTAAGATTTTTCTTTAAGGTCAGAGTTAGCACAGCTCTGGCAGGAACAATCTCTAAGTAATGGCTCAGCATCTAAAAATAATTCAAGCAAATAGGATCACAGAGATTCAATCAGTGAAATTTTTCAGACTTCATACCTGACAAGACGTATTTCTTCAAAATACACTGGAACTTGAGAAAACACCTGAAAATTGCACAAACAAGTTCCTTATGCTAATAGTCTTATCTTCAGATTTATGATGAGCAAGCAATTTTTCAACACTAATCAGAGTCTGCAGTCAAAGTATATGCTACTGTGGTCAATGCAGACCCAAAAGACTATTCACCAGGAAGGGGGTTTTGATCCCTTGTGGTGGGTTGTATTTGATAGCTAGCATTGCTGGGCTCGTGCTCTGCTTAATTCCGTGCAATTTCTATTCTCACAGGCATGATTCTGTGAGAGATGCATTCTTCACCAGATTTTGCTTTTCCTTCTGCTATAACCAACACACAAAATAGCTACTAATAGAGTTTTAACAGGAAAAGTTAATGTTATTTTATTTACTATGTTCACACCTGAAGAAGAACTTCTCAAACTTGAGATAAACTTTCTAGCTTGTATTAAAGTTTGACTCTTGACACAAACACAGAATACTGGTCACACTAATAATGGATGTGTTTCAGTATCTAACAATTTTCAGGCACACTGATCCCGAATTGTATGTAAAATACACAACATACGAAAAAGATCACGAGGCCAAATTTGTTAAAAAATATTAATAGTAAGATAATAAAAAGAATTCTGATAACAAGCACTTTCCTCAGAAGATTACATGACGCCACCCAAGAGAACTCGATTGCAAAACTGCAATACTGAGCTACTGAGCAAACATCCTGAAATGAATTGTTATTGTCTAAGATGAAGAGAATACTCAGAGGAAAAAAAAGATATTTTAAAATATGCTTCTGCTTATGACTACTTGTAAATATCAAGATATACTGAAGAAAAAACTTATAAAGTATGTGCAGATGTTCACAAGAAAGGTTTCCTTCAAAAAAGTATAAAATTTCAATTCTTGAGATGATTGTCTTTCAAAATTATTCTCCTGGAAATCAGCATTTAGGCAGCACTATGTATAAAACCTGCCATTCCCCCCACCACATGTTATCATAATGAAATCACACCATCAAAGCTCTTTAATATTCATAATACATTATTTAGAACCATTGAAACTACAAATTAATGGAATGGAAGAAATGAGAAAAATAAATAGAGAGCTAGAAGACAGCCATGGTCATTAGTCTATTAATCAAGAAAAAGCCCCAGGTGTTACAAGGACAGTACGTCCTAAAATGTTGTCATAACTGCCAACTTCATGGTCTCTCACTAGTGTTTTGCTGAGGGCATACCACGTAGGGCAGACTTTTCTCCCAGCTTCATACCTTCTTTCTCCATTCATACGTATTTCTGAACAAAGAAGCCTCGCAATAGCCTGCAGATCTGTCACGTTTAATACCAGGCAGTAAGATTTGTATATACGAGACATTTCCAAGGTGTCCAAATTGTTTACTTAGGTTTTCTTGTCGTAGCTCTTGCAACTGTTCAACACATAGAAGGCTTCACTTAGATGACTAAGTGAAACATTATCTGTCTTATCTCAACATGACCATTACCAGCTGCAGCCTTATCAAGAGCAAAACGTGTGTGGGAATTCTGCCAGCAGCTGTAAAGCTGTCCGCTCCCAAAACGCATTACCTTGTTATAGCTGCAAGTAAGCAAACTATTTGGATTCCAGTATGTTACAGTACTTCTGTGTGTTTGAAGAGCAATGGGTCTGTAAGCACATGGCAGGGAATACAAACAACATTTGTGCAGTGGACAATGCCCCTGTGATGACTAATCCTAAGGGTGTTAAGAAACAAAATGGAACTTAAGAGCAATAACAAAGTTTATGTAGATTTACTTTCCAACACATTAAAGAGAGGAAAAATATACATTTGGGCAGATTTCAAAAGTTAGCATCAAAACAAAGAAAGAACCATTTGAAAAGTTTCCTTGTCCTGTACAAAAGCACCCTAATTTTCACAGAAGCAGCAAGTCACTCTCTGAAGCAAAGTGCCTGTGTGTAGCTGCATGACGTAACATTGCAGCTCCTCCTCAAGTGTTTGTGTTCACACCAACAGTTCTGAGGGGTATTTTGGAGACATCAGAAACAATCTGACTAAATGAATAAGACACTGATATGCAAGAGATATGAGTCAACGAATAAGTAAAATAAGAACCAGGTAGGGCAGTTGTTTAACCTGTAGAACTGATCAACTGTGCATAAGTGATCCAAGACTGCTCAAATTTTAACAAGCTATTCCAGGTCGCGGGCAGATTCCTTATAGACAATTTACACATGAGAAATTCACTTTCCAAATTACATTAGTTGTTGAAGATACTCACTTTCATTACACAGAGTCAGCTACAATACGAAGTCCAAATCAATTTGATAATTTATGTTCCTGTTTGGAGGTAGAGGAACAGAACACATTAAAGGGCAACATTGGAGAAAATAGTCTTTGAGATTTAAAAATAAAAATGTATTCACCTTAGTGGAAAGCCCAGAGATAATATTAATCAACTAGGCTTATATTTCAACACTTATTCTATTAAAAACTATTATCTACATGCAGTAATTAAGTAGGTATGAAGATTTATTTTTTTTTACAAACATCTATGGCTTAAGGTCATAGAATCATTAAGGATTGGAAGGGATATTTAAAGATCATCTAGTCCAATCCCCATGACACAGCAGGATCACCTAGATGAAATCGCACAGGAACACATCCAGGCGGGTCTTAAACATCTCCAGTGAAGGAGAGTCTGCAACCTCATCATGTGTTTACTACAAAGACTGAAACTCAGTCATAAGCAAATGTTTAATTGCCCCCCAAGTACAGAAGAGAGAATTTAGAGTCGCATTAATTTATCTGTTACCTGCAAAACAGATCCAGTCACCATGATATTCTCTACAGTAAATTACTGTAAAGAGCACAAATTATTTTAGAAATCTTTTCCTCCTCTTTATAATAGCTGCACTATAAGGAATTTCTCTGAAGCATTAAAATAAAAGATACTAATGAACTAGTAGCTGTATTTGAGTGTCAAAAAAGACAAACAAATAGCCTCTAGACAGGCCCTATGGCGTGTTCTGAACCCAACATTTTTTACTTCACTCTTTATTGCTGAATTTTACAGTGATGATCATGCACCCTACAGCTCTCATTTTGTGTAGCACTTGCCTTACTCAGTGTCACACCTTACCCTTCCACTCAGAAGTTACAAGCGTTCACGGTGCGTTACACCAACAGTAACAGCAAAGTTCATGAGCTGCAAAGATGCAACTTTTCATACGTGAACTCAAAATACCCACTGGGAAAAGACATTTCTGGGGTTACTACTGCTTTCCTTTTCTTTCTGCATTAAGTCTCCTGACAAACCTTGATTATATTCAGAACATCTTTCGGGATAAAAATACAATTTCATCGTTTCCAGGGGACAATTGCATTTTTCCAGTAAGGATGGTTACACAGATTATAAACTGCCCAGTTCTCCTAATATTTCTGATCCTAGTCATTGCATCATCACTGCAGTTCTGCTGTAGGACTACCACAAGAAGAAAAAGCTGGGAATTGGGCACCATGTTAAATGGTCACCCTTACAGTACTTCCCCAATAGGAGGAAACTGCTACTTTTCCTCATAGTAGATAGTCCTTGAAGCAACCAAAATACTGTGGTGGGGTTTTATGCGTAGCATATACAGCTGCCTTCTGAACAGCCAGGTTTGCACATACAATAAACATATAAAACTTAACAGAAGGTTGGAAAAGTCTGTCAAAGAAGCTTAGTATCCAACTGAGACCAAAGCAATTAAAGCCTTTCTTCTTTATTAGTGGTGATGGGTACAGCTGAAGTAAAACAGTGGTCTAGTTAGCAAGCGTATGATAAATGTGTGACATTGAGCAACAGTCTGTACTCCACATTTCAAATGCTATGGGGGGGGAATGCCTTATAAAATTAGGAAAAAAATGAGTAGGGTATATGCACATTATCAAGAAATTCATTGCCTGAATGCAGCAAGTCACTATGTGAAGACAACAGTATTCAAGCAAAGACCAAATATGGTGCAGATTTGGTGTATTTTACTCCCTGCTAAATGTGGATTGGTTTAAGTCAATTTCATCTCTAAAAAATGTAAAATAAAATCAAAGTTGAAGCTTGAAGTTATATACTCTCTAAGGAATTGATAACATCGCATCTGTAATGTAGATTTATTCTCTTCCTACCCGACCAGCACGCTGGCAACACCCAGTACCTTTCTCTTGTCCACAGGTTTCTGAAGCAGTTGGGTTTGATAACTTTAAAAGGTGAAAACTGAGCAGCAGCAGCAGCTAAGCCAGTAAGGTAAGTTCTTTTTTTCACACCACAACTTCCAGTCCACTTGGCATGTTACTTTTCATCAGCAAGGAGGGATTTCTGATCAATATTGGTGACATCATCTGTTAAAACATATTTAATCCAAATTAGATTTTATTAAGAGCTTCAGATGTAGCAACAAGATGAAAAAAAATATTTCAACAGGGTAACAAAGGGCAGGAGAAAAGCCAGCAGGCAAAATCGCAAGTATGGCATCTTTTCTTAACTAAGAACACACACACCAAGACTGATTCATGGTCTTCTTTACTAGATGGCCCTCAATGAAAGTAGGATGAAAGCTGCTAACCTTACTGACAATCAGATCAGGCTGATCCATCTGCATTCCATTTTGTCACAAGTTACTCAGTTTTGGGCTACAGGCTTAAACTGTCACGGTGATCACCTACAGCTCATCACATATAGACTGGCATTGCCACAGGTCTTTACCAAAATGAAAAATATACCAACACAAGTAAGTTATTGTGTGTCCTGTTGAAAAGAGGACCGCACTGAATTCCAGGAAACCTAAAGGTAATCTTTACACCATTTCCTTTTCTGGAAACCACTCATTTCTATTGGCTTAAGGTTACAGAACCGATTCCATTCTTAGTGCTTAAAAGCTAAATCCTCAGGGAATAATATACTGGTTTGTTTGTTCAGTGAAGACAGCCATGTAGCCAGTATTTAAAAGAGAAAGACAGAAATACAAATTGGCATACTCATTTCCTCGGGGCCAAATTCACTGCCTTGAGATAGTACAGAAGAACTGCAGAAGAAGGCCAGACCACGGCAGGACATCAAAGTGCTTAAAGAGCTTAGACAGCATTTTTAAGTAGCACAGAAGGTTGGGAAAGAAGAATTAAATTGATTTATATAGTAACCAATCTCCTAAGGGAAGAGACAGACACCAAGAGCCTTGATTTTTTTATGTCATCAGTTATGTCTGACTTCACCCTATCTTCATAAGACTTTTTGAGACATTGCATCGTTACTTAACATAAAACAGCATTTTGTTGCTTTCTTCTGTCTTTCAGGAAGCCATCTGAATACACATGAATGAAAGGAAAAGGAAAGGCTTTCCATGTTAAAATGTAAATATAGAATCACCCAAGGATGAATTTCCTTGTCAAAGACAGCAATAAGGCCGAGAAGATGACAATAAAGGAGAACAACATGCACAAAACTCAAAAGATGAAAGAGCCAGCAGCTACAAATTCACAAGTTACCACTGTAATTTGTCTACATTTTAAAATGTACTTCTTTTAGAACATTCAGTGAAAGTATTTCTTCTAAAGGAAAAGTCTTTTAATTATATGAAACTCACTGTTAAGATTAACAGTTGCCTTTAAATTCTCTAGTAAATTTGAGAGTATCTTAACAGTATTTTTGCTCAGTAGTTTTCCTGCATAAAGAGAAAGTGCTTGCAAAAGTTTTGAGAGGAGAATGAAATGCAGATCTAGAACCTGTAATTTCAAGATGTAGTAATACTGTTACACAGAATAAAAACATTGGGTAATGTGACAATACCTACTTTAAAACACGAATGTTTCCATGGCATGGCACACCAGTGAGATTAAAAAAGATGACTGATTGGCATTAGAATTTGTAGAAACTATGACAGTTTTGGAACATTTAATTGTGCCAGTCACTAGAAGTTGTTGGGGAGCTATTTGCAACAAATTACCAGCAACCACTGGAAGCCTACAACCCAATAATCCTTCAGTAATCTTCCTACAGCTTCTTAAAAGACATGGCAATACAAAAATAGCTTAAAATAATTGGATACTTAATTTCTCATTTCCAGTAACTGCTGAGTTAAATCTGCTTCTCACAATGTGGGGAGGAGGAGGATGTGGAAGAAGGACAAAGAGGGGAAGTTGTTTTTCCTTTGGAAATATCTCTGTTAACATACAGAGCATAACCCACACTTTTTCAAATTCATTCAGAATTCAAAATGTATCACGTGCACAAAAAAATTCTCAAAGGACCAAAACTACAATAAAAATAATTTCACAGACAGGCTGATGTTTAATAAATTAATTTCACTCAAAGTAATAAAGTTACCTGCACATTCAGTTATGGCAGCATATGCTAAATAAAGTAACTTGATTCAATTAACTTGTTCATTATGTAATGGCTTTCTATACAAACCTTTATTATAAATCTTCAATTATAAAATTGACAAGTTCATTTCTGTTTGCATGACAATGACTTGCAACTTCCCAAATAGGAAAGGGTGGAAATTATTAGAATTTGTTTGTTTTTTAAATGAGATCCTTAAATACATAGAAGCTTTGGCAAAATGTCTGCTTCTCGCACATTATTCCATCAGGGATGATAGTACTATGTCAGGGAGCACAATACCTTTAGAGTAACATAAATGTAAAGGTAAGAGAGGAATCATTGATACCAACCTCCAACCTTCCTTCAGATTCCCAGAACAGGCAAAGATCTCAGACTGACAGCGATTTTAGCCAGATCTATTCGTATGGAACATCTTAGTCTATTTTAACGCTTAAAGGAATGCACTACTTACAGATGGCTCAAAAACAAATACTTAGGAAGGTGGATGGATATTTTAGATTTCTTCTTGAACAGTAGAACAGCTAAAGACATGTGTGACTGGATGTCACACATAGGCCATACACGCAGGGACTGTAGACTACAAGGTGGGTTGAGACAAATCTCAAAAAACCTCCTTCATCTGTAGATGAGAGGTACTAACCCAGCTTCTCTCTTCCACACCTCAAACAGTAACAAGCAGGGTCCAACTATAACCTCCAGAGCATAAAGATAAACAGCAGTGACATCCTTAGCATATAGTAACCACAGAGCAGTTTGCTCAAGTCTTTTGGAAACACTCCCTGTATCCTTGTATGCCCAAGGCACATTTTGAAATCTGAGTGGAAACGAGGCTTTTTGGTTTAAAATGACTATGCATAAAACACGGTAGACAGTAAAAAGAATGACCCAAATAAAAAGTAATTCCATTGGGAACACAGCAGGGAGCACATTTGGGAGCTCTGCAGTAGTTGCTGGAAGTTTTGCTTGGCAAGTGCTTTGTAAGAGGAATGTACATTGCCATCAACTTTTCCTCAGAAGTTACTCTAACCAGTAGCCAGATGGGAGGAGTTCCTTCCATCTATCAAATGTTCAGGAATTGAAATACACAATTCTTTCAATAATACCATGACATTTTACTACAGTGCTTTGTTTTCTACTCTAAAGATTTACACCTACAGTATTAATTGTATTTATAGTTTGTCAATAAGGTTTCTGTCAAGCATTAAAATGACACACGAGAAGAGTGTGTTTCCGTGTTCTTGCATCCAGCCTCAGATTTCTAAGAATATGATGCTTGTGTTGGTACCAGATTCTCGGGTAGATTCCAGCAGAGTACAGAACTTGTGTACACATAAACAAAAGCAGCACAGATGCAGTTAAGGGGTCAACAGGCAGAACATGTCAGCAAACAACACTTCTACTCGATATGTAGTACTTCCTCTCTCCTGTGCCCATTCAGCCACTACCTAACCACCAGAATACAACCAGAAAACATGATGCCAACAGTGCCTGCACTAAAAGCAGACAGAAAAAAACCTGTGCTAGTCAAGAGGAATGCCATGAAGCACT